>QUSF01000002.1:5135590-5271466 GCA_003676055.1 Chloebia gouldiae | reverse complement strand
TTTTTTTTTTTTTTTTTTTTTTTTTTTTTTTTTTTTTTTTTAGCATTTTGTTTCATCAATTTCTTCTCCTGTCTCTGCTTGATTTCATTCCCTGATTTTGAGATTTCAGTGAATATAATTTTGGAAGGTTTCTGTCCATTTCATTTAGAAGAATGAACACCCCACTGCCCCAGCATGCCTCCCTCCACCTCTCTCTGCTTGGCACCAGCCTCAGCCAAATGCTGTTTTTACTTCTCTACTTAGTATTATGGTTATGCTTAGGGTTAGGGTTGAGAAAGCCACAAAGCCCAGAGCTCCAGGGACACTGCAACTACCAAAGGCATGCCAAGGGGAGCCCAGCACTGCCCCAACATTGCTGCCTCCACACCTTTCTGCTTTGCACAACCCATGTGTTTGCACCTCAGCAAATAGCTGCTTTTACTTGTCTGCCGAGGTTCAGGCTTACACTCAAGGTTAGTCTTGAGAAAACCACAAAGTCTAGACATCCAGGGATTTTTCAGCTACAGAAGCCATGCAAATGGGGAGCACTTCATGTCATCTCATTACATTTGATTACAATCTCTTAATTTCAGAATTTTCTTTTACTTCTTTCCATTGAATTTAATTTCATTATAAATCCACTCTGGTCAGTTTATTTCACTTTGTTCTCTGATTTCAATATTTCCTTTCCTTTCCTGAAATGGTGTAAATACATCCTGAATGTTTCACCTGTCTACTTTGCAGGAGCTTTAAAGGTTTTCACATTTCCTATACCTCTATGTCCAAATGCAAAAGCATGGCATAGAGCTGGAAGCAGTCATATTCATATCCTGATAACATCAGCTCAGCAGTTTCCAAGTGTAAGTCAGGTAGGTTTAAACACTAATAAATTCTGTTTCACTTTGCTGGTAATGCCAGTCTGCGTGAGATTGGGTTCTTCAACCAAGTCATACTTGGATAACTGTTTGGTATCATGTTGCCTTTGTATTTTGAATTGTCCTCCACATCTGATCACTTCTGTGTCACATAATTCTTGGTTTCATACTAGATGAAATTATTTTCTAATGGCCTGGACAATGATGTTGTGTCATCCTTTATTATCCTCCCTCTGCAGCTGCTTGGCTATCACTTTCTGAGCTACAATGAACCAATGGCACCTTGTGTTTTTTTGATCCCTGTGGGGTCTAGAATATACTGCACTGCAGGAATACCCAATCCAATTACAGGCAATCTGACACTTCTTCAACCAAGAGGTTTTCATGGCAATTTTCTGAGGAACCTGTTCAGACAGGTTAAGTGAATATGTCCTAATATGTAAGGTGTGATTGGTGGTAGGTCCAATGCCATTAACAGAGGCTCCCTCTAAGGTCTGTATTTGGGTAATGTTCCCTGAAACTTGTGTCATAGCTACTTCTTCCAAAGGGCAAGGAAAATCTGCACTGCATTCCTTTCCAGGGTTCATTTTACAGACCAAATCCTTTCCACCCTGCTGGTTTTCTTTGAAGACAATAAACAGTGACTGGTAAAGGATGTGTACAACCCTGAACACCTCATCCTACCACAGCTACGTACCTGTGTGTCTTCTGCTCTTACCAAGAGCTGCAGTGGGAGTGCTCAGGTGGTAGCTACACCTGGAGACCTGCAAACAGGCTTTTCCAGTAGCTGTATCTGTTTAAGCAATTAAGTGGCTGAGACAGAAGCTCTGATGAAAACCAGAGGGATTTTTGATCTGAATGTCTATAGATGAAGGTAGGTACAAGAGTAGGTTTTAAAGAGCTCCTGCAGATGTCTTGGAAACTGTTCCAAAGCTCTTTTGAAAAGTCTTATGTGAAGTTTGTCCCTGAATTTTCAAGCATGTCTTCTATATTTAATTTCCTACTGATATTAATAGATAACCCTGAGGGCTTTGAATATACCAGTAGAAGAAATTTCCTTGACAAAACCAGAGAATATATCTTCTCTCTGTCCCAATTGTTTGTCTGTTATAAAGAAATCCCTTACAAAAAGTAAACTTCACAGTGAAAATCTTGGAAATACAGCTGAGAGATTGGAAATCATCGCCTAGTGGAGATTACAACAGAACAGATACTACAGGAATTTTATTTTCTAGTGATGAATAAGAGGTTAGGTATCCTAAAACACCAGCGGTACATTTTCTAACAGATACAACGAAAGAGAGTCTGTTACCAGAACTCTTATGATTCTGCTGTATATTCTAACTTTTATTAGCTTTTAACACTCGGGACAGAATGCTAATTAATACCTGGTCTCATAGGGCCCTGGTTAAACCTAAAAAACTACAGGAAGCTGTTAAATTTAGGTGCATTGATAGTTGCAGTAAAAAGAAAAAATATCCCCCAAAACCAGATGAACATTATCACATGTTTTCTTAGAGATTTGTCGGCAAAGTTAGCTTTCATGCTAGCCAGCTGAGGTCTTGAATTTCTATATGAAAAGAATAGCTCAGCTATGTCTTGAGGCTAATACTGAAAAGGTCATGAGACTCTCTTTCATGAAAGAAATGAAAGTAAGCTGAAAAGTACAGGAAAACATAACGCTCACTATAAATGATAGAACTGATTTAGTTCTATGCATTTCTCTGTGTATAGAAAAATGACATTGAAATACATTTGTATTTAGATTTAGGGAGCAACTTACTTTCTGCCTCTTCACCAGTTTATTATTTGTTTCCAAACCTTATTATTTTAAAATGCTATAGCACCCAAAATATGCTAGACTATTTCTAAACACAATCACATAATGGATTTTTCCTATGATGAGCAAAGCAGCCATTTGAAGTTCATTCATTGAGACCCTTTGGCCTTTAGAGCATTTAGTGAAGGGTTTGTTTTGTTTATTTTACAGTTCAGTGGAATGGAAAACAATTTTTCTTAAGCATTACTGGAGGCCATCAAACTGAGAGAAGGAATAATTTTTCAGCTGCTGCATGTTCAGCAGAATTTAAAGGTGTCTATTAGAAAAACCAAACAGCTGTAGTGATAATCGTAGATTTTCCCCCCTTTTCAAAAAAGTGTAATTATACTCATCAGACATAATGATCTGCTATTTTCCCCATCTTGCGATTGCTCACAATGTAATGAAGTTTGCTGATGCTGGGTGCATTTGATTATTCCCCATTTCTTCTTGATTGTTTCCTACACAAAAAGAAAATAGAAAACCACACCCCTGGAAAAAAAAACCCAAACCAACAAAACCCAAAAAAAGCAAAACAACATACCAAAACTAAATTAAATTGTTTACTTACTCATGAAATGTGATTTGGATGTGCAGTTTATACATGGAAAAAAAGTAATTGAAAATACACTTTTCTCAGCCTGTTACCACAGAACTATTTAGATTCAGCTTTTTGATTACTTGGAGAGGCAACAGGAGGTCCTGTTTTCACTCCTTGTTTTGTGTTTTTCAAAAACTAATTTTCAAAATACATTACATATATTATTAAGTGGAAGCAGAAAACAGATAAATAAAACTGAACAATAATGAGGTAAACTGAGAAATCAAGTGATTGATGATACTGACATTTAGGTCATGCAAGTTGAAAACCTGGAGCCTAAATTCCTACTGAAGTCAGCATCAAAAGTCTACCTGAACCTGCACACCAAATGAAAGTTTCAATTTCTTCTTAAGAAGACACTTCCATGAACTTATTTTGACTTTTCTACCGTATAGACACAACCTGTATCTAAATTCAAGTTGCACTAAAAATAATGGCCTTAAGAAGCAGCTTGTAGAGCTGAACTCTCGTCTGTCCCTGATACATTCAAGGAGGTAAATGGTGTTTGATGCTTAAGGAAGTTTGGCAAAGAACTCCAGAAAACATCTAAAGTTGTTGGGTGTTTTTACTGTGGTGCACAGCAGTACAGTCCTGTTGAATATTGGCAGGACTTGAAATTCAAGTACCCCTTTCAGATCTTAAAATGTTGATGTCTGTCCCCATCAGAATGACTCAGGCAAGACCAGTTAGGATCTCAGTCCCCTTTTTTTTTGGCCAGTCGGTAGCTTGATGCTCAGACATGCCATGAACATGACAAGCAGAATGGCCTTCATTTCTTGGCTCACACATTATTCATTGTACAATGCACAAAATATTTGGTCTGTAGGCAAACCAGTGGATTGAAACCCTCTTCACCCTTTTCCCGGGAGGATATCCTAACCATGCAGGTATTGAATAACCACTGGGGCTGCCTGCTGTATTCACTCCTTCCTAACTGTATTCACTCCTTCCTAACACCTTGTTAGAAATGGCCACATCCAGTCAGGCTTCCTCCAGCTTTCTCTCCTTTGCTCCCACGACTCTTGAGCAGGACCAACTCCCCAGTCATATTTTGCAAACCCTACCCCTTGGATTTTAGAACAGAATCGGATAGGAAAGCATCTTTGATTTGGAAGGTACCTACAACAGCCATCTAATTCAACTGCCTGACCATGTAAGGGCTGACTGAAAGTTAAAGCATGTTGAGGACTTTGTCCTAATGCCTCTTAAGAACTGACAGGCCTGTGGCATTGACCACTTCTCCAAGAAGCCACTTCCAGTGTTTGATCACCCTGTTAGTAAAGAAATGCTTCCTAATGTCCAGTCTAAAACTCCTGTGGTGCAGCTTTGAACCATTCCTGCATGTCTGGTGTCAGGATATCAGGGAGAAGAGCTCAGCACCTCCATCTCCACTTCCCCCTCCTCAGGAAGCAGTAAGAGGGAAATGAGACTGCACCTCAGCCTCCTTTTCTCCAAAAGAGATAAACCCAGATTTCTTAGCTTTTCCTCACAGGTAATGCTGATCTCAATTCTAGCACTTGAAAGACTCCACTGACAAAGTCAAAGTTTTTTAAAGTTAATTGCCATACCTCCTTAGAGTTCATGACTAGAAATTTGCTGTAATTTATTTTTTCTTATGATAAGGTCAAATTCAATGGTTGCTACAGTGGACGTTATGTTTCAGGTGACACTGGCTATTGTTTGATCAGTGATAGCCAATTTTGTTTAGTGGAAGACTTCAAGACAAAGAAGTGAAATCAGTATTCAGTTTCTCTTAACAGTTAAATGCTTTAAACATGAATTTGAAACACAGAAAAAAGAAAAACCCAATGGCCTGTTCATTTTTGCTACAATACACGTAGTGTTTTTCCATTTGTTTGTTTATTTTTGTGTTGAAGACAGGTGCTTTTAACGATGCATAAAGTGACATTTTCAGACTGTGGAACTCATTCCCTGCAGCATTAACTGTCTGTGACTATTCAAAGGTGACTTTGTATTGGCTGAGGTTAGCTTTTTGCTACTTTCTAGCCTAATATTTCCTATTTAATGTTATAATTTTCTTTCCCTTGGATTCTTACTTTCTATTTTAAACTCCTATAATGTATTTTACCTTTTTATTTTCTCTTTTATGAGCATGGATTGGTGTTAAATAGTTTTCTGGTGCTTCTAGAGCTTTTTAAGAGATCAGTTAGATACCAGGTTTTCATATTGGAAGGTCATTTTCAGTGAGATGAATCTTCTCTGATTTAAGGCATCTATAATGGAATAGTCAAACTTCAAACTGTCGCTGTAGAGTCCCTCCGTAGTTAATGAGAGAAATAAGTACCTCCAAAGGGCAGTCCATGTGACCTGTCACAGGTATCTGTCTATGGATGAAAACAATTGTCTCCTGGAGGTGCCTATTTCACTTTACTGACAATGTAGAATTATGCCACTAACTCTGGTACCATTGACAAGGCAGATGAATTTCACTTTCTGAATCTAGGCTACATTTTTTTTACCACGCATCTGAGAAATTTGACTTTACACCCATTTGCTACCTGTGCACATTTTTTTTTTTCTTTAGGATATCCTTTGGCAAGTGAATGCTAAAATTAAGTACTCAGCTGGGTTTCCTGCTGGATATTCCTTTGGATAGTGAAAGCCATTATTTTTAAGCACTTATTTGAAGAAATGAAAAGTGAAAGATGAATGATACCATAAGTTATAGCTTAAGTTAGAAGACATTATCAAAGCTGTGATTTTTAGTAGACATTCAAGAGCTTTATTTCATGGGCTTTAGTTCAATTTCCAATTAACCATTTTTTTCTTACCTTCTCCACATTCTTATTACTATACATAAAAAGATGTGTTAAAATGAAAGAAAAGCTTGCTGCCTAGCAGGTCCAACCAGGAACCTCATCCTGCCCCTGGGAACCTTGCTTGAAGACTCAATAATCTGAAACCAGAAAATTTGCAAAGTTTAATAGTCATGATTGTCAGGGCAAAAGCAGAGTGAGGCAAAGAGGAAAAACTACAGCAGGACACTGGGGTAGAGCACGCTGTTTATATTTCTCTGAAGAAAGGGACAAGAGAGTTCAGAGAACTTTGATTTCCTTCCAGAGGTTTTGCTGACATAGCATTTTCCCTTGCCCTATCCTGCCCTACCCTTCCCTGCCCTTACCTTGTCCTTCCCTTGCCCTGTCCTGCCCTGCCCTGGAAGAGATTACTGTCTTTAGACTGGTAACCCTGCATGCAGCACGTGTCATAGGGTTTCCATGCTCCTTCACCTTCTCCCTGTAGCAAAAAGCCCTTTTAAAGACCAGGTGTATCAATGGCAAAGAGATATAAAGGAAGAAAGTGAAGCTAAGAGGATAATTAAAGCAGCAAACCCTAGTAACAAGATAATGAAGAATCCTTCCGACACTTTCAGCAGGGATCGATGGTACAGTCATGTTAATCATATTACATTGCACCTTTCATCCTGGAGGGTGTCAAAATGCTCTGCATATTCAGCACACTGGTACAAGGAATTGTTAGTCGACAATTCACACAAAACTGCCCGTGGGTTTGCATCTGGCACCTGCACTGCAGGAAACATCAGCACTCCAAAGGTGAAGCGTGGGTAGGTAGAAAATCTGTCTGCTAAAAATTAAGAGCACACAGGGCATTAAACCTGCTTATAACTGCTGGAAAGATTAGACCTCACTGTGTTCAGAGGTAAAGTCCCTGTTTTCCAAGAATGTTGGTGCCAGGAGCCAGGTCCAGCGCATGTAAAGAAGGGATGTATGGCTGAGAGGGAATTTAATGTTATTTAAATCACATTTGCCAAAGAGCATTGACTGCAAAGGTAAAAGTCCAGAATATTAGCTAGAAATGTGAATTACTAACCTACCCAAATGGGGGGTTAAATACAGGAGCAGGAACTCTGAAAAAGACTGGACTCCAGATTTCTTTCCTATGTGAAAAATTAGGTAGATTTTCCTTCAGAAGAGTTGCCGAAAAAGACATGAAAATGTATTTTCATCAGTTAGTTCAATTCAGTGCAGGTGTTGTTTTAAATTGTATTTGTCTCAGCAGTTTCCCAGTCTTTGCTTCTTTTTCCTGTCATTTTTCATGCATTTGTAATATTGATGTATTTTTGGCACTGTCTCAGCCAGAAGATTATCCCTTGCCATTGCCTAAGCCTTCTTGCTTATTATCCAGCTGGTGTTGAGCTGTATGTTTTATCTTTCCAAGAAATTTAGTGAATGCCTTGGTCTATCTAACTATCCTCATCCTCAAGATTCTCAGCACAAGGCAGATGAAGGCTCAAACTACAGATATATTACTCCAGCTCAGCAGGTTATGGGTAGCCAGCTGAGCTGTGGTAGCTCTCATAGATTTCAAAGTTAGACCTTGGCAAAGTGTAAGGGAATGTAACAGCTTAGTCCTCTTTCAACATGGCATAGATGGAGTCAAATTGACATATATTTTTTCCAGTTTAAAAGTGTCTAAAATTGTCTTTTCTCATTTGCCAACTTGTGTTTCAACTGAAGAAACTTTACCAGAATTTCACCACCTTGGGTAATGTGCTTCTTGGTTTTTCTCTACTAGCAAAAAATGCATAATGATCACATCATGTTTCAAAGTCTTTGCTGAACAGGCATTTTATCATTACAGAGTTTTGTGAAACTGACTTCTAAAATGCTACGTGAATCTGTGTGTGCCAAAGCAATGACCACTAAGGAGCTGTTTGAAGGCCTGAAATACTTTTTGTCTAAAACCTGGATATTGGTTATGGCCAGGATGAATCTAAAAATGGCAACACCCCCTATAGTGGGACAGACTTGAACAAAATGGATGTTGAAATGCTGTGTTTATAAAATGCTTTGTTATAATATATTCTTTCAGAGTTGAAGGTAGCTGTGGCACCTGTCACTGTTTTCCTGAGAGTTTTCCTCTTAGGCTGTTAACTGGGAAAAGAAGGGAGCCAGATGAAGGACAAATCCTTACACAGGTTCTGTGTTCATCAGGGAATTCCAAAGCCTTTTGCTGACATGTTAAAGTCTGCAGTGGGCTTCAATTCAAGCTCTGAATGGTCTGTGCTGACCTCCTTAGCTCATGGCATTTGCTGCTGCCTTCATGCTGTCTGTGATGGCTCTGATAGGATATAATTTGCTACAGCTGGCTTAGGTGCAAAACTGCTGTGGGCAAAGCTTTCTGTCTGTCCTCGGCTGTGCCGATTCATTGCGTGTCTCGTCAAAATCAGGCAAACAAATGTGGAAAGAGTGGGTGCTCCTGCATGTATCATGCTCTGCAAATGCAGGGTATAGAAGCAATCCCTTGCCTAGAGCTCTGCTTGTGCCCCCCACACAGATCACAGCTCACAACAGAGGGGATCATTTGTTCTGTTTCTGCCTCTTCGAGATCAGAAGAGGTTTAAAACCCTACCCACTGCTAAAGCTCGTTATTTTCTACCTGAATCCTAAGAAGGAGTAGGGTAGGGGAATACAAAAATATATTCTAAAGCATAATGAGATGCAAGACAGGTAGGATTTAGATACAGTTTGATTAAATCAGAGTCCTTTTCTAATACAAGTCAATGTTACACTAAGAGTCCTATTATTTAAGAGAATTTTCAATGCAAGTTTAAGAAAATGTGCCCTGTATTCTTTGAAATAATGTATTAACTGAAAATGCCAATCTTCAAGTATATTCAGTAGGGTGGATCCTTAGCTGAAATGTATCCATGTCATTCCAATCTCTGGTGTAATTACACCAATGAATGTCATCTAAGAAATGGACAGATAAGAGAAGCACAGGACATCACTAATAGGCACATAATGTTGCTCATGCTCTGATCATCACTGAATGAATTCAGCCGACAATCTGAACTGGAAGGATAAAACTTTCAGGCTTTAAAAAAAAAAGAAAAAAGGCCACATGAAGGTAAACTTTTCCTTACATTGTATTATTGGAGCACACTAATGGGAAACCAGAGGGAAAAATTTGCTATTATATCTCCTGCAAGTGACTTTGATAATGAGAGGTAGTTGTTAGACTATGTTAATTCCAATGCTAAACTTCCAAGAGGGCTGAACTTACATTTTTCAGTAATCAGTGACCTATACTGAGCTGTGTATATAAAAAAACCACCAAAAACCCCAGCCCTAAATTACAAAAAAGGACATGAGATGATATGAAGATTTTATCTGGCTGGACCAAACACTAGGGGGTTTTATTTATGCCAAAGTGTGGCACACCATAATGGGTTGGATAATGGGAGTTGTTCAATGATAGTGCTGCAGGATTGACCTATGGGATTTTGAAGCTTAGGCATGGTAGATAAATCATTGGCAGGCATTATCCAGCAGTAATGAATGGTGCTGATCTCTTGCATATTATGATGATCTCTGTGCTTCCCTGAGAGCTGGCAAGCAAGCAAAAATCTCCCTTTCTCCCATTTACTGCCATGGGCTTGAAAAAGAAATATGCAAGTCTGATAGCATTCATCCAGCCAGTGGCTGCAACTAACACCAGGGCATTCATGTCAACTGCAATAACAGAAAGCCCCTAAGGGCACCTCAATGCCTTCCATTTTTTATGCGGTACAATCGAGGACTCTGACTCTTCTATCTGGCCTAGAAAATTCACAGCAGAGTCGGGAAGGCAGGTGAATAGACCTGTGCTGGCTGGGACATCCACAGGCATGCCAAGCTACTCCTGGCACGTTCCCATTTGGCTTTTGGGTCTGTTCTCTCACGGGGACAGCACCCAGAGCTTGCACACCCAGGGCACAGAGTCACCCACTGACCAGGGCCTCCTGCCACCCCATGCTCAGTGGATCTCCCATAGCTGGGGAGGCGTGCAGAGACGTCACGGCCCTTTCTCCATTGTGTGACCAGACAAATTCCATTTTTCTTGCATGCAGCCCTTCCACTCCTGTTTTTCCTTCATTACACAGTAAGGTGAGGTCTCAAATGAGATGCATTTATGCCATACTCTGTCACAGGTTTCTAGCTCAACCATCAAAATGCAATTTTCCTTCCTCAAGCTCATTCAAGATTGATATTTGATCACAGGACAGCAAGAGAATAAATATGGAGGTCTGGAGTTTGGAGTTGATACTAAAAATATGAAAAGTTTAGAGGTGCTCTTAAAGAAATGCAGGTCATGATAAACCAGTATCAAAACACACTATCTGTTTGTATGAAGTATAGTCTTCAACTTCCTTATCTTAGTCTGTGAAGAATGTGTATCTTAAAAGAAACAAAGTGAACAAAAAATGCAGAACTTTTTTTCTTCTAAGTTTATATTCATCAATGAGATGCAACAAGGTGAAGGACAAAGAGTAGGTAGATGGAAAAAAAAGAAAATATGAAAAAGCAAATGACTTTTTGTCTGGTTGAATTTATTTCTGACTTTGGAAGCAAGATCATCTTCTATCACTGCTAACACCATTAAGATTAATTCAAAATATTCTGGCACTTGTCTTCTTTGTTTTGAAATCTTTAGATGACCCTGTGAGAGGCTGCATCAATCAGAAAGACTATAATTTCCTTTTCTGTGGATACCTAATATTTTAGTAATATTACCTTGTCATATTGTAATCTATATGAGGTGTTTTTGTTTTGTTTTGTTTGTTTTTCCCTTTGAAACACATTCTAGCCTGGCTTGCAAAGTTGTAGGGCTGCAGAGACAAGGGAAATTTTTGTCAGTTGTCTAAGTGCAATAGATAAATTCTCACTTCTGCTTTTTGGAGGTATTTTTTATAATACTGTGGTGTTGTTATTGTTGCTCTGATGACAGATTCAACAATCTTTACTCAGGACTCAATAGTAAGAGAAAATAAAAATAAAGTGAATTTTCCAGATTCAAAAACTAAATGGCATAGTTAACAAAGAAATTCAATTTTTTTAAAAAATCAAAATCAAAATTTAATGCATTGTATAATAGGGTAAACAATGATGCTAAATTATTTAAAAATATGTAATATTTGAATCTTTCTAAATTATATTGTTCTAGTCTTGACTGACAGACAAACTTGGGAACATATTAATGGGAAACAAAAAGGCACAGATGTGGTAATTATGACTTGTGACCAGTAAGACATTAATCTGTTTGCAAATATAGGAAGATAGTGATTGAGCAAAACAAAATCTTATTCAGATGTCCCTTAGGATGATAGAACCTTTTAAGCATTAAAACACTTGAATATAAAATATACTTGAATATAAAATATTCAAGTACCAGTGCTCAACAATGGAAAGCACTGCACAGTTTTTTATACACAAAGGGCAAAAAGTATTCCATACTAATTTTATTTCATATGAAGGAAAATAATAAACAAATTATGCATATGAAATCCAAAGGGCAGATATTCAGTTACTGCATTTCATTTACTGAGATTGAATTATCTGATACTTCTGAACATCCTGACCCTCAAATGTTAAAATAGATGCCAATCACCCTGCTTTTTGAGCAATAACTTGTGTTGACAAAAACGCATTGGTTTTAATTTGTAGCTGTATTTGCATTCTTCATCTTCGAGTTTTTCCATCCAGCTGCTTCTCTGTGATATGTGGTATAAAAAGACTGAAGATTTTTAAATTGCTCCTATATTTTGCAAGCAATGCAGCTGTTTTCTGTCCATGTGGATAAAACATTTTGGTAGAAAATTAGATTGAATTCTGATACTGGGTAGTTTTCCAAATTTTAATCCTATAGTCAAACAAACAAACAAACAAAAATTTAAAAAGTACTAACAGAAAAGTCAGAATCTTTCTAGCTGGGATTGTCTATGCCAAGCTGTAGCTTTGAATAAATTGAACCTCAGGTGTGACTAGACACATTTCTGTGTATTTTTGTGTGTTTCTACACATTTATGTGTTAATTTAAATTCTGTAATTTTTGGCTGTATGTGGTTCTTCCAGAGAGTCAAAACACTGCAACAGAAATTCTGGAGACATTTGTGAAAACTATTCCACATTTGAGAAACTATTCCATGAAGCTATTCAGTGTAAAGCTATTGAAATCTACCTGTCTCTCCCACCCATGACCTACTAGATCACTGAATCATGAATATAAATATGTCAGCACTTACTACAGAAGACTTTGCAGTTTTCCTCTCCTAGGGGAATATACTGATCTATATTCATGATAAGGAAGAAGTCTGGAGGAAATCCATGGTAATATTAATTATTTTAAAATGTGCTTAGAGAGATATCACTAGTTTAATATTGTATACCATCTGGATCCAGACACTCTGGTTTAATATTGTGTACCATCTGGATCCAGATTCACTGCTTGAGAGAATGTTTATGGTTATGAACTGCACCTTCCCTATAAGATTTACACACTTAATTACTTCAGTTTCATGATACTGTAAAATAATCAGTTTCCAACTAAAAAGTACAGGCCATAACTGAATTTGTATGAAGTCAACGCAAATTCTCAATGAACTCAGGATCACATCCCCTGGTCAGACCTTAAACTGGGGTAAAGATGCTTTCCATCACCCATAACTCACAACGCTGAAGAAAGACAGTCGTTTTTCCTTTTCTGCTGCACGGCTCTGAATGCCACTGACAGCCAGCCCTGCAGAGAGATGGAAACAGAGTGCAATCAGACTTCCAAATCTTCCTTTAATGCAGTGTCTTTCTTTGGAGCTTTTCCCTGTAGGGTACCTCTCAGATGGGGATAAGTAATGCTGTTAGTACATAATCCAATCACTGAATGCAGATTGCTTCTAGACAATCCTGAGTAGAAGATTTTTTGTACTTTTTTTTGTTTTTTACTTTATAAATCAAGTAGCTTTTCTGCAAGCAAATGAAAAAAAGTACACTGCTTAGGAGTTATTAACAATGTAAATAAGTCTAGAATTGGAATCTTAGTTTATCATAAAATATCAGAAAATGAAGTTAAAAAAAATGAAACATTTCCATATTCAGAACAGAATGACAGCTTGCACTGTGCAGTGAGTTAGGGATGTATGCTTCTCTTTCTTATTCCCAGGCTGATCCCATCTCTGGGAGTGCCAAGGTAGAGGGTCTCATTCTGGATCTTTCACTGCCATTGATGTGCTCTCTCCCTTTTGTGTCTAGCACTGTGCTTAAGCTGTTAATGGGAATGTGGTCTGCAGACCCTGTGACTGGACTTTCTAGATGTGATTGTATTTCCAGCCCCACACCTAATCTATTATTTGAATTCATGTCATCCTCCCTACTTCCATCTCCTTCCCATCATGTCTCTGTCTCCTCTGTTTTGACTGTAGACTTTTTGGGCATGGGATTTTACCTCCCTTTTTAGTATATAAAGCTTAGCACTCTGGTGACTGAACATATCTAGCATGAACACATGTAACAAGCAAAAAATCATGGAATGATTTCTTCACTCACCCAATTTAAGCATCTAAATTTGACCTTCTAAAACAATTATTGAAGTTCTCTAGAGACAGTAGAGAAAAATAGTCTCAGGATTGACCTGGTCTAGTGGAAGCTGTCCTGCCCACGGCAGCAGCTTGGAACAAGATGATCTTTAAGGTCCCTTCCAACCCAAATCATTCTGTGGGTTGATGATGCCCTCCAGGTACCCAAGTTAGGATGATGGCATCTATTCTCCATACTATCAGAAAAATAGTATGTTAAAACTGTATACTTATAAAATGTAGCCCTCCCATAAATAGGAAAAAAAATTTTGTTAGAAAATATATATGGTGTACCAGAAGAACTGAGTTATTCAGATATTGTGAGAAATTAATGGTTTCTTCAAAATGTGTCAAGTTTCTTTTGGAATGGGACATTAGTACTTCCCAGGTCTAAGCTGGTTTGTTTATAACTGGGTTTTAATATCTGCCAATGCTTTTAACAAAATGAAATTTGCAAGTGTACTGTAATTCTAAAACAGATGTCCAAAGTGAAAAACAGGTGAAAGCTGTATGGAAGTGACATTATTTAGAGCTCTTGAATATTTTTTTAATGATTTAAAATATTATATACGATAATCTTACCTATTTTCATGAGTATTTGTCACATGAAATTCTTAGTCAATCTCAACAGAATCCAGATTAGATTCCTAGACCATCTTTTGCCTTTTAAAGTAATTGGAGAATTGTCAACAAATTTTAAAAATCATGGTGAAAGCTGTGAAAGACTTATATCAGCAAAGGTTAAAAAAAAAGGAAAACAAACCCAAAACACTAGGACAATGTAGTAAAAAAACCCCAAAACATTACCAGTCTTCTTTGTGCTGTTCTTAATTACTCTAAATTTATTGGATTGCTTAAAAAAATACTGGGATCCTGTTACCTGTGGTAGTTGCTACAAAACCTGAGGTCAGAAAGCTTATTGGTTTTGAGAAGTAAATAGAACAAGAAATGAGGACCCAAAAGGAAAACAGGCAGAGAGAGATGAAAAAAATTGTTTGGGGCCACAGAAGAAGAGATAGCAACAAACCAAATAATTTCTGACTTGAGATAATTCTGTGAGTATTAGGCCAGGTGTTTTTCTCTGCCTGTAAGATTATCAGTTGCTTTTAGTGCTGGCAGGGAGAGGTCCAGTTCCCTAGGAATGTATTCTGCCATCTATTCCACTAGTGCCACTCAAGCACCTTTCCTATTAAGAAAACTGATTAACAGATGACTGAGCAATAGAAGAGAACCTGGCCTACCTCCCTTGCAGATTACAATGTAATATAGTTAAGAAAATCAATTTTTGGATGATTTCATTAGACTGGGATAAATCAGATGCAAAACCAGAAAACAAAGCATGCTGTCTGTATTTCAAGCTAGCAATTTCCACCATCTCATACAGGACAGAGCTACTTACACATTTCTTATGGAGCCAGTGCTTAATGGAGGTGAGGAGGTCAGCAGAGGCCAGATGTTTCCTGCCTTTTTCTTTACACAGAAACACAGCAAGGATTTCATTTTGTGCTGCTTGCATTGTCTGAAGAGGGCAGGGGGTGTCAAAATGTATGGATTTCTTAGTAGGTTTGTTAAAGTTTTTGAGTCCCTTGATTTATCTTACATAGATATCATGAAAAGTAAAAGTACTGGCAATTAGAGTTAATGAACATTTCATTGATCATGATAGTTTATTTCAGTTAGCATTATTCAGTTAGCATTGTTGCTGTTTTTTTCCTTACATGGGGAAAATGTTCTGGAAAGCTTTTGTGATAACACGTGAAGCCAAGCTTGAGCTCTCCAGAGCTGGCTGAGAACAGCAGAGACAAGCTGACCTTTACAAGAAGGGAATATATTATTCTTAAAGGAGTCTTCATCTCTGTTAGCTCTGCTGCATATATTTATGTGTTTCTTTAGAGTTTTGCAACCAAAGATCTCTCTATATTTGCACCTTTCACAGACCAAAGACCACGATCATTTGTACAGTCTTTCCTATATTATTTTTTTCTGATAAACAGAGACAGCATATGAAATCAGCCTTCCTTCCTTCCTTCCTCCCTCCCTTCCTCCCTTCCTTCGTCCCTTCCTTCCTCCCTTCCTTCCTTCCTCCCTTCCTTCCTCCCTCCCTCTCTCCCTTCCTTCCTCCCTCTCTCCCTACCTTCTTCCCTTCCTCTCTCCCTCTCTCCAGGAAACATGGTCAAAGTCCAGCCATAAATAAGCCATGATTTAAATATATGAATATGTATTATATTATATATTATATTAATATATACATAATATGCATAGGATATAAATAAGAGCTGATGTAACATAATGATTCTAAGAGCACTGATGAATCATGGAGCATGTTTTGATAACTGACAATTGCTCATGTTAGTTTAACAGAACTAGTTTCAGAAAAGTCATCCCTCCTTCTGAGGGATGAATCAATGAATGTGAGCATGAAAATCAATGTGTAAAAGCAATCAGCCTGATCCTGCAACAGTGGGTCTGTAAGGAATTTGATACGGCACACAGTTTTTCCAGCCAAGGTTGAGTTTTATGCAATGTTTGACAGTAGACAGTACTTCTATAATGAACTTCCAGTCCTGAATGTCACTACATCCGTTCCCTCCGCTAAAACAAAAAATCTTATCTCTCCTCATTGTTCTGATTAAATAATACTCTTACATCTCTATTAAAATAGGTTGTAAATTCCTCAGCACAGCAATAGTCAGACCTTAGAAATCTTAGTGACTGAAGTCAACAGAAGCTTTGTGGGACTTGTTATATCCATTCATATAGTATATTGTATCATGGAATGCTAAAGCTATTGTTTTTATCTTTACTATATTTTTTATTGACATGACATGAGACCTACTTATGTGTACAATAGGCAAGAAGTCTGGCAGTATACAGCAAAGCTCTCCTTGACAAAATAAATGCTTTCCCTGAGGTTAGGTAACCAAATGTTCTAGCAAACTGTGTTCCCCCAGAGTACCTGAGGCTATTTTACCATGTTTCTTTTAATTTCTATAATAGGAACCTTTTCTAGCTGACTCCAGATTCTTCTTCCACAGTTAATCATTAACATTTTTGTCAACTTCTATCAGGAAAGCATTTATTCTGACTTGTGAAGTAGGAAAATCCTCATTACCCACTTATTTATATCACTGATATTTTTGTTATCAATTCACTGTTGACTGCAATAATTTCATTAGCACTTCTTGAACTTGTTATATTCACAGAAATAAATAAGACAGACTGGTTTTATAAAGTTATTACAGCATTTTATCCAAAATAGAGCACATTTTTATGTAAAGGCAATTTTCCATAATATTCCTATAACTTCAATATTTCTTGCAGTCCTGAAAACCCTTTTTTGAACAGGATTTATGAAAATCTAAAGATAATGTCTACAATGACAATTGTATGTGTAGTTTCTACACATGACAAGAAAGGACAGGGCTGAAAAAGTTGATAGAGCCTTTGAGATCAAGAGTGTTGGTGATTAAGTGAATGTAATGCTCAAGTAAACTGTGGTAATCTTTGCCATAGGAATTTTTAGAAGTTAAATACAGAAATGTATAAACAGGTTTGGAACAGGATTCAGAGCTCTAAGGTGAATCTACCTAAATATTTACCTAAATATTTTTTTCTTATTAAAGACCATACCCAAATCAGAAGGGAGTTTGTAATCTCTAAAATCAAGTTTGAACAATAACTAGAATAGCTAGCTTCTGTAAAACTTTCAGTGACTGAAAAGTTGACTATGAGAGAGAAGTGAATGACAGTTCATAGCCACATCTTCACCTATTTGTTGTGGCCTTGCAGAACACTACTTTTCTTCAAAACTAATTTATTATCAGTTTGAATTTCTGGTTGCCCCAAAATATTCAATGACTTTCAGGGATTTATTTTTTTTTCTAATATATCTTGTTTTGCTTCTCTCAGCAGCTTTTCAGGCACTCTGCCATTCTACAGACTCCCATCTCCTTCCTGAATTTCATCCCTTGCCACATCTTGAACTTTTGAACTCTTTGGCTTCACAAAGGTCCCACTGGTCTTCAAGGGCATGAGGTATAGCCACAGCCTCATTAAAAAAAAAAAAAAAAATAAAAAAGAAAACTAATGTAGTATTTGAAAAAGAAGTGGCATGAAACTTATGAGTGATATCACTGAGTTTGTAAGGGCATTCAACTTTCCTCTCTTTTCTCTTGATTTTTTAAGGGTGTGCATTGCATTTAGACCTGGTGGGCTATGATGGTGGAAATTAATCCACTAATTTCAATTTGTGACAACACTCCAAATGCTAATGGGAAGTGCTGATTTTTTCAGTTATTTAACTATTTGGAAAAAATAATTAACCTTTTTTACTTCTTGCATAGTTCATAGGATAAACAGCAAAGTGACCATCTTGGTCAGTTTTGGTTGACTTCATCAGGCTATCTCTGGATCCCTATCCCAAAGCTGGCTGTTTCATTTTCTCTATTTACATCCCAGTATAATGGCAAAAATTGGGTCACATACATTTCACACATGCTTCTAAAATGGCAAGTAGTTTAGAGGGTGAAGGTGAAGTTTCCAGTTAGGATGGTTAGTAAGCTGGGGAAGACTTTTTTATTTTTTTGGTTTTTTTTTTAGATTTAATGGTCCCCCAAGAAGGTCTGAAGTTGTTTGCTTGAATCCAAAAACTATACAGCAAACTTCATGGCTCAGCTCACAGATTCCTACAGAGTTTGCATAGCCCAATTTCCTACATCAGCCCCTGTTCCCAGCAGATCAAAGTTTCTGCTGTGAAGTATCACAGCAATATCTATGAAAGGAATAATCTCCTAAAGCCTTGTCCATGACTCTGTTAGGTGCTCCCCTGCCTTTGCTCCATGTGATTCCTCCCTCATGCACCTTTTTCTTCCTAACCATGTAAAATGGGAAACTGTGTCTGAGTGGACAGATGTGCACATGTATGAATGCAAACAAATTAAACCACACTCTTGTCTGATTGTGTACACACGAAATGTCACGCTAAGAAGAATTGAAAGAATCCCAGAGGACTCATTTATGTTGCAGAAGTCAATGATGATAAATCCAGATAAATAATATTTTAAGACAAGACTTAATTCAAAGGGCAGAGCGACTGCCAAAATGATGAAAAAAATGTATGAATAAATTTTTAGTTATTTAGCTTTTTTTATGACTAGCTTGTATGAGTCAGAGAATATCAGAAGCTAACATCCAAAAATACCTGTGTAATGAGACTAATCAGAATTACAGTTAATTTAAGTGTACAGTTTTTTTTCTGGTATTCATAACCCATTTTTCTTCATATCCTGTAGCATTTTACTATGGAGAATAAATCTATCCTTGAGCTTTGAGATGGTACAGCTCTGAATAGTGCAGCTGAGCCCCAATTTCATCATTTGTGATTATGGTAAAAACAGAATTTTCCTTTGCCAAGACACTTCATCATTTCAAAAATGTTTTCAAACCAAATGGATGTAAAATGTTGATATTTCCTGGAGAACAGATTATCACAACAACATATATTAGAAAACATTGACTAACTCTGGTGATAATGACTTTTGAATTTGTCTGGATAATTTCAGAACGCACACAAATCACTTGTTCATCTACATTATCAAGCACAGACCTGTAATAGGTAATTAATATACATATAAACTGAAAGTTAAATCACAATTAAATACTTATGTTCTTAAACTTGATATTTTCAGGGGCAGATCCTGGACCCTACAGTCAGAAATATTTTGTTTTAGAATAAGATGTAGTAGCTGATTAAAGAAACATTCTCAACCATATCTCATGTTGAATACCTCGGAAAAAATGTGTTGTACTGGTGCCAATTTCCCTTTAAAAATACCATCAAAATGAGCTATTTCATCAAAGATATTTCAGTTTTAATCAAAGATCCTTTGGAAAAGGCTTTAAATGCTGAAAAGTTAGGAAGAGAAAATCACTTTGATATTGTGCAATTCACAGGCCAGTACTATTGTAGGATGTAAAAAAATCCTCTTTAGCAGGTAAAGCGTCAATGAAAAATTGGACCTGGCACATTTGACATGACTAATCCCAGAAGAAGGCACCACTCACTTGTTTTCCCTGGCATTGCTGTACCTGTGCATAATCAAAACTTGTGGTTTCAGTTAACAATGCAATTTGTCCACCCATTCTCTATAGATTAGCAGCACTAACAGAGAGCCACAGAGCCACTTTATGTACCTCTTATTTTTTCACAGAAGTGCTACTTGTTGTAAGAAATACTGTTGTATATTTATAAAATCTATAATGTATATCTTTATGTATATTGTTCTGAAAAGAATTAAAGAATTTTTACAAATAGATGTAATGGGATTCTATCCAAGTATTTAGACACATAGCATATGCTTACATTTAATTTAAGTCCATTTGTCCTAATCCACAGAAATTTTCTCTTAATATCTATCTTAAATATTTACTGTCGCAGTTGATCCATGAAATTTAAACAAGTCCAAATTTTATTTTTTGTGCCACACTTCAAACTATATGAAATACGTTCTCATGTCTTCAGTAATTTTTTTTCCTTTTCCCTTAACAACACAATTTGTTCAGATTTCTCCTCTGAGAAATATTTTCTGGATCTCTGACCAGTCCCCACTACTGCTTTTCTCAGAACTGTTCCAACCTGTCAATTTTTCATAAATTCAGGAAAGTATATGAAATTTTATTGGAGCTTGTTTTGAAGGACTGCACTGGAAGGATAACTCTATACTTTTATTCAAACATCAAGTCTGCTGCTTCAGTGGAGAGCCAGATATATGTTTTTTAGTGTTATCAATTGATTTCTCTCAAGTCCTGAAAATAATTGCCCTAAAAACACTCATAGCATTCATCCCAAAAATAACCAAATACCATATAAAAGACTCTGATGTTTTCCTGACAAGTGTGATTCATGAGGAGCAGCAGTGAGATGACTGGAAATTTTCCCAGCCAAAGTGATTACAGTGACAACCTCACTATGTGGGATGAACTGACAGAACAGCTGGTTTTACATTTACTCTTTATATATGCACAGCTGGCAAGTGCTGTCTTCTGGATAGACGGATGTCTGTTTGTTTCAGGGGGAGATAACGTATTTATCATGCATCCGCTGTCATCTCCTGAGAATATGCATTGCAAAAAATATTAAACATAAAGCTTCAAATTATAAAAAAAAAGAGGAATTTTAAGCCTCAGTATGTGGTGTAGTCAGGGTTACAGCTTGAAACACTGATTACTGATGCAGTTCTGCAGTGCTTGCTCAAACATTATTAATAGGGACAGAGTGAGATTACTAACAGTAATGGAAGTGATCTGACGGCTTGGGGGAAAAATGATGGTGCAAAAGTAGAATATGAACTGTGAAGACCCTCAGCTGTTTCTGTGGAGTCACTTGGGTACACTCTTGTCCCAGTGGCACTGCCTGTACCTCTCACTGAGGAGTCCCACTGCCTTGCACAGAAGGTAGATGTATCACATGCCATCACCAAAGACAGCTAACTTAGAAACACAGAATTATAGAATGATTTGGGTATGAAGAGATGTTTAAAGATCACCTAGACCAAATGCCATGCAATGATCAGGGATCTTTTCTACTAGATCTCTCTGCTCAGAGCTCTGTCCAACCTGGCCTTACATGCTAAGTGCATTCCCTAGTGTGGCCTGCAAAGCCTCAGCTGAGCCAGTTGAAGCGACACATTCTACAGCAGTGACCACACCCATCCAAGGAGAAGCTGTTCTTCTAGCTTGGGGTGTTTTCTCTAAACCACAAGATCTTTGAGGGGCTGTCTTTGGTAATTAACTACTGGCATTACTGCACTTCAGGTGCAATCACTATGCAAATTATTTATGACCATTCTTATAACTTTAACACTAAAATAATGTTAAAACCTGCCTGTAGACAAAGCTGCAGTTCCACAGATGTTTCAGAAATATAGCCCTCCTGAAAGCAGCTGGTAAAACTATCTATTCTTACCTGTGTGTTTTCTCCAGAGAGCAAAAATGCCTTCATGGTTCATTCTCATTTCATTTAATACATTGGTGAAAACTTGCGAGGTCATGGGGATTTATGCTAGCAGATTTGGCGGCCTTTTAATATTTACTTAGGCTGTAAAATATAATTTGAATTTTAGAAGTATTTGTCATTGTATCTAAGATGGATAAAGGTATGTTTATTATAGCTGTATTTGCTATGTGTGATTTACATTGTTATATGTTGACTTTTCATTTCCTCAAATGTCAAAGTTGCATTTTTTGTCTTTCTAACTTCCTCAAAGTATTGAAAGTTAAATATTTTTTTTACACTGATGGCAATCAAATCTTGTTACAAAGTCTTAGGGCTGCTATACCTATTGAGAAATGACTTATATTTTGAAAAATTCTTCAAGACACAGATCATCTGGACTGCCAACACATCGTGTGCAGGACAACCAAGGGATCAGGCCTAGCCAGCATAGTTTTGTGAAATGCAGGTCCTACTTGACCAGCCTGAGGTTGTTCTATGATAGACAAAGTGACCCACTTGGTGGATGAGGGAAAGGCTGTGGATGTGTCTGCCTGGACTTCAGTGAAGCCTTTGACACCATTTCCCACAGCATTTTTCTTAAGAAACTGGCAGGCCATGGCTTGGACTGGCAAACTCTTCTTTGGGTTAAAAACTGGTCTGGTACAGAGAGTGCTGGCAAATGGAACTAAATCCAGCTGGGTGCCAGTCACTAGTGGGGATTCTCAAGGCTCAATACTGGGGACAGTCCCTTTTAATATCTTTATCAATCATATGGACAGGGAATGATCGAGGGCATCCTCAGTCAGTTGGCAGATGACACCAAGTTGTGTGGGAACGTTGATCTGCTGGAGGGTGAGAAGGCTCTGCAGGGGGATTAGAACAGGCTGGATCAATGGGCCAAGACCAACAGTATGAGTCAACAGGGTGAAGTGCTGGGTTCTGCACTAGGGCCTCAACAGCCCCAGGCAGTGCTGCAGGCTGAGGAAGAGTGGCTGGAAAACTGCCAAGTGGAAAAGGCCCTTAGGGTCCTGCTTGAGAGCATCTAGAGTGTGAGCCAGAGTGTGCCCAGGTGGCCTAGAAAGCCAATGACAGCCTTGCCTGTGGCCAGCAGGATCAGGGCAGTGATTCTCACCCTGTACTTAGTACTGGTGAGGCCACACCTCAAGTCCTGTGTCCAGTTTTGGCTCCTCACAACCAGAAAGACATTGAGGTGCTGGAGCATGTCCAGAGAAGGGCAACAGAGAAGAAGAGCTGGTTAAAAGTCTGGAGCTCAAGTCTGATGAGGAGCAGCTGAGGGAGCTGGGCATGTATAGCCTGGAGGAAAGGAGGTTCAGGTGTGATCTTATTGCTGTCCACAACTCTGTGAAAGGAGCTTGTAGCCAGGTTGGGGTTGCTATCCTCTCCCAGGCAACGGTGACAGGATGAGAGGAAATTTTACCAAGAATGGTTTAGACTGGATATTAGAAAAGGCTTCATCGTGGAAACAGCTGTCAAGTATTGGAACAGGTTGCCCAGAACTGTTTGAGTCTACATTCCTGGAGGCACTTGTTGCACTTAGGGAAATACTGCACTCATGGAAATGGTTTAGTGCTGGAGCTGGTAGTGGTTTAGCAGTTGGGTGATCTATCTCAGTGATCTTAGAGGTCTTTACCAATGTGTGACTCTGTGCAATGATTTTGTTTTTGTTGTCAGTACAGTATGATTCAGCACAACTAAAGTTTCACTGCATAATTAATACTCAAGATCTGTGTTTACACTACATCAAACCAGCAGCCTGGGCAGTAGCCATAAGCAGAACCTCTTTTTATGTCTTTTGAATAGCCATGAAAGAAACTTCGTGGTGTTCTTGAAAGATGGTTTAGATATGGCCAAAGAATTTATTCTTTTCCCCACAGCATAATTATCCACAATTTTTTTACTTTCTCCAGTCTAGTTATATGGAAGATAACTTGTTTGTTCAATTGTGAGGCATTAGTTTTTAGATCTTAAGCAGTATTTGTGGGAAGTTTTCTACTTGTTTATATGTTTGTTTAATATACGAGGATATACCACCCAAACTACTTTCATTCATTTTGACAGAATTTTTTAATATTGAATAAGTCACAGTAGAAAGTTATCTAAATAACTTATTTCTACATCACCACTTATAATTCTTTTACCCTCTTTCCATCAGCTATAAGCTTTATCAGCAGCAGTCTTTATTGACTTTAAAATCACAGCTTTACCTATTGAATGGCCTCATCCTTTCATAAAAATAGATCCAGTGAAATTCATGCATATTTTATGCAGGAAATCAGAACTCAGGAACATAATTTTGTACAGGAATATCAAATACTAGACAAAACAAATGTACCGTTTGCTACATCTCTGTCTCCTCATCCGTAGACTGTGAAACTCCTTTGGATGATGCCTGTACATTATGTTCTGTACTGTACCTTAGTTCTGTGTCTGAATTTTGGGCAAAGAGAGTTTCTCTTACTAGGTGCATTTATGAGTTCAGACTTTGGACCCTTTCAGCCACTGCTGAAACATCAACTGTGAACAACTGAGCCCTTGACCATGTAGCAAAGCAGAGCACGTCAGCTCTTTATAGCAAATCTTCCCTCACATTAGCTGTCATTTAGATTGGACATAGATTAAATGGCATAGTTCACCACTTAAGTAAAAAAGACATATTTTTCAAAACTGATGAGTTTTTTTCAAAACTATAGTTTCCCCAAAATTCAGAGAATTTTCTGTCTTTCCACTGCTTCTGATAGTGTGACCTCTTTATATAGCTGCTGTAGTACAACGGCACCTACAGCAGCATCTACTAGTGTTTTTTTTTTAGTGTTTTGCAAGGCAGGCAAAATCAATCAATAATTCTTAAAAAACAGGGCATGAACACAAATATCTGTGGTATAATAAGTGGCTAAGTGTTTTCAGGATTAAGAATCATGTAATCAAAGAATGGTTTGGGTTGGAAGGCACCTTGAAGATGATCTCATTCCAACCCCATGCCATGGTGAGAGACACCATCCACCTGACCAGGCTGGTCAATGCCCCATCCAACTTGGCCTTGGATGCTGCCAGGGAAGAAGCACCCACAGCTTCTCTGGGCAACCTGTGTCAGTGTCTCAGCACCCTCACAGTGAAGAGGAATTGCTTGTACAGACCTAATCTTTTGCAGACTTAGTCCAATCCCCCACAAAGCAGCCAAAATATGTGGAACCTAAGGAGCACCTTGGCATAAAATTAACATTATAAGTATGTTTTATTTACAGAAAATAAAAAAGGAAATATTTACTTGCAATTTTTTTGCCTTGCAGTCTCTGTTGTGGGCAGAGATAACATTTGAAAAACATCTATGCTAGAAAAAAAATCTAACACCGAAGAAGTCTAATGGTAAGGTTGGGAAGTCAAATGACAGATGCTTGAGAAGCTGAACAGCAAGGGAGTTTGAGAGTTCAGACAGCAGATGCATGACAAGACAGAAGGAGTCACCTGAGAGAACACTTGCCATTTTTCATGCACCTGTTAAATTTTTGAATGATAATATTTCTATATTTGAGGGGATGTGAGAAGGAAAAACCAAAGCCAGAAACCCAAGGGGGCGAGGTCTTAGGTTTTTTATTTGGGACTAGCAGCCTAGTTGCCCTCATGAAATCCTCAGTGTAATCAAATGAAGCAGCTGTTTGCACTGCTGGATCTATTCAGACTGGGAAAAAAGGGGTAAACACTTCTAATGCAAATATCAGCCTTCCCTCTCAACACTTGCTGCAATGATTCTGTTATTTAGCCACTTAGGGTGGCAACTGGTGCAGAAAATCTCCAGAGCAAACAAGGCTTTAATTAATAATCAGTTATTTTCCGCAATAAGTAATTGGGAGGAAGCTCAGTTTAATGCTTAGAGTTGAATATATCTTTGTGGTCTGATAAAGAAAGTGGTTTACTCAACTGCTTTATTAATATTTCCTCTATATCTGCATGTCAAATTTCAGGATAATGCTATGTTTTTCATAGCTTTGATAAAGAGGGGGAATAGAAATGTGAAGTGGTACTAATCATTAGGATGTGTTGGCTTATTGGAAAATCCAATGACTGAAAATTTTAATGACTTTTCACACTAAATATAAATAATCCCTAAAGGGAAGTTGACGTTGCTATGAATGCTTGCTTCACAAGCCCATAAAAATTGGAAGATTGTATCTAGCACATTACAGGAAATTCTTTTATTCTTCAAAAAGTCCTGAGCATTGAGGCATAACATTAGAATACAGAAAATGTGTCTGTATAAACTGAAGCTCACATGTACAAATGTCTTAAAGTTCACAGTACAAAGTACAGGAGCTACTTCGCACTCGGAAACTTTTTCTCTGCTATCTATATAAAAAGTAATAAAAAATTACGGTTCTGATGAACAAATGTGGCTGTATATATATTAAAGTATATAACATATAATTTAATGGATGCATTAGACATTGAGATATCATCATGTTTCATTATTTCAAGTTCAGCTCAAGGAGAGAGTTTGAATCCATTTTTGTTTACCTGTAGCACTAGACACAAGTTTCTCTCTTTTTCTGACCCCGATCCTCTGATAAATGAAGTTAATGAAGACAACTTTGTGTTACTGAATGGGGCTGCACCTTTCCTGTTTGTATATTTCCCCTGGCTAACTTCCCCTGTAGCAGGTGAACATTTTTATGTTTTTATGTAAAACTATTTTGTAAGTTTCCAGTATATTTTGGATTGTTTCTACTAGTGTACTTAATGAATAAACTCTCTGAAAAATGTTAGCAAGCAGCCACTTCACCATAAAGACACAGGAGAGACTGTCTGAAAATTTATTTTCTCTAAATCTCATCTTGTTTTTTTCATTTAGTGTATATTGCATTTCTGCTGTTTTTAAAACTATGCATATATATCATGTAATAATTTTTTTCCTTGTGGTACTTATGTCTAGTTTGACTTTCAATTAATTTTGATAATCTTTCATGCAATATAATAAGTGTGATAGAAAAAAAAAAGCAGTTTAAGATATCAAGTCAATGTTATTTAAAGTATATATCTCTGTGTATCAAGCAAATATTTTTTAGCACACAGTTATGGGAGTTATCTAAAAAATATAGCAACATATTATATCCCTTCTGTTCTTGAGTGGGTTGAAATCTTTAGCAAGTGACTTCACCCTTCTTTGTCAAAGCTAAATGATGTGGAATGCAGAGTTCTTCCAATGTAACATCGTTGAGACTCTGTTCACTAAATAACCTTCATGACAGCTACTCAAAATAACTGCCTAAACTTTCTTATCCTCCTTTTAAATATACAGTAACAGAGTTTAAATTGCTTTCAGATAAACCAGATTTGAATGTAGATGTTTCTCTTTCTTGCTCCTAATCTTGCCGTTTGTTCTTCTGCAAAGAGCTGAATATTTCCACCTTCTTTTCCATGGTATCTAATTATTTTAGAAATTCTTGAATAACACTTTTTTTTTTATGGCACAAATTCAATGTTTCCTAATCCATAGACTTCTCTGTAATATATTGGAATTGTGATATAAGTGTTAGAATTTTTTAAGCAAATTTTGGTGATAGATGTCAAGCTGTCAGACTGCTGGTCACAGAATTTGCTTTGCACAACTCAGAAGTCTCAGATGTTGAAAGGAAACTGTCTTGGATAGAAGGAGTGCATGGTTTTCTTTACAGATATTCCCAAACAATTATTTTGTTCTTATATCCACTGGCCATTACAAAACTGGCTTTGTGGAGGTGAAAACTTCTCTATCAAAAGCCAGCAATAAATCATGGTTCATCAACTTGACAGCTGCTTGTACAAATAATGCTGTCACTCACGTGAACTGCGTGAAACCATAAAGATTTAAACCTGAAATTATTTAAAGCATAAAGATTTTAAAAATGTCACTATCAGAGGAAAGTTCACTGGAAGGACCTATGGTTTCCTATGATACAGTTGTTGGGCAGTGAAGGAAAGGCAGAGAAACAAAAGCAGTGCTGTAATTAAGAGGGCTGCTCTTCCTAGCTAGTCCATCACTGTCATCATCTACTGTGTGATTCATAATATGATGAAAATAGATCAGGTGAATTGCTACCAGACTGTAGCTATTTTTCTTCAGAAAGGAAACCTTGGGTGCCTTAGTTGGACATATCTGTAATGTTGATGCCAGATGTTGAGATGTGTTTGCTGTTTTGTTTAAAAATCACAGAAAATATACAAGAAATGATATTTCACCAAAAATCAGTTACCAGGCATGCAGGAAGATAGAGGATAATTCAAGGGTTGTATTCTGAAAAGCTTCTCTGCTGACTGGTTGCTGCATCAGGCCCACGTTTGCTCAATTTCATTCAGGAAATTTCATTCCATTGCTGTTTATGATATGCCTTATTCTTTCTTTATTTCATCCCCTGCCACCCTTTCCTGTGCTAAATGCATCTGTTTTTCCTCTAATCAGCTCCTATGGGACTACCCTTTCCTTCCATCATTTCACTTTGAAAGAATAAATAACATGCTTGTAAATAATGGCTTGCTTTTAAATCAAGCTTATTCATTATGCTTTTCTGTTATAAAAAAGTCACACTATATTTTACCCATCTCTTTGTTTAAAAGAGAAGTCTGAGAAGTTTAGAAATTATTTTTAATCCTAATTTTAAAAAAATTAACATGCATCCCTATTCCTTTGGAGGAGAAAACAAATTTTTATGTGAACAATTGTCTATAGCTGATCCAAGAGAACTTTTGTTTCAGTATTTTTGGGAATAAAAATTAGGAAAAATATGAAGGGGTCTCCAAGTAGGTCTGATACCCAAAGAAATACATAGAAATGCAGGAGACTCAGATGAGCTACATCAGCAGTGAGCTTGTTGGCTGTCCTCAGTACTTTTTGCTGGACTTATCCAAATCTCCATCATTAATTAAAGATTCATTAGACCATGAAATCACCTTGTATCCCAGTGGAGTAGGTAAGATACCTAAAATGTGAGAGATTGAATAAAGTTCCCATCCTAAAGAAAAAGATTTCCACACTTAATTAGTATTACAACTTGACTACTTGCTATTCTGAGAAGAGTAGCTGTCCTTTTGTACATTTTACCAGAAATTCCATCCTGGACTGAAGGATCGGTTTCAATTAATCAACATTTTCCAATGAAAAATATCCCAAAGGACATTTATAAAGCATGATAAGCTCTTAGTGTTAGTTATTGGCCTGTCCTAATAATTTTCAGAAGTGTTATACAGAATATTTAATGCAGATGAGAATAATTAACACACGAAGTAATAGATGAAGTTCATGTAGTGTATAGATATGATATGAATTCAGTAAAAATTGTATCTAAGCTCAAAGTTTAACATTACTGTTGGAATTAATTTCATGCCTTTTATAATCTTTTATACACTTATTTTTGTATGGTATGAAACTGCCCTTTGGAGATGCCAGTCTCTTACCAGTGTCAGGAGAGAAACCTTAGATGACTAGCCTAGATAAGGTATGTAACTTTTGGATTAATTCCACTTCATATAATTATCTGAAAAATGACTAAAAAGACTCAAAATGAAAGAATTCTGAATAGTGAGTCCTGCAAAGTGGGAGCTTCATTTTAAGAAAGTGAGGTGAGGGAGAATAGAATGTCCTTGTGATGAGTTCTTAGGGTTATATCTGAAAGATAGTTAAACTACAGTGGAATAAGTGCTAGCTAGCTCATTATTCCTATATCTGTAGCTATAGATTTTTTTTTCTGAGGCACTCTTGTCAGAACAATGAAATAAGCAACCTATATAAATTCTCATCCAAAGAAAGCACAAATAGTGAACTTTATGACACACAAAATGAACGTGGTCAATAAGAAGAGGAACCTGTCTTTGCAATCAATAAGAGATCTTGAGGCTATCTGAAATCTAATAACTCCTCCTGCATTGTCACAGACCAGAATAACAGGGTCAAAGCTGGGCAGAGTATGACTCCTTCCTTCAGTGCAGGTCATGCTGATAATAATACGTTTTTTATCCTGTTGTTGTGGATCATCTAAAATGATCAGTGTGACAATCTCTTTGGTTTCACCTCTGAAAGGTCCTTAGGGGAGGAAAAAAAGGAGTTATCAAAGCTACCTCAAAGAAAATAGATTTCTTTTTCAAATGGCTTAATCATCCTACTTGCTAGAAAATCTTTTAAGATATAAAAATGATCAAACATATATCTTTTTGTCAGCTAAGCATACACTATTGAATACTATTATGTAAATATGCATCATTTCAGTACAGCCACTAAACGTAGCATGTAAATTATAACAAACAGCCTTCAAACAGCTAATAATTAACTCCTGTGCTCTTAGCACCTTGCCCATTTAATATTTACTGAAACTTTCTAACTTTGTTATGAAAATTTTTCTTTGTGACAAGAAATAACAAGGTACTCTACCCACTTTTGTTGATGTGTTTATTTCCTCCTTCCACATTTGTAAAAATATATGGACATACATATGCACATGCACAACCTATGGTCAAAATGAGGTGCTATGAGCCTAAAATGTGCTGACATCGTGAGTGAGAAATGAAATAACAGTATGCCAGATCCTAAATATCAAAGTCTCAGTCATGTTGCAGGGGAGCTCAAGAGGTCTCTAGTTCAACCTACTGCTCAGAGCAGGGTCAGAAGTGATATCAGACCAGGATTGGATCTTCCCTTCAAATCCCCTCTGGGCAATTTGCTCCAACCTTGGACTGTCCATCTAGGGAAGAAGTTTTTTGTTTTATCCAGCTGCATGTCTCTCTTTTTTTTTTTTTTTTTTCCAATTATGTCTATTGTTCTCACGCTACAAAGTGAATTTTAAATGTTTATTTCTTAAATTCTACTTTGTTACCACTTACATAGATGCATATTCTTGATAGCAGGAATACACACATTTACAGCCTACCTACGTGTTCTTTGCTACTTTAAAAATTCTAATTTCTTTTTACTTTCTTCATTCAAATCCCTTTATGAAGTGCAAATGAATGACACAACTGTGAAAATGAATCTTGCTACTACCTGGAACTTTAATAATCATGTAGTACAGTGACTCAGTAAAAATGTACACAGCTTCTACCAATTGCTTGCAAATTACTACCTCAAGAATCCCTTGCAGGGGAGAATATGGCTATACCAGACTGCCTCAAGCATAAAGTGGAATTTTTTCATAGTTCTGGTTTACATTATGAAATTAATTGCATTTTTATACTAGTAAGATGGTACCACTACTTCAAGAATCTAGACAGTTTTCAGTTTGAAAAAAATCCACTAATTTCAAAGATGTTTCTGAAAAGATCCAAAAAAAGAAAAACCAACCTGCTTCATGTTTCATCTGAGTCTCATTTAAACTTGGATAATTAGCTATCACAGTGGTGGTAATCTCTGTTTTCATCAGTGTAAATAATGTGAAAACCAAAACTCCAAAGATTTTTTGCTATATAAGATATTACCCTAAGGAAATAGTTCCATTGTTGGGTGTGGAAGTACTTTATCTCAAGAGATGATTAGAGAAGTGGTCTGAAAAGAAAACAATACAATTGAGAAAGCCCACTGGAAAACTGTGTGGAGTCCAGGAGACACAGATTAAACACAGGTTATTCCCCATGTGAAAGTGGTGAATATGCCCTTCCCTACTCCAAACTAGGAGTGAATGCCTTGATGCTATTTCAATGCATTCCATCAGCCCACCACCACCTCTCTGACTTCTGAGGGCTGTCCCGATCCTTTCAGACTGACACACAGATATTCTTCCAGACACAAATGTTTCACGCTTTTACTGAGGGTTTTCACTGTGCCTCTCACACATCCTTTCTTCTTTGGGATGATCAGAGATCTATTTTTTTAGCATTTTTCCATCCTGTATGGATTCATGTAAATTAGCAGTTTAGTTCAGAGGGAGTGAGCACCGTGGATGCCAATGCTTGCTTGCTATGCTTTGTTTCACATTGGGAAGCAAATTTTTATCCTCTAAAATGTATTTATTTGTGATGAAAGTAACCCAAACCAGCTAATTCCCAACCACTACAGACCACTACTACCCTCCAAATGCCTGTAGTGAGGATGACACAGCACCAACGCCAGCTCCTTTCTTTCTAAACTTCTCCTGGGGATGCTGTTCCTGCTGATGTAAAGACATGTGAGTTAGCTGAAGCATTTGTCAGGTAGAAGAGAAAGAGAGAATTTTTAATAAACATTCTGTTTTGTTTGTTTTTTTCAAGATGCATAATCCTAGGCTCTTGGATACTTAGACAAGGTTCTACTTAAGTAAATGAAAAAATGCTGGGCCTGTGGTCCAGGCATCAAACTTTGGCTGTTGAATTGTTCCTATGTTTCCTGGTACATATTTTCTCCAGCATAGTTAGCAAGCCAGCCAGAATGAGGGACTCTCTCTAAAGGGACCCATGGACAAAACCACCCAGGTGCCTAAGGCTGTCACACAGTCAGATTGTGCCAGTTTCCCTCAAAGTCAAGATCCTGTCCCTGCTTCTGTTGAGGTTACCTGTATGGCTGTAGGCCACAGTGGGAAAAGCACAGGCAAGGCCTAAGGAGACAGGGAAGGTGGAGGCACAGTTAAAATGGGTTTGTCTGCTGAGGCACTGAGTCGCCTGTGTAACATTTGGCATGCTGAGGTCTTTGCTGCATGCCTGTAAAGGAATTCTAGTGCAGGGGGCTATCAGAGATCTTACCCTGGCACTGCTCTGCAGCAGGCCAAGTGTTTTTCCCTTCTTTCAAATTGGAGCAAATGAAGAAACCATCTCAGTGAAAGCATTTTCCCTGGCATTCAGTAAGTCTCTAGATTAATTACAGAATAAACTGAAAAAAGGTTCCTGCCCCTTTAATAGTTGTTCAGAGCCTGCAAATAGTGCAGCCACAACTGAAAATTCATCTTTTCTGAAGTGCTGTTAGAATAATTTAGTTGTAGGCTGGTGTACAGGGCAAATTAGGTTATTTATATTGTGGGCAGCAGCTGACAATATAAATTTGGAATTATTTGTTTTCAGAGCTCAGCTTTCTCTTCTCAGATCCCCCTAGCTCTGCTGGCTGGCAAAGGGAAATAAAAGAGAGATGTCATTCTGTGACAGAATGATCTTTTCACCAATTTTTTTGAGACATCAATCCACAAATGTAATCAGTGCTTTCCCCTCTACTCTCCTAGACTTCAGCCTGATTCAAAAAGGTTTTATATGTTAGATACTGACTTATTTTACTGGCCTGTACAGACTAGTATCTACACTATATTTTGACTATGATTTAGTAAAGATCATTTATATAAAGATACATTTATAACTGTTTCTAAAATGGAAACCGTGGGAGGAAAAGTCAATTTGTTATGTTGTACAGAACAGAAATCAAAACGGGGAATTTCCAGTCTTAAATCTGTGAGTTCAAATTATAACCAAGGAACAGAAAGGGAAGATAGAATCACAAATAGTCATAACTATAGTAAGCACTTTAACCTGAAAAACAGTAATTTTCTTTTACTAAAATCTTAAATTCAAAGAATTGAGGTAGATGAAACATGAAAACATACTGTACCACTATAGTTATTGTTTTCCAATGTTATTGTATTTGCCAGTTCTGTGTAAGCTGACAAATCTTCTCTAGGAGGATGAGTGGCTAACATGCCAGCAACCTAAAAACAATAGTGTGTCTCACTTGAAGAGCCTTGTGCTGCAAAACCAAGATTTATCCAGGAAATTTAGGTTTTAGTTCCTTCATACCATTGCTGAGAAATTTAACCCTTTTTCTGGGAAGAATTGTTGAGGAAGGATTCAGCAAGAAAACTTCAGCCATCCAAATATCAGCTATAGCATCACAGTATAATTTTGCTTGGAAAAAAACCCTGGGGTCATCTAGACCAACCTTCTTTACAGAGCCCATGACAGGTTGTGCAAATGTTTAAGTAGTTGGTTGTCAAACCCTAACAAAGATAAAGATACCCTTTCTTTTATTATTTGACTACCATCCCTCCCACCCCTGTATCTAACCAGAATTTGCCATGTTTTCACTCATCTCTGTTGCCTCTCACTCTGCTCTCTGCACCCCGAGAAGATTGTCTCTTCCTCTCTGTGTGTTTTACCTGGGTCAGTGTAGACTCGGCTCCACTTTGAACCTCCTCTGGGCTGAACAGACCCACCTCTCTCATCTACTTTTGGGATTCCATGTGCTCCTGATCCTTGGCCAGCTTGGTGAACTCCACTAAACTTTGCACATCTTTCATGGAATGAAACATCCAAGAAGAACAAGACACATGAAGTTCTTGTGAGGCCATTTCTGCAGCCCTTCAGGCCCTTCTGACTGAAAGGCTTTACTGCATTGACCACTCTCCCAGTCTGATGTTATCTTAAACTGAGGCTGTCATTTGTCCCATCATCCAGGCTGCAAAGATTCCAAATAGTATCAGTCTCACCTAGCCTAAAGAGTTTGAATTTTGTCTGTGTTTAAGTGAGAGACCTATCACTCCAAAAAGGTTATCCACCATAGCCTCAACCTCCATTTAAAAGCCCCATGAAATAATGGAGGCAGCTTAATTTCTGGGATGAAGTGACTGAGATTTTGTTTATGTAGTGGTAACACTGCTTCAGTCTGGAGTGCATGTGTGTGAGACCAGTGCAGTTAAATTGGATTCATGCTGCTTTAACTGACAGAGAAATCTTCCTTAGTTAACTTCTTCTCTGTGGGAAAGACCTTCAGGCTTTGTATGATCAATGGCCATTTTACTGTTAAAAACACTATGAAGATTAAAACAGTAATTTATGGCACTTAACTATTTTATCTTTATACCACCCAAGACATGCACAAATCATTTGCAATGATTATTTTAATTGATTAGATGTAGTAGTTATAGTACATTGTGCATTCAAGTTTTCCTGGGATCACAATGAGCAGCTTGTTTTAGTGACATGACAGCTGACTTTCAACTACCCAGAAAAAAATTTTTCCCTCAGTAAATCTCCTTCTGCAAGACCCAATCCATGTATTTGAATTGGAATTAGTGTCTCCTACATATCACTACAGAAAAACTGCTTTAATCCATCTGTGACAGATGGCAGGCCAGTCATTGGTCCACCTTGCTGTCATGTCTCTATACTTTGTTTTTAATTTGGTCAACAGTGTTTGCCAGGATAGCTCTCAAATCTGCTACCAGACCGTGACATTTTCAAATAATCAGCCTGGTTTACAAAATAAATGCATTTAGACAAATTAATCAAATGGCTTTCAGGAAGGAACATTTTCTAAGGCTTGTTCACCAAGAAACTTAGAATGAGAAATATTATTGCTGACAAAAGCCTCAACAGATTTACAGTTCTGAGATACAGAATGCTGAGGATAAAAATCAGAAAGACAGGATTTTTTTTTACCTGTAGCAAAAGAAAAAGAAAAGGTCACTTGCCAAAAAGACAGCTGAAATGGAATTAGTTTTCAAATTATGAGATTAAAGAGTGTTTGCTTGAAGAGTGTGTTATTATAAAGTGTGCAAAGAAAGAGAAGAGATTAAAATGTATGGAAGATTTAATCAGAGCAAAGATAAACTGTGTATCCTATAGGTTATAAGGGTTCCTGTGAGCTTTGTTTGCCAGTAGGGTTTCATAACCCACACAAGACTGAAATCTTATTTTTAAATAAAAGGTTTTTCTCATGTGCAGAAGAGGTTCACCTCTTTTTGATTTTGTTCAGGTGATAAGGTAGCAAAGCTGCCACCAAACAGAGGAAAGAAAAATTACTTAAGTTTTTTCAGAGATAAGTTGGGTATTTTTCAATGTCTTGGCCAGATTCTTCTTCCATTTCTGTTGGTGTAATTTCTCAGTCTGGGTGGCTAAGTGTTCTTCTTTGCTATTTACAGAGGAGTTTGTGTGACTATTTGCCTTGCTTTTTAATAAAAGAAAGTACTTACCATATGCAAATCCGGCATTTCATGGTAAACAATGTACCCTCGGAACTACAGGGCACCACACCTCCTGCTCTGTGTTGTCAAATGGCTTTCAAAACACGTGGCAGGGCTGTGTCAAATTTAAGTGTGTTAACCCTTCACTTTCTCTTTTTTTCTTTCTTCTCAGTATTATTTCAGCTCTTAATTTCAGTGACAAAAATGAGGAAATGAACATTTATGTAAAGGATGGAAAAAGTCTGGCCATGGTGTTTTGTTGTGCTGCTAAAACTCTTCCATCTCTTCCCCTCTCCCCTCTCTGCAGCCCAGCCCCTGTCTGCACATCTGGGTCTCTGTCTCATATTATGGACTTTGCATTTTGTGTCATACCATTTCTCCAGCCTGCCAAAGTCCATCTGAAGAGCAGCACATCCACTTCTCTACCCATCACTGTCCCATGAAAGGATGGAGGCATTACCCAGTGTCAGCCCTAGCAGTGGCCCTGAGGATGGCACTGGTGACTGGCCACAGCTGGGCTTACCCCCTCATTCCCATCTAAGCATTTCTGCTTTGTACAGCTGTGACAGTATGTCCCATGCCCTGAAATAACAAATTTCTTTTCCTTTATTTAGGTTTAGTTTGTCAATCCTGTTTTTTCCCCCTGAACACTCCCCCCAACCTCAAACTTATTATTTTTATTTGTCTATTAAACATTTCTCAGCTTTAGATTTAGTCTGATGTTCAGCAACTTTGTGATTTTGATCTGCTTCTGATTCTGTTTGGCCTATTTTATTTAACTTTTTTTTTAAAAAAGCTTTATACAAGCTTTTTTTTTTTTTACATAGAGATCTAAAACCTGTTGATCAGTGATATTTACATAGATTCAAGTTCCTTTGTCTCCTCACTTTCTTTTTTTTTTTTTTTTCCAATTCCCTTACACCATTGTGAGTATTTGCATATGTTTTCCACTAAGGGAATTTTGTAGTTTTAAAAGCCACTTCTGAAAACACGATTTTTAACTCTAGCATGTGTGATTGTGGGTGAAGTTCTTGATTTGTGGGAATATGTGCAGAAATGAAGGACTGACATGATTTCCAGGTATGTACTCATTTCACTTTTTTATTCTGTCTTCCCCTTACTGGCTATGTATACTTCATAACTGCTACATGTAGATATTAGATCGTGAAATCCCCTTCAGAAAGAAAAATATGTCCTTGAAATAAAAGCTACCACCTTTGGGCTTTATGAAGTGCTTCTTGGTCATTTGTTAGCCAAGGAAAAATTCCCATTAAAATTAAATTTATTTATAGGAGTATGTCAGTTGGATTGAGGTAGTTGCATATTTCACCTCTAACCATATGACAGTCTATTTTTCAGACTAAAAAGACAACCCTAGACCCCAAGCACTTATATTTCACCTGTGTTTCGAGAAAAACTGCTTTGATTTCCATGACATGAACCAAAGTAGTTTGACTCCCACTTAAACTGTCGTCAGGAAAATGTTCAAGATACTCATTCAACGCATTTTTCATCTGGAAAGTCTTTTCATACCCAGCTTCTATAGGGAGGGATCCCAAAGGAATATATAACATCTATCAGCAGAGAAGTGCAGAACAGGGGTTTAGTGATCTGAGTAGACAGGCATTGGCAAAATGCAAGTCTGTGATATGCAGAAATGAGAAGTAAAAGAGCTCTTGAGTAACTGGCCCACCCTATTTACCACTCCCCACTCAGAGCACAGCAGGTGGCCACCACAGTGGTGCTTGGCAGAGTTTTCTAACTCTGTCTGCTTTTAAGAGGACTATGGTCTTTCCTCCTCCTCTGTTCATTACAAATCTTTTTTTTTTTCTTTTAGTACAAACCAGTTTCAGAGCAGTCAGTGTGATTTTTAGAAGAGGGGCTATCATTTTAGTTGTAGGCTATTTAGGTTTCATTTTCTTTGCTGTTAGGCAACTGTTCCCTAGACTGAAAAAGAACCAGAAATTTGGCATTGCCCATTCTCCAGAATGTCTTCAAGGACATTTTATAGTCCATGTTTAGAACTTGATTTTAGAATCTGTACAAGATGTGCTACAAGGAAAAATGTTGTTTTAGCTATTAATGGACTAGGCAGCCATTCCTAAAACCCCTTCTGTTTTTAATTTCCATGACTTCATTGTGCTTTCTCACAGTATCTTAATTACTTGGTTTATATCCCTCTGCTTCCCCTTCCATTTAGTTCTTAACAGACGCTGTTCTCAACTTTTATTGAGCTGAGTAAATGTGATGCACATTCAGTGTCTTTCATTATCAGCCCAATAAATCCAAAATGATTCACATCATCTATTTTAACTCTGTTTTGCCTTTTGGACACCACCTTTGTCAATTGATCTCTTTTAAAGAGTACTGCATTTCTTTTCCCTGTTGTACTGTGTGTTCCTCCAATGATCATATTCAAACACTAATACACTGATTCTTTTCAGTGGGAGATGAACATTACTGAGGGGGGATAAAATGGAAAGGCAGAATAGAAATGTGGGTGTAAATTGATCACTCAGGGCAGAGGAGGAAGTGAGGAAGATTGGAAGGCAGAAAGAAGCATATTATTAGCAAGAATGTAGTACTGCACAACAGAGACTTTATTAATTTGAGACCTAAACTTGTGATTCAATGGGATGTTGCAGTGATTCATGCAAGGAGCCTAGCTTATATTTCTTTCTAGCTCAGAGACCTCTGGACTGCACTTCATTAAGACAGAAGACAATATAGATATGTTCAAAAGAGCACAGCTTGAGCAGGCTCTTAAAACAGTCTGAAAAGGGACATAATTGATTTTTATGAGAGAACAAATAGTTGCAGATCACCAAAGAATAAAATGAAGGCAGAATGTTTAGATATGATTAGATACATGCAAAATTATTGAGAATAAAGGGAAAAAAAAAAAGAATGAACAGCCATTTTTAACCTTATTTTTGTTTTCTCACTTTAAAGCCTGTATATTTTGGGTCAAGTTTATAATTCTTGATTCAGAAAAGAAATATCTCCTATCATCTTCCCAGATAGAAATGAAGAAGACAATAAATGCTCACTTTTTTATGCCCTTCCCCATCTTGTGGGTATACATATTGATGCCTCTATCTTAATAATGTTATATGTATAATGTATGTTGATAAGAAAACCTGTGACAAAAAATATAGAAGGAATGAAACAAAGGAAATACACTTAAGTGGTGTATTATAATCTCTAGTTTATAACACAGACAGACCAGAAGAATTTTACCCTTTTTGAGAGAAACTTTTTTTTACTGGAAAATATAACTTCAAGGCTGCTAAACTATTGACAGATTTAGGTCATAGCCAACAAATATTTCAGCAATTCAAGGGGAAGAAGAAGGATGGGTCAACATGTTTCATGTTAACGTTTCCATGAAAGTTCACTTTTTCAGTCTGTTTTAAAAGGAGTTGTTGGATGTGAGACTGTGGGGGAAAATTTGGGCCAGATACTTTTTTTCAAAGGAATAATGTTAATCTCTCATGTCAAATAGATAAAGACTGCCAGAAAGAAAAAAGATAGAGCAGTAAAGGATGAGTGCTAATGCTCAGCTTAATTACCTTGGATGATGAAAAATGAGCTCTATTATTTTCAGAAAATAAATAAACCTGGGAGACCTTTAGAAACAGAAGAATCACTACTTTTCTAATCCATAACTCAAATATTTTCTGCACTGTTTGTCTGCTACTTGAGAAGAACTCTAGCCAAAGATGTACATGGATCTTATACACTGGGAAATCTTTTCTATCCTTGAAAGCTGCCCTGCCTGCATTTCCTGATATTGAAATACAAGACCAAATAAAGAAAACTCACCAAAACCAAACCAAATCAAACAAAAAAAAACAAACCCAAAAAAACCCCAAAACAAAACAAAACAAAAAAATTAAACAAACAAACACAAAAACCCCACCAAACCTCAAAGCCCCAAATGAACCCAACCAGGCAGAAACAAGGCAATTCTTAAGTCAGACTTTGCACAAAAAATTACTTCTCTCACAGCAGTTATTTGTTTCAGCAAGGACAAAGTTTTACAGTCCTTATGAAGTTTAAGGTCTTGTATTGCATAGAGAACAAAAAAATACTGTCTCCTACTTTAAAACAATCTTGGAGGCTGTTAATAGTATGTGGATGTCACAGCTGGGCCACTCTCAATCTCTGTTCAGAGACTTCTACACTTGCCCTTTTTCCAGTATAAACAATGCTAGTGTGACAATTCAGCCACAATATATATCCCATTACATGTGTTATTTTTGGATTTGAATGGCCTGGGCAATAATTTATCTTCAAGTGGGGGAAGGCGCAGCAGTGCTTTATCAAAATTTTCTCTCAATTCCATCAGTGCTTGGCTGACTTGGACTTAATTCAGATCCTATTTTAGTTTCACATAACTTCCCTGATTTCTACTTCTGTCTGATTCCGTAGGGCTCTCTCTATGGCAGGTCATATCTTAGGTCATTACATTTCCCTCTGGGCAACAGCAGACGTTTTCTTCTATTTGTCTTATTCAACTGCTGTGAAGTTTGCCCATGGGTAGCAAGAGTTTATTACTTTTTTCCCCCAGTGGGTGGTTTTTTTTCCTTTTTCAGCTGCACCATGTCAGTGTGCTCCAAAACTATGAGAACTCCTGCTTCATTGGTTTCATTTAGAAGACTTTTGTGCATTCGTCTTTGCCAGAGCATCCACAGAATTATTCTCAGTCATATACTGACTATAATCCTTTATATTAATGGTACACTAACTGTTCAGCTTTCTGCTGCTTGACCCTTGCCTTGAGCTCTGTTTATTTCTGGTAAATATTTTCAAGCATATGATCTTGAAGCAAAAATTAGGTTAATGCTTGTATTTTTCATATTATACATTTCCCACTCCTCCCTGTCTATTTAATGGATTTTCTAATTAAAAGGGACCTTCTTGGCTATTTTATCTGACCCCCTGAATTACAAGGCTAGAGAAAGCTGCACAGAAATTGCATGGTAATGCAATGACAGCAGCCCATGGTTTTTGTCCTTCAGCTTTGAGCACAGCACATATACATGCCAATGTTTATATCTATTCTTATTCAGCCACTTTAAAAAAAGGACACTCAGAATTTCAAAGATGCTTGGACATAGATACACACTAAAAAGTTAGTTTATGAACAGGGTAAGGTTACCTGGACAATCTTCTGAGTACCCACTGTATGTTTTCATGCTTGGGCAAAGTCTTTACCAGGTGATTTTGCCAGGCAATAGCTTTTAAATCATTGACACATTCAAAAGGTGCAGCAGCTGAAGACCAATGGTATATTCCGTGAAGGTTGGCGTTGTGTTTCAGAACCTATCACTATCCTTGTGTGTGGGAAACGTCTCAAAATGTGTCCCTTCGCTGCTCTTTACCTCTCCCACAGGGTAAGGACAGAGCTGATCAGTTATACATGTACTCTAATATGGAACTTCTACAAGAAGATTCCTATTTCCATCTCATATAGAGTGAACATTCAATCAAATGCCTAGAATGCTAAAATCAAATACCAATTTATACTTAAATGTCAGGGCATTAAGGACTGCAAAATTGGCAACAAAATCTGGATGGTTGCGAGGTCTGACACCCCTTTAAAAAAGGACCAACTTTTTGCCAATTGAAAAAATGATCTGGAATATCTAGTGAATTTGCAAAATTTGTTTCATCCTGTCTCAGAATTGTAGAGCAGTTTGGGTTCAAATGGACTTCAAGGATCATTGAGTTCCAATCCCTCATCATGGGCAGGGACATGCACTACACTGGTTTGCTCAGGTCTCAATCCAATCTAGACAATTTGTTTCAAATCTGGACACTTTATAATTCAGTTTTAATTTTGTAATATTACAGTTTTCATCACTGAGTCTAGAATTTTTTTTTTTAAAGGAAGACTGATATTCTTGGACATTCAGTTATCTTCAAAAGAAACACAAACTCTTCTGGCAATTAAAAAAGTTAAAATAAAATATTGGAATAAAATGAAATTGAATAAAAAAACCATAGTACTTAAAAAATTATTAGTTGTTTTCCACAGAGAATAGATCTCTGGGGAGGTGATCAGGAGGTGATTTTGAGAAATTACCTGTTGAGGTTCAGAGACTGTCAGACAGGCAGACAACCTACAAGAACTTGTTTCTAGTTTAGGGAAACATCTAAGGTGAAGATTCCTATGGAAATGTATGAAATTATATCACTGGTGCATGTGTCTGGATAATCTACAACTGATCTATCACCTTCAGAGATAACACAGAACTTTTTCTTCTTTTTTTTTTTTTAAATTTTGGAAGTGCTCTTTGTAAAAGGTTATGGAAGACCATGTCAGTACTGTAGGTATTAATTACTCAATGTGCAAAATATTTGGCTGTGTAACTAAGTTTTGAAGGCTTATATCCTTTAGGGGGGTGTATGTAAAAGTAATACACGTTGATTGCAATAGGTTTTCCTTATGATAAGGTCTGAATTAAGCAAATATGGTAAATTTAGATGATACTCCTTGTGTGAGTGGATGTTTTAGTACTTAGTTAATTAACCTTTGATCTGGGAGATGCTGAACGCCTTATCAGCAGGGAAATGTCTATGATTCTTATCAGGCTGGTGGGGTTTGTTCCCATTCATATTTGCACTGAGCATGAAAAGAGTTGTTTATATATTAAATATGTTGATTTAGGGAAAAGATGTGTATTCAGTGGATTGTCAGCAACAGATGGAGATCTGTCTGTAGAAGAAAGGGATATAAAAATGTGTCTACATAAAAAGTCAACAAGTGAATGGAAAATAAAAAAGACTGAAAAGTTTTGCAAGAAAAAGGGACATATCAGCCAAGACCTTAATTCCTATTGTTTTTAACTACTTACAGTATGAATATTAGGAAAATATGCATTTGGAGTGGGTTTTTGGGTTATTTTCATAATTATTTTTATCTGATCACTTCAAGCAAGATTTTTCAAGCTCTCTAAATAATATATTTTGCATTTTTCTAACATAGTTATGTCATCATTTTTGCTACTGGGTGAAATTATCCCTTACTATTGGTGGGACCATCCTGTGGGATGCAGCATAGTCCCATGCAGTCACTGTGGGATGTACACTAGAAGGATGTAAAAAGATCTTCTGACTGCTCAGCTCATAACCGTGAGGTCTACATTAAAACCAGAAAAAATCTTTTACATTTACAACTAAATCCTGTTATGCAAGACCATGTCAAAAGAGGGGAGATTGAATTGTTGAGGATGAATGCTAAAAGTGTATGTTGTCCTTTAGGTTGTTTATTAGAAGGGTGGAATGGAGTAATCATCCCCAATATCATTGCTGGGCCAGAACAATGTAAATTAAAATGTGTTTCCTCCAGCACAGTATTGTGCCATGATTCTTAAATAGCCAATAGAATAATTAATTGCCAGTCCATTAGGAAGAGAGTTGCAGTGAATTAAAGCCTAATTAACAACCACAGAATTCACAGAGGCTGAGATGCTTAGACACTTATTTCTTCTAGCATTTTATAAATGTACCTTTGATTTTATGTTACCTCAATTGCCTGAAAAATGTTTTTCTTGGTTTCCCCTGGGATATCATGATAAACCATTTTTGGGTTAATTTTTTTTTTTTTTGGAGATATTCCAAGCACATGGATGTGAGCAGAAAGTTTCCTCTTTTGAAAAGGGATTTTTTAATCTTAGCCATAATTTCCAGCAAACTTTTTTGTTTTATACTTTTCAAGCAGAAGTGCTCTGACAAGATGCCCCATTCTTCTCTGACATTAAATTTCTTTGTGGGTAATGGCAAAGTTGAAAAAAAATCTATATTTCTGAGCTCTTTGTAGGTCATAAGAAAGTATTGAGGAATCAGAAAAGTTGCAAGGAGGTATGAGATTGATCAAGCAGGATTCATTCCTGGTATGACACTCTGCCATTCACTGTTGCTATTTCCTTACATTTTTGACAGTGTACTATGAAGGACATTTATTTCTATAACAACATAACTATTATTTATTTATTCACTTGAATTCTATACACAGTTTTTTCTTCTTTAGCAGTTCATAACTTAGTGTTTTTGAAAAAATAAATACTGGATGACAATATATTCTATGCATTGAATTGTGCATCTTTAAAGGATGTAATCTTTGTATAGACGTTCTTCTGAGATGAGGTCTATGGCTCTGGGATGTAAAGAAATTGATAAATAGAATGAGCAGAAGTAAAAGAGGAGCAAGAATTACATATATACAACTATATTTTCTTAGCAGAACTTTTTGAAAAGAAAACAAAAATGTGAGTGACTGAAACAGAACTTTAAGAAATTTATAAAGTTGTCTATTAATAACTTAAAATAAAATAACAAGTCATGTCTTTCTAGAAAACACATCTCCAGTGAGTATTGCCAGCCTAAGAGCTACTGACATCTTCAAATGAATCCTCCTTGTGTCTAGAAGCTACCAAAAATTATCTTTCTCTCATGTTCCTAGATGTGTCTATAGAAATATAAACTGTCATTTTAGCCAAACATGGAATGATAAACTCTGTTGGATAAGATGGATTTACTGGTTTGTTTTTTTTAATTCCTGCCTATGATACCAGAATGACGTCAAAAATAGCAAAGTTTTGGGTTGTTTTTATTTGTTTTAATATTTTTTTCAGGAAAAATCTAGAACAATTTTCTGTGTTGGTCATAAAATGTCATCATTAATAACTTAGGTAGAAATTTTCATTTTGCAGCTGTTGTCTAAAGGCTCAGAAGATATTTCTTACCTTTTCCATATTGAACTTAGGATCCAAATGAGCCCAGGTTTCTTCACAGTCCTGACCTGTAATGCTTAATGTTTGCAAAAAGCTGACTTGTTCCAAAAATCCCAGTTCGGGATTTGTACTCACTCTACAGAGAGAAACTCCATTGTCATCACATTGTGATAGAATAGGTACTTCAAAGATTTGAATCAAATTATTTATCCCTTAAAAAATATCAGCAGAAAAATGTTGAGTTTTAAATGTTGACACTTCTCTTGGGAAGCAGGAAGGAAGAGATCAGGTGGATATCACAGTGCCAATTAATGAGGTCAACCCTTCAAGTGTAGCATTCATTAGATTATGTGGTAGTCTCTGCAAGCTGTTCAGAAATGTGGTCCAAAGCATATTTAACTGTAGAGCAATACCTTCCAAAACTTTAGAATAACTGGAAGAAAAGGAAAATTATCTTTCAAACATCCTCTCCCCTTCTCTTTGTAGAGTAAAAGAGAGTCTGAAGCCAAGACAATAGCTGTAGGGTCAGGATGAGTTTTGACCTCTGTGGAGTTTCTCACATTATTGGCAGAGCAATAGGAATGGACATAAAAGATGTTAATGAAAGATGTCCTTTCATTATGCTGTTCCCAGTAATACAAACACATGCCTAATAACCAGATTTTGCACTCAATTTAGTAGATTTAGCAGAAAAGAAGGAATCAAGAGAATGAAAACAGCAATGGAAAGAAATTCATGTACTTGATGTTGTCTTCTGAATTCTACATTTGGGAAAAATATTTCTGTGGGATGAATTTGCAGTTTCATTGTCAAAATATGACCTATGGAAAGGTCTTGCTTCAGAAAGTACACAATGTTTCAGGTTATGGAAGTATTTCACTGTATCTTACAGGGAATTTAAAGCCATAAGGGACAGGACAAGAAATATGTCTCCATACTGAACTCAGTAACCTCAGTTATAAGCTAAGGCACTTAATTCTCTGTAGATATAAATATGGATGCACCATAGGTAAAGATCAAGTGGGACTGAAATAGCAACGGGACTGGAGGCCAGAGCAATGGCAGGGAATCCATTGGATAAAATATACTCGATGAGCTTCTGGTGCACATGTACCCTGTTCTACTGTGTCACCACCAACCTCACCTAAGGGAAATGCTTTACTGACACTAAATCTGGAAATGTTTGAACCCGGGCATAAGAGTGAATATCCAAGAATATAAGAAAAAAAATTGGTAATTTCACTGCAGAAACAAGCTACACCAGTGTCACATTTCTATTTGCCAAACATTTCTGATGGGAAGAGGAGTGAGTTAATGATTATATAATTACTTATTGGCCATGAGTATATATATAGGAAAAATTATGTGTATATATATATATATATAAATAATATATATATATATTATAAATATATATAGATAATAAAATTTAGGCTATAGCAAGCCAACTTTGGGTGCAGGGGGACAAATGAAGAGGGAATTCCCAGTTTTATGCCACAGAGCCCTTCTTGTAATGAATGTCTTGAGGACTATTAGTTTGTATAACAGGAGGATGCTGATATATTCCTGTTCTCCCAGTAGACAAAAGATGAAGGAAATTAAATATTCACTGGTTCTAAATAAGACCTCATTCACTAACTGTCTCCTTTTGTTGCTTAGAGGGTGCCAGAGTTGCAGTAGGGAATATGAGTGGGTAGAAGAATGTAGGCTAAAACGATTATAAGATAATAAAACCTTCCTTGACATCACTGCTAGGTCAGAGTGTGGACCCTAAACTCCACACTAAACCATAGCAAAGGCATTGTAGATGCCCATTAATTCTGACTGGCTGAAAAAAATCTCTCTCTCTCTCTCTCTCTTGCCATAAAGGCTGTTTCAACTGCATTGGGATAATACTTCATTACTTTTCAAAACATCCTACCAACTCAAAAATATGGCTCACCTGCTTGACTGGAGAGCAGAGTCCTGCTTCCACAGCTGAGAGCCAGTGCTCTTAAGAGAGGATGCTGTGGCTGGGCAGGACCTTGGGGGAGCTTAGGCTGCTCTAACCTGTGCCTCCTGCAGGGAAAGACCTGGGCGTGGACTGTGTCCAAGCTGCCTAAACAGGAATTGACTGCATCCCTGAAAACATTGGAAAGAAAGCCACTTCCAAGTGTTTTGCTCACAGTTTAGCAGATCCCTGGGCTCCCCCTGGGGACTCTGAACCCACCACCGCAGTCAGCCCAGCAAAGCCAGTGTTGAGGGGCGGATGAATAGATATGCCTTTGGTGGGAGAACACATGGCTCCTACACACTAAAATGTTGTGGATTAAGGGGGTGTAAACTCACAGGGGGAGTCTGTGCTTCAAGCTATTAGTGAATTTCTTACTATATTTTTTCATCTGTTTTATCAATTTCTGCTACAAGTCAAAATTAATAATTTATTGTGAACTGGTTGAATTATAACTCCCTTAACTTGTGAAGAGAGAAAAGAAGAATATCTTCTCTCTAGGGAAAAATCCTCTTCTTGCTTTCAGTCTGTTTCCTGGTCAGTTGAACACAGATTTTTTACCTGTTTGAGACTTATTTATTAATCCTGTGTGGTCCGTGGGGAAGCATTTTATTCAATAGGATATATTTAGTGAGTGGGAATGGTGTCCATGTAATTTTCAGCATTCTGTAGGGAATGGTCTACAAAAAGAGGAAGATCTGATAATGATAGTAATAATTATGACCCTTCCAGACCTTATTTACCTGGCTTAGTTACAATATTTCAGACAACATTTTTTGTGATTTAATAAATTTTTAGTTTTCTTTGGATTTTTTTATCAAGACCTTTTAATCCATATTTTCTGTGTCAGGAAATGTGCATTACTGACAGAATTCATTGTAAGAACATGAATGATTGTATAATTGGAGGAATGAGAGAAACAAATCCACTTTCTGCCTAAATTCAATTGGTAGCGAAAAATCCTTCTAGACCATTGTTGGTATAATACTAGGCAAAGAAAGACCAAACTCCCACTGCCCCTAAGTATTTGACACTGAGTCTTTGTCACTTTCTGTGCCCTCAGTAACAGATAATTGTCAAGCAATCCTCTCACTGTGGATTTTAAATAATTGCAACCAGTTGTGACTTTATGTGGGTTTGCACTTAAGGCCTTTCTTTCCCTTTTAGTTTAAGAAGGATAAGATTTTCACATGGCTTTTCAGTTAAAAGAAACTCAAAATGCATCAGCACAGGATGGGGGCTGTCCTGCTGGAAAGCAGCTCTGTGGAGAAGGGCCTCGGTGTCCTACAGAACAACAAGCTGTCCATGACCCAGCAGTGCCCTGGTGGCCAAGAAGGCCAAAGAAATTCTGGCTCACATTAGAAAGAATCAGCAGGGTCAGGGAGCTGATTCTGCCCCTCTACTCCGCCCTGGTGGGGCACATCAGGAATGCTGTGTTCAGTGCTGGGCTCCTACACACAAAAAAGACATGGGTGGGTCCAGTGGAGGGTGACAAAGGTGATGAAGAGACTGGAGCAACTCTTACAAGGCAAAACTGAGGGAGCTGGGACTGTTCAGCCTCAAGAAGAGAGGACTGATGCACAGAAGTTCACTGGAACATAAGAACTTTACAGTGCAGGTGAACATGCACTGGAACAGACTGCCCAGAGAAGTAATGAAATCCCCCTCTCTGGATATAATCAAGAACCATCTGGACACAATCCTGTGCCATGAGGTCTAGGATGACCCTGCTTGAGCAGGAATGTTGGACCAGATATGGTCCCTTCCAACCTTACCCATTATGTGATTCTGTGAAAATTTCAAAGCAAAACCCACCTGATGCACATAAAAATCTTTCTGTGCAGAAACCGTATTTCACATGGTTTGTTCAAAATGCTGTCTTTATCCTTCTCTGGCACCTGGAAGTGACTCAGATCTCATATGAATTTATGGAAAGCCTTGTGAACATGAACACACCTATCAGTGAGCATGTCCTCACTTTAGAGTTCACAGCAAAGCCAATCTTATGCACAACTACTTTTGAAATATCATAGTGAAATAAAATACTCTGGCCTTTTTTTTTTTAGTTATTAAAAAGATCACTCATTGTTATAATTTTTTTAATGGCACATTCAGGAAAAAATCTTTCCCAGACAGATCCTAGTACCAGATATGAATATATATGCTTGCTCTGATGGAATGGAAAAATGTTTATTCCTCTTCTGTTAAGCTGCAGAAACTTCCAGGTATCTACAGGAGGATGTCATCGTACAAGTAATGCTTCATTCACTTGGGCTTAAGAAATTTTTATTTATAGTGCACTATAAATGCATTTATTCATTTATTTGCATTTCCCCAAACCGAGAGTTGCTTAAAATACATAACATAGAGAGTGTGGCAGACAGTGAGATATACATCTTTGGTGCTCATCCAGACATCATGCTTCATCCCAGTGATAGTGACATTTGCTGCCGTAGATTAATAATTATGAAGTGCTTGGAGATCCCTCAACATAAAAACCTTAATGTAAAAAATACAGAAAATTATCATTGCTGATAATGTGTTCTTCCTGAATACTTACTCTGCATCAGCAGTATTATATTGAAAAAAGATGTTCTAAAATTTGGCTTAATGTAAGAATTAATTAGCTTTCAAAATCAGTTTCTGGCCAAGGCAAACACTTGGGGGTTGCAGGTAGGATCACTTGCTGGAGACTGGCAAAGGGGCTCCCTATATGCTTAATTGGAAATGCTTTGCCAACTCATTGCTGCTTGCCTATTATATTCGGGCAGAAAACGCAGAGCAGGAGAGCTGTCAAAACACAAACACTTTTATATCTAAGCCAGTCACTTTATTTTAGTGTGAGGGTAGTCAGGGGGAGAGAGAGTTCACGATCTCACAATAAAAAATAGCTTATAGGAACAAGCCTAATTGTTTGTTTCCCTTACCCCGCCAGCACTGAGTCTCAGTCTGGATGTCACTTTGGAGAATACTGAATCTTATTAACAAAATAAATAAAATGAAAATAAAGAGTCTGTTTGTAGTATGCAGGGATTTTTTTTCCCACTCCTTGAGCTATGGTGCAATCTGTGTACTGGTCTATTCGCAGCTTGTATTTGAATCAGTAACAAAGGCAAATGATGTAGGAATTTGCCCTTGATAGGATGCACTGGAAGGGTTGACTTGAGTCTTTTAACCAAATATGTTATATGTCAAAATCTGATCTTTTAATATTTGAAGGGTTACTTATTCCTCTCAAATATAATGACCATGAATTATTAGCCCATTAATTCTCAGTTTGATGTAGATTCTACTGGGAGGTGAGCTGGGTTTATTTGATTTGTATTTGCTTTTCTTTAGCCAAAATCTCAAAAGATCTTTTAAGGGACCCTACTAAAGGTCTGGAAGTCTCTGGCTACAACTGTGTCAGTAAAGAAAAGCATGCTGGTGCCTTCTCAGACACTGCAGCTTATTTATGCCTGCTGTTAAATAGTCAGTAAGGTTTCTGGCATGCTGGAAGCTTGTGTCACCTGGCACTCTACCAAATAATTTGTGGTCTTATTTTAAGAATTAGCATGAGCTGAGGGCCATTCTCAAAGAGTTGCCTGGGTGCAAACATTTTGTTCTGAAGAACAGGAGAGTTTAACAGTATTGACTCGGGCTATTTCTTGTCAAGTGAATGATCTGGAGAAAATTAAATTTTACACACATAGACTTAGTCTCTTTGTGTATTGTGTCACCTGTGTAATTCCTAAGCTTTGCAAGACTGAGTGCATCCTGTACCCATTAATGATGTTTCCATTTGAGAACCTTTTACAGAGTCTGAAAATGTCTTTCCAGAAAGTATACAAGTAGGAATGGAGCCATAGTTCTTACAGGCTCTTTGCTGTACTGAATCTCCTTCCCAAAACCCTCATATGACCAATTAGTGATAAATGTCATGGGGGGATGAAGTGGATATTTTTCTATTAGACATATGATTGAGAAAAGCAATTTATTTCAGTCCCCCATCCAAGTGGCACAGAAAGATGGAATTCTATATGACTGATGGATATACAACACTTCCTTTAAATTAATGTCTTGAATTTGTGTATTGGATGAACCATGAAGATTTTTTTTTGTGCATACCAATATCTATCCATGTTTACTTTCAAGTCACTGACCAAGAAATAATCTATTCTGTTACCCCCAAAGTAATTTATTCTCTATATTGCCAATTTAGCAAAACTTCAAATTATTTGAAGGCTTGGCTACCACTGATGGTTTGGGAAATTCTGGTTTTGGGCTCTAGGGAACCCATCTGGTATTGCTGCTAATTTGTTGATTAATGCTTTACTCACAACAGGGACTAAATATTTAAAGTTTGTGACCTGCTCTATCTCCAGAAAGCTTGAAACTTTTAATTCTATTACTATTTTTCCACATACTGCCGAAAAAGAAAATATACTTTAAAATAGTTTTTTCTTCTCCTTTTTGCCTCTTGTGGTTCTCCAAAAGGTTAGGTTTGACAATAGGAATATAGTCACAGATACTCTAGGCAACAAATGAGAAATGTTCTTTTGTGACCTTAATGTTGGCAAGTGATAATAACCAGTGAACCATGAAATACTGCTGCAATATTGTTCATGACTTTTCTGTTTTCTAAGATTAATTTTATGTTCTGAAATAACGTGAAAATCATTTATTATTCTGTTTTGCATAGCTTCCACCGGGAAGCCAATATGAAAAGCTTAATTTTCTAGTCCACTTGCAGCAGTGTTCCTAGAGAAGAATCATATATATATATATGTATGTATAAGTATTCCTTGGTTAATGTATAAAATACAATCCCTTTGTTTAGCCCTGGTCAAAAATATCTGGGTTAGCATAGAGTCAGCTAATGTTTAAAAGTAGAAACTACTTTTTTCTCCTAGGGGTTAAATAGTTATAGTACAAATTATTAATATGCTACGGGTGTGAACTATGCAAGAATATTTAATTTTGAGCTACTGTTTTTTGAGAACATATCATGCTTTCATAAAGAAGCATTTTCACTTTTCTCTTTAAAATGTAGCAAACAGGAATTTAGCCACCAAAACCTTCATGCTGCCAGCTATTTCTATTCAAAAAGTAGATTAGAATAACATTTTCATCAGAGGATGCATTTATAGTTCTCATATCAAGCCTAGTTCACCTTTCCATGTAAACCATTATCGTTCTCTCCATAGGCTGTTGGTAAGCAAATAATTTTAGGGCTTGATAGTGCAAATCTTCCTCATCCTGAGTCACACTTACCCATACAAATGCTTCTATTGACTTCAGTAATATTGCTGCTCTGAAATACATCAGGTGAGTAAAGCCAGGAAAAAGAAAAGCCTTTAATTTCAAGGTCAAATGGATGAGGGAAAGTAGATAGCAATATTTTTAAAGTCAGTGTGGTCTGGGTTTTTTTCCTTTAATACATGCATTTGGTTATGCATTTGGATTTAATTATTTAACCAGCTGAGGGCTGGATTCACAGAGAAGCTGAATACAAATAATTTTTTCTAATGTTATATTTCTCAGTAAGGTATTTTAAGAAGCTATCACTGGTCAGGGATTATTTATCTTGGAATGGGGTCTATTGTGAACATGATCTGTATCCCTTTTCCTGAAAAACTGATGAGTTTCCAAACCTTGGGTTATAAAATTACATTCTAAATGTTTTGTTTGGTCATTTCAGCTAATAGAGACTTTTATCAAGTCTTTCAAGACTTTTAAGAAAGGGTGTGTTAATTCAAAAAACAAATTTCTACACTTCTGAATATCAGACCAGAACTAGTGGAATTACTCAAGGAGAGGATTAGGTAACTAGTATCAATGACTTGCAGCAATAAAAGTACTGATCTATCTACATTTGAATTAGAGGCCAAAGACCAGGGGCTATGGTGCCTCCATATGGAACACTGTGCTCCCAGTGTCTCTCACAGTGATAAGTATTAACTGGTAGATCAAATAACCACTAACAGTTCTGGAGTCTTAAAATAAACAGATTAAAAGGAAATCCACAGTGTTAATATTCGGATAAGTAGCCTAAACTCTGCTGTGATGTGCTGTACCATGGCTCAGTTGAGATCCAGCTGTTCACACATTGCAGGCTGTTGTTTCCTGGTTTAAAGGTGATGCCTTTTCTGGAGTGTCCTGATTAGATAATTGTTAAAAGTAAGAGTGAAATGGATTCACCACTATTAGTTATCAAAGTCTTGGCTGTCAGGAATGAGATACAGTGCTACTGCTACTAGATGTGCAATAAATAGTGTTTGTGTTAAGAGTCAGAGATTACTTTTGTTCGAGACATCTCTGCTCGTTATATCTCTACTTGAGGAGCTTTCTTGAAGATTTGCAGTAAAGCCCAAGCTAAGAGTAAATATAAAGCCAGCATCCTTGTGGGATTTGAAACAAATAGAAGATAAAGGGCTCCTTTATTTTTTTCTTTATCCACTGAAATGGCCACAACTTGAAGTGGATAATTTACTGAATTGCATTTCATTTCCTTGTAATATAGTACATGACATAAAAGCAAGATTAGGTGCTGGGTTTAAGAAGCAATGAAACAGAAGTCTGTGGGTGCTCAGTGGATATTTATACACTTCCTTAAAACATGTTTTATCCAAAGAAATTCAAAAGGAGCTATAGGCTGTTACTCAGAATACAGTTTTATGGTGTTACCATGGATTATGAAATCACGACATGCAGTGGTTATATGTGAACTACTCAAGTTTTACTATGTAATTCAGCAAGTCTTCATAATGGAGGTGTATACAAGACACACTAGTAAAAGTATTTCCTATATGGAGAATAAAGAATTTTGCCTTAAAGCTATTAAAATTGATATTGATAAAAGCACATTGCACAGACAGTTTTGGAGGCTGATAGCTCAGCGACAAACAGACATTAATCAAAAAGGAGATAAGTACTTGCTTATCTATTTACATTATCCAATTCATATTGAGATAATGTTCTTTGTTTCTGTATTTTGTGACAGTTTATGTTGCGACAAAAGCTCCTGGGTGCTTGCCACAAGATGTGTGCAGAATTGGACCAACTGCCTGAAGGGAAACTTTCAGGTTAAAGTAATGGATGGAGATTTATCTCAAAGTGTTTAACTCTTCAGGCATGTTTTCAAATGTCTCCAGTAAACTCAAACCCTGTTCTGGGCCCCAAGTCCATTTAGGGATGGCTTTAGACCTTCAGCCACTAAAAGTCCTTGGGACACTGAAACTTTCATTCTGCAGTGCTGTATTACAGCCATCCACATCCATTATCCTCCAACTCACAGATTTCAGCAAGAATTCTGGAATTCTGTACTTGCAAGTAATAGCAACCTTCAGTCATAGAAGATTTAAAAAATAAAAATATCATTTAAGTGTTTGTGGATGGAAAATAAGATCTTAAACAAATAAGATCTTAACAAAGAAAATATAGTACCATTTTTGTTTAAAAAGCCATTTCTTTGTTCCTGATAGTAACCTGTTCTGCTCTGTACATTCTCTGTATGAAAACTCCCACTCCTAGCAAATAGGAGATGAAAACTAATTAAAGGATAGATTTCTTTCTCAAATTTTAATGACTCATATAGATTTTTTTTTCTGGTACATAAGAAAGTTGTTCCTAGACCTGAACAAAAAGTGAAGTAAAATCAGGAAATGATTACATTTCCTCAGCTAGTGGTCTTTTTTTTCCTCCTAGGAAGAAAGAAGTTCTATTTTGCTGGAAACAACCAGATTTCTCTGAGTGGCAAATGAAACTTGTTAGTCACAGCAGAGGGCAGAGCTGAAGGTCAGAGCAGAAGCTCTGGCTGCTGTGACACATTTTCATGAGCTGGATCATCTCTTCGTGATTGACAAAGCTGACACTTGCAAGAAAAGGAGTTAAGGTGAAGGGGCAGCAGATTTCCTCATGGTTCTGGGGAGGGGGGAAGGTAAAAGGGGACTGATAGTAAGGCCCTTTAAGCATGAATATAATATCATAAAAAATAAATATCTGGCTAAGTGACAAAGTCCAAGGTTCAGCCCTTAGAGGGGCAGGTAGAGGAACAGATGCCTTCCAATGGACTTTAATCATTTACTCCCTCAATGGCTTTCTCTGCCACCTGCTGAGGTATTGGGTGTTTGTTTCAATGGGCATACAAGGGAATTAAAGAGGTTTGTGGTATCTGGAAAGAAAAGAGAGGAATTTTTGCCTTAAAAAAAAAAAAATATATATATATATTAAGACAAGATGTTGCAATCAGTTTTGCCCTAAGACAGGAATCTTGCAGCAGGATGAAATGAACTTCCAGTGTACCCTGGAATCATCAAGCACTGTCGTGAATGGTCAGTTTCTTTGTGTGTTTCTTTGATTTCACCATGAGATTTTCATTTCTCCTTCTGGCTAAATGTATTCCTGCCATAAATTTATCTCCATGTTTTTCTCATAGCTTCAGCCCACTCTATATTGGGAAAAGAATCAACAGAATTCTGCTGTTTCAACATCATTATTTAGGCTTTTTTTTTTTAACATGAGAGTCTTATATATAAACTGGAGAAATATAATCTAATACAAATTACTAAATGTTTGAAGACTATCTGTTTGTAAAAGTGTAAGCAGAGATCAGCAGTCAGTGTCCCATTGTCTGTAGCAGAGTGGAGGTACAAAGGGGGGAGAAGGTGTAAGAACAATGAAGGACAGAATCAGAGTTCAAAATTGTCACACACACACACACAGAGGTGCATTTGCTAGGATTCAGTTCCAGTTCCTTCTTTCCATGATCTCATATGCTGAAGTACAACAGCTTCAACCCTTTTTACCACAAGCACCAACTCTAAAGTATGTGGCCTTACCTGTCACTGTTACTCTTTCTTTTGGGAGGGAGAGCTGCATCTTATCCCAGGTCTTCCATTTCCATCACTCTCAAATCTAATTACTACCCACTCTCATTTCTATGAAAACTATTAATCACTTTTAACCTTAAATTTTTGTTTCTTTAAGGATATCAAGGAAGAAAACTACAGACATTGCAGAGGGAGGTAGATACTGTTTTCTTTTTCCATGTGACATCTTTTTCTATAGTATGACTTGGATGACTTTCTCTACTGTCTTCAGCTCTGTATGAGTAATTCTCTGGGGCAGAGAAATTATAGAAGCCTGCATTTTCAGAGTGTTGGGGGATACTTTTAGATCCACCTGGAAGGAGGTGCTAAGGATTGATAGTGAAGACTGACATGATTTTCAATGTCTGTGAGTTCCATTCAGTCAGTGGAAGGTGCAAGGTCTCTCACATGTTTGATCCTAAAGTTGGGTGAGGAGCTTCTTGAACTTGACTTACACATCCTTTCTCCTTCAGTGAGGTTTGATTCAGGCCAGTGCACTTTTTTGCTTGGTTTCTTTCTAGATTATTCTCTAGTTTTTCTTGTTAATCTCTGCTAATTTTTTGTCACTGTTGTTTATCATTATTTATGAGTCCTAAGAAACAACAATTTCAGCAAAATAAGACAAACTTCTGAGACCTGAAGCTGGCTGTCTGGTGCAAATTCAGTTGGGAAATATGCTACTGCTGTTCACCAATCTGAAACTCCTCCTGTAAATCTTAATAAGGTCTCAAATTTGGCAAGGAGAGATACTCTTGGGAGAGCTTTCATGATTTGACAGCACTAAACATGTAGAGGACAAGTAGGATGCTTTGTCTCCAGACTTGTAAAATGTAAAGCGTTATGGAGTCTTGTCAAGTTGCAGACTTTAGATGCTATAAATAAGGATAATGAGGCATTGAAAACAGAAATGGAGAACTTCAAAACTCTTTATCATCAAGGCAGATATTTTTTATATCATTAACCTAAAATTTCACAGAATGAGAATAGATCAGAAAATCTACAAGTCATAGGATTGAAATTAGGGGAGGAAAAGTAAGGACTTGTCTGCTAGATTTACTTGTATTTTGGTTTTGCAGGGACAATGATGAACTTCTACATCCTGAAAGATCTCGAGATTTGCATGCATATCAGAGATTATTTTTATTTTTTCAGTTGTAAATATACTGTCTCAAACAATATAGATAACAACATCACCTGTGTGCTTCACTGGTGAATTCCCTTTTTATTACCTTTTATTTTTTTTATGATTTCATAAGGACATTGTTTTGTCATCATTTAGTCTTTTTGTCAAAATACTTATGTATGTTTTTCAAATAGCTTCTCTTTGCAACTCTGCCTCTTCATTGCAATTGCAATAGCCATAAAATAGAATTTTCTAAAACTGGAGAACAAGCTGATATACTTCATCCAGCAGAGCTGCAGGCTATTTTTCATGATTATACATATATTGTGTTGATTATGATGAATCCAAACGATTTTTAAATAGGAAGCAAAAAAGCAGGGAGAGGGGGAAATAGTCTGCCTTCTGCCAGCCTGCAGAAGCTTGTGAAAGGGATTAAAGATGTCTTATGAAATTGTTACTACTCTGACTTATACTGAGGTGGGTAAGTATTTTCCCTCTTTTACTGGGCAACTGCTTTGATATTTTCTTTAAAAAATTGTTAAAAATATATTTGTATTGCAAAATATTGAACATTTTAAAGCATGCTGCTATTTTTTCTATATTCAAATTACTTATGGAAAATTACTGCACTGTAGATACTGCAAATGTAGCTTATTGAACAGCACTTGCTGTTCTGAGCTGTCCTGTTATAATGGCTCAGTAAGACAGGAGCACATACACCCCTGCATCAGAAACAAAAGGGAAAAAATGTTATTTAGCAGACTAGAGGTAGAATAAATCAAAGAAAAGAGGTCTCGTGGCTTTCGAGGCAAGGACATTCCTATTTCTTAAAGGGATTGATGCATTTGCTTGTACCTCATTTCCTTTGGGATTATCATTACAAGCAATTTATGCAGATCCCACAGACAAACAATTGTGTAACCACAGAGCCTTGTGGTCTTTATGCTGTTGGTGCTTTGTGTCTACAGGCTTGGCCACAGCAAGCAAGGCTGGCTGCAAGCAGCACGTAACATATCCTAATGTCCTGGGGTACAGAGAATATTATTATGGAACAGAATTCGGCTGTTGAAACTGCTACTCATTATTCCATCAGATTGTTTAATTTCTCCAGCCTCCATTTGCTGCAGCTAGCATTTAGCAAGAAAAATTTCCCACTGCCACTAGCCTTCAAGAGAACTTTATATGAGGAAATGACTGGTGGTTGCTGCAGAAGCAGGACCCAAAGAAGATACTGGGAATTTAAATTTCTGGCAAGAGTTTTTAAAATAGATCTCATTACACTGAATAACCCCAACATTAACATGACACAGATTTGAAAGTGATTCCATTAAATTACATTAAATTCAATAGCTAACATCCTTTCTGAGAATAAAAATGTATTAGTTTTAATTAGCTCTCTGCAAAAAGAGAAATAAAATAAATAGAAACAAGTTGACTTTTATTCTTCCTAGGAGTGTTCACAAATGCACATCAGCTAATCCACTTTCAAGTCACACTTTTGGTTAAGTCAGGTTCATTTTCCTGATTGCCCCTATTTAGACAGGTCTTTGGAAATGGGCTCCAGTAGCAAACCTGAGGTTAGGATGTGAATATAAATCAGTGAACTCTAAGCCTATTATTGGGATACTGCCTGGGTCAGACCAACATAGCTTTGCCCAGTTAACCTCTGTTACCCTTCAGCAATGCCTTCAGCATCATTTTACTGTTATTAATGCTGCCCCTTTCTGTAACTTTTTGAGCAAAAAAGACATTGGACTCTTCTGAGGTAAAGCCCAGCTGTGGCTAATAGCAGGGCTAGTGGCACTGCTGCTGAGGAAAATAGCAGTGACAGCAAGAAACACAGATAAAATTGACACTGAGACTCTGACACAGTAAAGATTAGCTTCCAGTGAAAATTACTCCCTCGTGTAAACCAACAGCGAGACCATCGGAGGGATCGTGCCACCAGCATCTCCCCCATAGGAAGAGAAACAAAGGAGTTTTAATTTTTTTTTTTTTGAAAAGGAAAACTGATAGTCTGCCTCCACCCCCCAGAGGTTCCAATCTGACATTTTAAATCCTTGTTTTCATTGCACCAGACACATCCAGCAAATGCACATCAGTAGCAGTAGTAGCAGCAGCACCTTGTTCTGTCTCAGAAAGACCTCTGCACTTTCTGACAGGCAAATTTCATGTCCTGGGAGTCCTTGTTGCCAGTCTGTGAGCCAAGACACCTCCTTGCCTGCACTCAGTCCTGCCTCAGCTTTTGTTCCCTGTGTGCAGCATGCCCAAGGCAGAGTTTTCTGACAGAAGAAACTGTCTGAAGGACTCCTACGACATGGATGAAAGAGAGGTCTGAGGCTGTGCAAGCAAGTGCATGAGGATGGGTAAGAAATAGCATAAGGATCCATCTCAGCTTGGAAAGGGAAAAAGTTGAACGGTACAACAGGATTTTGTGTCTCCCACGAGAAACAGAACAAAGGGCATTGCTACTGCGCATCTGAGGAATTTCTAGATTTCTGGTGTAAAACAGGATTTGATTCCCATTTGTAGCATACAAGAAATCAGATTGAAAAGGTAATAGATGACTTCAGGCCAAAGCTGTTCTCTCTGGAGATAATATAGGCTGAACTCAGAGAGAGAGATGTCTTACCATCCTAAATTCTGCACAACTGCAACCATTTCCTCTGGCCAAGTGCAGACTTTTCCAACAGACCATTTGAATAACCCTCTAACAGTGCTGTTTGTCCTCATTTGATATAAAAGGGATTTAGGATGACTAGCTTATATCCAGGCAGAGACGCTGCAGGCAAGAAGACTCCTACTGCCTGTCATTAACTTGAGAGACTTGGAAAGATCCAACCAATTCCCAAATTTGCTCTGAGGAGGAGGATAACAGCGGTGATCCTGTGGGATCACACACGTGCTAGGGTTACACAAGTACAGCTCTACCTCCCCCCAGGATTGCAGCCCTGTATCTGGAAAGTCCACACACATATCAATATGAATGACAAATGGGAGTAGCTTTAAACTGAAAGAGGGCAGGTCTACATTAAAAATTAGGAAGAAATTCTTTACTGTGAGGGTGCTGAGGCACTGGTACAGATTGTCTGGAGAAGTTGTGCCCTATACCTGAGACTCCATCAAGGGCAGGTTGGACTGGGCTTTGAGCAACCTGGTCTAGTGAAGGTCCCTTACAACCAAAACTATTCTATGATTCTATGATTAAAGGTATTTTCCAACCAAAAAAATTCTGTGATTCTATGGTATTTTATTATTTCATGTGAAGAGAGCCTCTGGGCTCTGCTTGTGCTGCACTCCCTCAGCTCTGTTTGATGATGGTACAGGCTAGACCCGTGATGTCACCACTGTAACTCCTTCATTTTTCTTGCATAAATGCTGCTTTAGATCAATGTCAAATGTTCTTTTGCAATGAGCATCTTTATGTGTCCTGATGTGCCTGGTTCATGGTTGCAACTCTGAAAAATAATAAGGAACTGCATGAGAATTGAGGTTATTATGACTGTGAGAAGCTTGTGATAGAGTCTGAAAAATTTGTAATCGCTAATTAGTTCCTGTTCTGATGACCCAGAAGCTGAAACTTTTAAAAAATAAATCACAGTTATGTAGCTGATACATTTTGATGCTAATAGTAAATGTCATGAAAATAAATAAATTAAAAAAAAAAAAAGATTTTGCAAACCTGTTCAAATATCTTTGTATTACAATAACATTCATAAATGCTTTCAGGGAAAGAATTAATGTGGTTTAGTCTCTGGAGCCTACAGCATGGCCTAGTCAGGTTGAGTGATATACATAAATAGTGCAGATACATATATGCAAGCACAGTTATTGACATGTTCCCTGCTTGCTCACAGGGGTGAGGTTACTGGGTTTTGACACTAATCTTTAATTTTTTTTTCTCAAGCAACAGTCCAATTACATGTATTTTTTTTCAGTTAATCAGTGGATATACTATTAAATTTCTGATTCCTTTTCTATAGTCTCTCAATTTGAGCTTATTCCACTCAGCATTACATACTGACGAGTTTGCTTTTGCTGCTGCTGTTTGCTTCACTGGATTTAGCCCTCTGAATTTCATACCAAGAGTTACAGAAATTATGGGAGCAGAAGCTCATTTCAAGAACACATGGGCAGAAATACATAACATAATTGCACTGATAAAAAAAGATGTAAAGCAAAGCTAAAAAATATTTTGAGAGATATTCGTAGATAAAATGCTATAAAATAGGGTGGCAATTGATATTTAATCTATAAGAGTACTATTAAAAGTTTATTTTTTAATTTGAAAAATAAAAATATTTTTTCTGGTATTTTAGGCTTTCAAGCATTCAATTGTTGGACCTTGACAAATTTAAAAGCAAGATTTGTGCAAACAGACCAAATATTTTAAAGTAGGTTCTGAAACTTAGGATGGTCTTGTGCTTTACTTACTAAAACCTCAGTGCTCAACATAGCCTCTGTTCAGTTGTAAATTTCCTATGCAGAAGTAATTTAATATTACCTTTGTTGTTGTTGTTTTTTTTTTTTTTTAAGTACAGACATAAACTTATTTCTCATGTTCTTTTTGAGTCTTCAGTTCTTCTGGAGAAAGTCTGAAAATATAATTTCTGTTCCCTCCACAAAGACTCAAAAATCAAAATTGATTTGAACTGATTCCCCAAATATAATTTTCTAGGTCTCATTTTTCTCTATAGGTTCAGACTCCACCTCTCTAAATTTTTATTTGGCAGCCAAATGTACCTTCTCTTTCTTACCTAATTATGTGAGGAAGACTGGAATACACAGTGAAAGCATAATGAGTAGGATTTCTTTGCATTTCTCTCTTCAGAAAGATTTATAGTTCAGTACTCTTCCTCTCAGACAGCAGCTGAATTTGCCTTTTCCTACACCATACATACTTGTTTTGCACTTATTGGAGTGTTTTCCACAGGGAAATTCAACAATATTTTTCATGGCAGTAGTTTTGGAAAACTATACATATATGTGTATATATATTTATACAATTGATGTAACCCAAAATCTAAGAGTTTTTCATGTTAGCTATGATACTAAACACATGCAGACATTAATCTGGTTACTGTTTTGACTTTGCTTAGTGAGCATAAACTTTTGACAGTAGCTGTTGCTTCTTCCTGACTCAGTGATTTAACATCTCAGGAAATGCTTGTTTAAGACCCTGTGTTCTTAGCTACCTGGAATTGATGATACCTTGGAATAAGACATCATAGGTGACAACCTTTCCTGTGAAAAGCACAAAGTAAAGCAAATAATTTAGTTGAAATGTAGGATAAGTTAAACAGTGATTTATTCTCTTTTTTGATGAAATGGCTGCATTTTAATGAAGTGCCTTGCTCTCCTGGGGTTTATCGAGTATGTGTCATGAAGGAGGAGGCAGATATGAAAGTGACAGCAAAATCCCAAGTTAGGAGTAGTAAAGGTAAGGGTGATTTGTGATTTTTGTGATTTTTAGTTCCCAGCTCTAATTCTTGGGGGGGGGGGGGGAATTACCCATATGTACTTTCTACTAGAAAAAAAAGCCTCATTTCAGAAGACTTTTAATTTTTTTTTTTCAAATTCCTTTTTTTTAGAGAAGCCCAGCTGTTTAAATATATTTCCAGTGCCCACAAAAAAATTTCTTGATACCTCACTCAATTTCTAACTCTTCTCCAAAGGGTTATTGACAGCTCCACTTTGGCTTTAGAACTGCTGATGTCCCTTTGACAAGACAGAAATAAAAAGAATTTTACAACAGGAAATAAAAGCTGTCACTGAACATGAATGCAAAGTGGGAAGTTAATATTCAGCTACTAAGAGATCATCTATCTATTGTGAGTGAAGGACGTTATGAGGAGCGGTAAGGCATAGTTCAAACCTTGGTACATAACCTTTTATGCAAAGAAAACGTATGTTTATACAAATACACATTTTTAGAACTCATCTTTAAACACTTACTGTGAGAACAATATGTGAACCTCAGTCTTGATGGAGAACATGCACAATGAGATCTAATTAACTTTGGGTGATGGTAGTTTCGGACTACTGGGATTGAGGGACAGTGCAATAACAATAAAGGAATAAAATCCTTGTGAATGGCTCTCAGGGGACCTTTTGGCTTATAATTTTGAGGATTTGAGCAGTAAGAAAAGAAAAAGATACAGTGCTAGCCATGGCCATCATTCAGTACCACTATCAACATAGAAATTCCCTTTCATTCATTTGAAGCAGTTCTCATTCTTCTTTAAGACTGGTTTCTCATGATAGAGAAGAAGATCAAGGACTGGATTTCTAGAAAGATGTGCACATAATTTCAGGAATAAAAAGGCCATCCATTTCAGCACTTTATAATGACATGGCCATATGGTTGCATTGTCAGCATGGTGAACTGCATCTGGAACTGCAAGAAGCCTTTGCCCAGCTGCCCTACACGTACACATGCAACATGTGCATTTGTATTCATCAATAATAGAACAGTGTGTATGTCTATAAAAACTGTAAACTGCGAGTGTATATTTATAATATCTATGTTGGCATTTCTGAGTTATGGCTCCTGTCTCACCTTTAAGCCTTTTTAGATGTATTAGCAATAAGATTTGAGTCCTGACTGGCTTGCAACTCTGTCAGCAGGCATACAAAAACAGGGCAAACACCAACTTGTGTATAAAGCTACTCGATAAACTGTCTTAATTTTTTTTGGCCATCTTTTCTGTCATATTAATTGGGTCTTTGAAATTAGATTAACCATTCTTAAATTGAGCTAATGTTTATTTTCAGATTTATCCAGGTCTTTACTGCAGAATTAAAACTTAACTTGAATCACAGAGGCTTTTACCTGGCAAAGTTTCTCAGAAAACTTCTATCAACACTGAGGTCACTTGCTTAGACTATGGATTTTCTCTCTGAAATCATATAGCTTTATACCAGTCCATTCCAATAACTCAGATGTGTGAGCACTAAGTTGTGAAGTAGACAATCAAGATCTCAGAGGCAAAAATGAGAATCCCTAACAGTGTTTCTGAGGTGTTAAAAAAAGATTTTGTTTGATGGCATACATGTTGTTCTATGGATAAAGTGCTGATATCTCTTCACTTGCACTTAATGTAGGTTGTCTTCCAGCCATGCTTTGCTGTAAATTCAACTAAAAAAGATAAATAACATTTTTGTTGTCCTAATCATGTATGACTGCACTCAAACAGGATGGAACAGGTCATCAATGAAGCAAAAACAGAAAAAGAATCTGATTTTTGCCTGAGGTCCCATTTATTTTGGGGAAATGAAGTTATCCTTGTTGTCAAGTAGTTAATTTTGCTGGTTGCTTTAATTAATCTAAAACCTAAAATCCTAGTGCATATGTCTATTTTTATATCGTTACTAGATACCCTCATGTTTTTCCCAAAGTCTTCTCTACATGCCTAAATGCATCTGTTACTGATAGGAGTTTCAGCGGTTTTGCACATAGATCACTCAACAGCATTGAACCCAACTTAGAAGCTCAGAGTCTCTCATTGATAGCTTTTTTCTATATGTCAAATTGATCCATTGACTGGGTTTTCTGCAGTCTTGCCATTTTCTAAAAATACAGCACATTCCAGCTGCTGAGAGCAAAATCCCAGTCCCAGTGGAGTTAATTTTTGTCTTTTTAACAGCATATTGTACGAGACTATCAAAGGCTTCCAGGAGGTTGCAGTAAACTATTTTAACTGGCTCTTCTTCACTGACTTTTTTGTTAATGCAATAAAAGAATTCTAGTATATATAGGGCAAGACTTGCTTTTCTCCAAACTGTATTAATCCCTGCTAACTGCTGTTCATGTGTGCAGTTTGGTTACTCTATCTAGCTTTAATTAGTAGTTCAGCTATTTTACCAGGTACTCAGGAAAATCTATTCTGACTGCAATTGCTAGAATCTATTCTTCTTTCGATCTTGGTACACCATTTACTACTTCCCAGCCTTCTGCAATAGAGACGATTTTAATGAGCAAATGCTTGTGGTTAGTGTATCTGAAGACAATACTTTGTGTTTATTTCAGCTATTCCCTGCCCCCTGGAGAGACTTAATCTTCACTTACATCTAAATGAATATAAATGTGACTCATTCAGTGGACAATTAGAGTTGTTTATGAAATTATTTTTCAAGTGCTTGCAGTTCCTAGCCCAGGTCAGATTCTGCTTTGGGATACCAAAGGTCCCTTTGCAAGGACAGCTGGTCTGACATAAAAGGCAATGCTCAGACCTGGAGGCTGAAGTGGATTCTGTTGCCAGCTCTGGTGAGGACTTGCTGTATGATATTTGGCAAGTCACTTCATCTCGCCATTTCTCAGTTCCCTTACAAGCACCGTCATGCTCAGCTTATTTACCAATGAGCTGCCAAACCCTCTGGTTAGAAGGGTTTATATGAGACCTCTGTCTTCTTTTCTGGACAGCTTGCCCATGCTCAGAGCTGATGTTCTGCATCAGGGGAGAGCTTAAAATGGAATGCATTTTGTTTAGGGTGGTATTTTATGAGTTTGGTCCAACCTTAACCTAAGCTTGATGAAAACAGAGTCACTATCAAGACAAAAGAGTTGAATGAGGTTTTCTCTTATATAGCTCCTATGACAATTTTCCTCTAACACCATTTCTGGAGATTCTCAATGTGTTAATTCTGTTTCAGTTTTCTTCATGAAGCATTTCCTTCCTTACACAAAACAAGTCCTCTAGGTCACATAAACACCAGATTGATCGATACAGGGAACTCACCTCATGATAATGAAGAAATCATCAACATCAATTCAAATTCAGATTTGCATCCCAATTTTTGGATAAGATGAAAACGGCAACTTTAGTTGCTTTGGCAGTGAGATTTTTTCTCAGGCAGTAAGAGGGGGAAGGGCCAGTGAATTTTAGTTATAAAGGTTAGAAGAAACTGAACAACAATAAAGTAAATTTATAAAGACCTCTAAAGACAAAGTATGACCCTTACTGAATCTGCCTTTACTGCTTAATGCCTAACATTTTATATAGTGTAGAGAGAGGATTTAACTAGAGTATTATAAACCTATGTAAATACTCCCCCAAACTCTCCTTTTTATGTAAAACACCTTTCCATGCTCAATATACAAATAGGATTTTGCATGTATACCTTCTATGCAAAGTTTGCTAAAGATTTGCTTGTATTTTATTCAAATGCTGAGTATGTTTGTTCCAGCCTTTCCCCCTGTGAGTTCTAATGATTTTTATTTTCTCAGTACAATACCTATAATAGTGCATTGGTCTCATGAAAGCAGCGGAGGGTTGAGCAACTGAAATATCTTTTCTAGCTCTGAGGGCAGCACACCTGAGAAGGTCATTTTTGCAACCTACCTGTGGATCAGCAGATGGCACTCTTGCAGGCAGTATATCAAGTTAGAAACCCTATTTGTAAAAAGGGAAAGGAATATATAACTCTCTTTACACTTCTGCGTTTTTGTTATCTCACCAGGTCACACCATTCTGTTGCCATATTTTTGATACTGACTCACAGATTTATTTTCCAGCTTCTGGTCCTGCTCTCTGTTCAAATCAGTATGTTAAATTTTACATATGCTTCTAAGTCTGTGACTTTCACATCTCCTTTTAACTTTCTTCTCCTAACCTGCAATTCAACAGTGTCAAAATTAAATGGAAGGCTTATTTTACTCAATTTTCTACTTCTTACTCAGAATGTAATTTTGCTTTCTTTGTTTCATTTCAAATGGGTGTTTAAGCTGGACTTTTTCCTTTCTTTCCCTTCTCATTCCTGTTTGTCCTGGTTCCTGCCTTGACCAATACTGCACAAAAGCTCACACTGGGGGTGAGTTTTGAGTAGCAAAACCTGTCCACTGACTTCTCTCAGGACAAAGTGCAGTGTGAGTGCAAACTGGGTGCAGTGTGGTGATGGCAGAAAAAGGCAAGTCCAGTCAGACCAGCTTGGAATTGCAATTTCTTGCTCAGGAGAAGCAGTCTGTCTAGCAATAGGCAGCTAGAGGGACTGTCTGTAGCAATGTGACTGGGCCTGCCTGGGATGGAGTTAATTTCCTTCCTAGAAGCACATAGAGTCCTGTGCTTTGGCTTTGTGACTGAAACAGTGTTGATAACTCACCAATTTTTTTTTTTTGGCTATTGCTGAGTAGTGTTTGCTCAGCATTGAGGCTTTCTGTTTTTCCTTCTCAGCTTCCCCAGCAAGTGGCAGGAAGTACACGAGAAGTTCCCTTGCTTCAGACTTGTCAGGTCTGTAGCTCTCATATATTTTTGCTGGATTATATAAACTGTGGTCCTTGCATTTTCACTCTGATCAGAGTGGGACACACTGTTCTTTGTATTCCTGGTGGTTTGCTCCCACCTTCCCCACAGCACTAAACTGGTTCCTGTGCAGTGGCATCTTTCTTGATGCCTGTATTTCCCCACAAGTATCAACGTGCCGTTCTTCCATGTTGTTTTCCTTTTATGGAACAGGCTTTGGTTGGTCACTTCTTTTCTACCTGTCAAACAGTCTGTCAGTCCTCATCTTTGCTTGGCAGGTCTTCTCTGCAGTGATAAATTTCCCCCAGTAGAAATTAGTGCAGAGCCTGCAATTCAATATAATCATATGCAGACAACACATCATGTTGTACAGGAGTCTGAGCCGCTTCCCTTTCAGTGGCTGTTTCCTTACATTTTCAGAGCAATGCATGTAATTTAGTCTGTGTGACTCCTATCAGCTGCAAAGAGTTAAATCCACATGTAAATCTTCAAAAATCTGGGGATGTCTTGCCAGGTCTTAGATTATCTATCACTAATCAGCCTGATAAATCTGATTACACATCTTTCAAATAAATAATGATGGGTTTAGGTTTGCCTGGAGCTTTTACTGTTTTTCAATCTGTATCTATCAGCTGAAATTTCATGTGCACTCAGCAATTGTTATTCTGTTGTAAGGAATTCTGATATTGCTGACTGCAATAACATTCATTTGAATGCTATGGATGTAAAAGATTCTTTGTTTCTCATGCTGTTAAATTTTAAGATAGCATTGGTTGAAAAACTGTCATTATTAAGAGAATTTTTATGTCTGACTTTTTTTCATATTCTCATTCTAAACAGATTCTGGAAACATTTTAAGTTAAAGTAGCACTTTAAAAATTGATGACACAAAGAAATTCTCTATCATGACCTAAGATTCATATTTGAAGTTGGACAAGTTATAAAATTACTTGATATCATGATTTTCCCCCCATTTTTTTTTTTCAAATTAACGAGTTTGAGTTAATTCATATTAAGCTGTTCCATCTGTAACTCCTGTATGTGTCCAGAGCTGAAGTGTGTGAAATAATCTTCAAGCATCTGTACACATCTGTACTTAGGCATGACTTTTAGACATGCCCATTTACAGAATAACTGCTATAATGTTTTTAATTTTGCATTTAGAAACAAGTGCATCCACCTTTCTGGTACTATTACCAACGCACTTTACAAAGAAAATTGATGTTACTGGTGTGAAAGAGACATATATTTTACAATCTTATCATGTCTATTAAATGAAACAGAGTTCATCCTTTGCCACATTAGAGCCTGGCCCCACAAATAAAAGTTCCAAAACTTTCAATATTGCACATATTTATGCAGTACCTGACTCAGGGTACATAGAGGAGGGAGGAGTTTGCCATTACTGTGAAGAACAATGGGAGAGTGAGAGCCATGTATGCCAGGCGCTGAGGAACTGGCTTCAAATGCAGACTGTTCTTGTTTTGTATCCAGAACTGGCAATTCTGGGAAGAATTCAGGCCTCTGATTGTCTGTCTCATCCAACTGACATCATAAATTGTTTAGTGAAAAGATGTCTCTTGCTAGTAGTATTGTCAGGCTCCAGAGCAACTGAGAACAGGCACTAGGAGTGCCCGAAGAATTCCTGATGAGATGCACAACTGGTGACAGTCTCCACTGGTGCCTTTATGAGTTATAAAAATTATAAATGCTATTATAAATGATGAAGTCAATGAGAATCCTAGTATTTACAAGGAGCTCTGAATCACACCTGCAGACAGCAGATCTGCAGAGCAACTCACCAGTGCTGCAGTCAGGGTGAAAGCAGGCACTAAATCAGTGGCACAACACTGTTCTGTAGTGCATGATATTGTTGGAAGCATAAAGCTCTTATATAAAATGTAAATGTTGTGCCTGGAGACCTGTTATTGATAAAGAGCAACAGTCATTTATATTTTTGAGCTATCAGAGTCATTGACTCTAACAGTCTGGGTAAAATCCAAACTGGCAAATACTTATCTGAGGCATACAAAACATTCCTAATGAAATGCAAAGCTGATAGCAATTCAAGTTTTTTGGTATTTTATTACAGACATCAATATAAGCTTATCTGAGTGGAGTAAGTAAGCATACTTTCAAGTAAAATTAGGCATCGTATCCCAAGAAGGTGGAAGAAACATCGAATCTATCTGCCTCACTGAGTGAAAGTGATCACATGTTATAGATAAGCCTTTCGTGTTGAAAGGATGTGAAAATTCATGTTCATATAGACATTTGTATTGTATTTCCCCTAAAATGCTTAAAAATAAAAAGATATGAATTTGGGCAAGATAGAGGAGGTATTGGGGGAAAGCAATATAATTTAAAAATGGGAGAATATAGCTTTTGCTTTTAATTAGATTTCATACAACTTTAGAAGGTGCAATATTCTCCATATAACTTCCTTCCACATATTTCACATTCTCTAAATCTTTCCATTACTTTCTGGGAAGCTATCTATTGTGGTGGATTTAGATGTCCAGAATGGATTTAGATGTCCAGATAAGCTGTAATCTAGGTCTGCCTATCCTCAAAAGCTGAAAACCTAGCAACACCTCCATTTTAGAACATTAATTTCTCCCAGGAGTCTAAGCACAGTCACCAGCGTATTCTTAAAAATAAACCAAATAAGACCTAGGTATTTTTCTTATTTAAAAACCATTGGTAGTCAGGAACTGGGGATGGGAAGGCTCCACTGAATTTTCCAAGAAAGATCATACCAAACCTAAACAGCACAGTGTCCATATTTTCTATACATATGAGAATAACTTTATTTGAACAAAAGAAAACACATTTGAGGCTCACCTCAACGTGAGCTGATAAAGACCCCTAACTTATATTTTCCAGGAGACAGTCCTAACCTCAGTAGATAAGACTTGTACTCCATTAAATGCAAGATTTCTGGAATCAGGGAGACAATTGGCATGGAGGGTCCAGTGAAATAATGACCCTCCCAAGATTTGTTCTCAGTAGAAGAAAAACTTTAATTTAATTTCTGTTCTTTCCTCTTTGACAAATATTACCCAGCCTTTGTCTGACCTTCATCACAGATGTAATTTTCTAGCATTTATAGCAACGCAGATGGGTCTGCCAGTCTTTCAGAGAAACTTTGCCATTCTGCATTTTGCAAGGGCTGAAATGCTTTTGGAAATTAGAAATGTCGCCTACAATGTCAAGTTAAGTGTCCTTTTGTGCTCATTCTCACTTAGTCACTTAGCCTTGGAGCTTTCACTCTCTGCTGTCCTTCTGCAGCTGCAGTGGTGCTCATGTTGACAGGGAGAAATGACAAGATACATAAAGGATGAGCCCAACAAGGTTCTGAAGGCAAACAGAAGATCAGTGCTTGCAGAGGCAGCAGCAAGAGCATTGAAATAATCTGATTCACTGAAAGGTCTCAAGGGAGGAAAATCTATGTGTGCAGGGAGTATGTTGAAATGGTCGTGGTGCTGACAGTCTGAATAGGGAAGGAAATGAAATTTATGAGTCATTGAACATCCCAGGTGAGTTCTGGTGATTTGCTGATCAGCACAGCTGTTCCTACATGCTTTAGGCACTGTTCTCCCACTCAGTACTCTCTCTCTGCATTTTCTATGTAGTATCTCCCTGATACTTCTTAAGGCTAACAAATTCATAACCAGTGATATGGTTCAAAGGCAACCAAGACCTCAGGGGCTGGATGACAGTACTCCAAAAATGCAAGTCAGAGGGTTAGTCAGTGATAAATCTAAATGAATGCAGGCATACAAAGAAGCATTCTTATTTTAATTTTAAAAATGACATAATGAAGCAGGAGACTAAGTCTAGATCTGTACTTTTTTTTTTTTTTGAGTGCAGAGCTCTTGCAAGCCCACATTCTAACCTTGGTTTTGAATCTGGAGGTAAATCTGGGATCATGACTGCATAAGAAAACTCTAAGGCAAGAAAAACACAGAGTTTGGCCCTGTGCAGTCCTTCAGGGCAAGCCAAAAAGTAACCCCTTCCACTGTGTATGAAAGTCAACTATGTCAAAACTACTTCTGTTGCCAGAGTATGCTTTGGTGTCTGAAGAGGTTAGAAATCACGCCATCCTTCTGGAGTGTTTTGTTGTGTCTGGTCTCAGTGAAGAACCAGAAACATACATAATTTCTACTGAAAACCTAGAGTGCTTAAATATTCATATCATATACATTTTTAATGTAGAGACCAATTTGCTGAATTTATGTTCAGTGAAAAATATGTTCCTCACTGGGAAAAGCTGAATAGCTACAAAAGAGAGTGGTGGAGGCTTTTACATCTCATTGGAAAAAGAGCTGTTTTTTGGCCAAATACAAGGCAGCATCCAGTGTAACAAAAAGGCATTTATTCATGTGTTGAAAGAAAACAAGAAATAAGGCTACAGGAAGTTACTCTCTTATTCGGGTGGGGGGGTGGGAAGAAAGAAGAAAAAAGGCATTTTGGGTTAAAAGTTTCAAACTGTTTTGTCCTTCACAAGTGGCTTCAGGATTTGGCATGGAAGATTCTTGCTTTTCCACTGCAACACCTAGAGATAAAGGGGGAAAGCCACAGGGCACAAAATGACAAATCTGTGTTTTGAGAATGAAATCTCTCCCTTTATGTCCCTCATGTAACTTCCTACCCCTAGATTTACCCAAAGGTCCCTAGAAATCAGTGGAGGTAAATAGGCCCATCTAAGTACTGAGTTATCACACTAAGATAGGATAAATTTCACATTAGAAGTCCATCTGTCTCCTGACTTATCTGTAAGAGAGCTTCAAGTAGCTAGTTTAGATACAGCAATTGGATGAGCTCACTGATTTAGACATGTAAATTTAGAAATCTTTGTGCAGACACAGTAACACTGAAACACAGGTGTCCATCACATGCAAGGGTCCAAGGCACCAATTATAGTCAGCAGAAGTCTAATCAGTGCAGCTACTGGAGCATGGAAGTAAGTTCACATCCCTCTAAAGTAGGTGCCTGTTGCAGTCACAGCTGTGACTTTCCATCTTGCAGCAGGCTGATTCTGCACAGGATCTTCTGCAGGTCCTATGTCGTATCTGTCAGCTGAGTAAGGATGTCTTGGACACCACAGAACATCTCCAATACCCCTACAGGTCTGAATGTATGCAATTGACCTGTTCCCTCAGTTTCTAGTAGGCTGAAACCTATTGGGCATTTGTCCATAAAGCACAAGGGGAGGTGAGGCCCCAAGTGTCCTTCTAGACACCTTCATTTAGATAACTGAAATTTTGCTCTGTGCTTGCTCTGCTGAATCCCATCATGGGAGCTTGTTCCAGGTATTTTGTCCTCAAATCCTGGTTTCAAAAAAAGCATTCTGGAAGTTTTGGAATGCTTCAGTAGAGCTGAAAACCCATAAAACTCAATGAATTCCAGCTTTAGGTCTGTGAGCTTTGGGGTCAGACAGAGCTCTGTGACATTGTGGGTCCCTCACTGCTGGACCTGCTGACCTAGACCCCAGGCAGGGGTCTGCTCATGTAAATAGTTTTTTGCACTTCAAGTAGATGAGCAGGCAGAGCTGAAAAGGATGAAAAAGTACTCAAAATTCCAGTGGCATTAAGGTAGGAAACTGGGCCAGAAAATGTCTGTTTCTGTGACTGCTCTTCAGAATGAAGGTGCTGTCATATATGGAGCTTTACTTGACAAAAGAGACTTTCTCAGAGGCAGAGCCCTGACACTTCTGCCACAAGTCTGTGCCCTAGGAGTACACAATGCAGTAGTGGGACAACAGGAACCAGAACTATCAGAAAACCCACCCACTCTTCATTAAAGAACCACTGAATACAGGAAGTTCTGGGCCGGTGGTTTTCATATGATTTGGTATTTTTCTATTCTTTCTCAGGAAAAGAGAAAATAAATCCCATTATCTTTAGTCTTCCTTGGGGAGACAGAGACATTCTCTTAATCACAGAAGTTTCCCTTTATCTTTAGAAATAAAATATTAGGAAAGCTACTCTGCTACTGCTGCTTCATCTGTATCTGCCCTGTCTTCTGTACTGAGCATCTGAGCTCTAAATTTTCTTAGAAATGTATACATACATAAGTAATGCAGAAAAAGACAGTAACATGACTGAAAGCTGGAACACGGACAAGGCAATTGGTTTCACTGTATCTTTGTCTGCTAAGACGCATTAATCTTGAAAAAGCAAAATGATATTAAAGGTAATTTCAAAGAAAGAAGTAGGTTACTTTCATATTGATTTATTTCTCTGGGCAGCATTACTGTATGCTGGTGCATTTGCAGCTACAGTCCAAGTATAGTAATGAATGCAATTGCTGGCAATCCAGGTAGCCAGACTCATTTTCAGGTTTGATAGACAAATGTCCATGTTGCCATGACTTCTTTTTTCAATAAAGTTTCTTTTTATTTTCAATATCTGTTGACAGAACCCTAAATATAGGAATTATGGTAAGTCTTTTCTTTGACTACAATGCTTTTGTGATATGATCTATTGCAGAACTATCAAGCTGAAATTGGATCAGGAAAGCATACTTGCAATTTTGAGGTATCAAAACAATGTAGTGTTGCTATACAACATAGTTTCAGAAAATATAGTGACAAAAAAGATTGCTGTGGCTATTTTTAAGTTGTGAGAATATAAAAGTAGAGGCTTGCAAGGCTTCTTTTTTCCAATATTGCAATTTGAGACTTTATGTTGACCAAAGAAAATATATTTAATGGGAATGAAAAAAGTATTTTTAGAAGAATAACTTATAAGAACAGTTATTTAGGCTAGAATATCAATAGTCAGAGTTATTTTTCTTCTGAGGCAAAGATTCTGAAATGGACAGTGCATAGTTTGCCAATGTTCAGCACTGTAATGGAAGCATTAGAGTAAATCACTACATTTGCTTCCCTGAGTACCCATGTAAATGATTGTGTTAACGTCTCGTCCATCAGCTCGACACTATTCATTATGAAAATGCGTGTTTCAGCTCCAACACACATAAAAGGAGGTCTGATGAAGGAGATTTGGTGGAGTTCTGTGCTGACAGATCCCATAGCAGATATGTGTAACTGAAAGGGGAAAATTATCACTGGAATCAGAAATTGGCAGTTATATGTTTCCAAAAGCAGGATTGGCTAGATCTAAGCCACTACTTATTTACCTGTACATGGATCTGTTTTCTTTTCCAATGCTCCAAGCCTATAGTCACAGCAAGAGCTCAAACAGAGCTATTTCTGTCTGTCCTTATAACTTGGTGTTTAAAAGAATGTGATGTTCTATGTACATGAAAATTCAGTTTAAATATAGCTAAAGCTATAATAAAAATCATCAAAGAAATATAAAGTTCCCCATAGAGTCACTCTTAAGATAAAAATCATGCTAAAATTTAGTCAAGACCTGCACTGCTAATAAACCAGAATGTCATTTCGCAGTAGAATAAGTAAAATGGAACAGTTTTTAATCCAATTTACATTTGAAAGAACATGTGTTATATCTGCTCTTAAAACTTGGCCCATTCCCACTCAAAATGCTCACCAGTCTGTTACAAATTGTCTCAACACCACATTCCATGTTTTACTTCATGTAACTACAAGGTCTGGGTAAAGTCTAGTCAGGATTTACTCGTTTTTCATGTACCCAAATCTTCTTCTGGGAAGCAGAGGCTGAAAGGAAGAATTCCCTAGAATCAAAAGGTTGGAAGAGACCTTCAAGATCATCAAGTCCAACCTATTCCCTGACACCTCAACTAAACCAAGGCACTGAGTGCCACATCCAATCTTTTTTTAAACACATCCAGGGATGGTGACTCCACCACCTCCCCAGGCAGAAAATTCCAGTACTTTATCACCCTTTGTGTGAAAATTTTTTCGTAATATCTAACCTATATTTTCCTTTACACAGCTTGAGACTTTGTTCTCTCTTTCTGTCAGCTGCTGCCTGGTGAAAGAGACCAGCCCCCACCTGATTGCAACAACCCTTCAGGAAGGTGTAGAGAGTGACAAGGTCACATCTGAGTCTCCTTTTCTCCAGGCTAAACACCCCCAGCTCCCTCAGCCGTTCCTCTCAGGGTTTGTGTTCCCAGCCCCTCTCCAGCCTCGTTGCCTCCTCTGGACGTGCTCAAGTGTCTCGAGGTCCTTCCCAAACTGGGCCCAGAACTGGACACAGCACTCGAGGTGTGCCCTCAGCAGTGCCGAGTACAGAAGTGTGACCTCCCTGCTCCTGCTGGCCACACCATTCCTGATCCAGGCCAGGATGCCCCCGGCCTTCTGTGCCACCAGGGCACTGCTGGGTCGTGTTCAGCTGCTGTTGACCAGCACCCCCAGGTCCCCTTCTGCCTGGGCACTGTCCAGCCACACCGTCCCCAGTCTATAACGCTGCAGGGGGTTACTGTGGCCAAAATACAGGACTTGGCACTTGAAGTTATTAAACTTCTTCAGGTCAGCCTTTGGGCTGTGAAAATACACTCTCACTCCACCTGCTTACTCTCCCAGTTGGAGAACTCCTCCTTAGAAAATTCTTCATTAATGTCTACCTGGACAATGAAGGAAGAAGCTGAAAGTACAGCAAAAGGCTCGAGTTAAAAAATTGTCATCTGGTTTGCTGTGAATCTTTTTGGACAACATAATAACCTTGCTTTAGATTAGATGAGATTAGATGGATTGAGCTAATGACATAAAATGAAGTATACACATTGAAAATGGAATTCTCAAAGGCATTTGTAATTTGACAGAGATGTATTTCACCATGGCATTTCTTCCTGTAGTTGACTTCTCTTTGGGCCAGGATTTTGCACCATGTGCTGTAAATTCTGTTTCAAAATTTCTGGTTTTTGGATACCAAATATTAGGACTACGGATAAAAGAAAGACATTTAATTATCCTACTCCACATACGGAGGGACGTGAACTTGAGATAAAGAAAAGATGGCATAGTCTGCATAGTGCCTTCCGTAATAACTTCATTACATGCAAATAGGACTTCAGGGAGGACATTCTTCATAGTAAGGAAAGTTATGACAATATGGTCTGAAGACAATTCTGTAAAAGCGTGTTGCAACAGTTGAAGGAGAATGAAAGGAGAGCTTGGTCCTCATAAAATCAAAGTACTCAGTTTTCTGCCCCTTGGTTTTCCTTAAGGGTATTTTAAACCAAGCATATTTTTTAACAGTTACAGAAGCTGTGCTTTAAAAAAAAAAAAAAAAAAGCAAATATCTCACTTTTAATTCCCTGGTCTAACAGTATGATTTCTTTAAGACATGCATATAACCTCCTATTTTTGCAATGCTGACTGAAAGGGGAAAAGACACAAGAACCTGGTTTATTCTGGAAACAGCAGGTAGTTTGATCTATTTTTACTGCAGATCATTTCCCAGGACACTGATTCTTATATTTTTAATCAAATGTGTGAATCGAAAACTGTGGTGTGACCTTTGGAAAAGACACTGCAGGACATCGGCTGAAGCTGTGAATAGTTTAAGTGCAAACAGGAAGTTGACTCAGTTGTTCTCTAACAAAAGACTGTGGTAATTTATGGAGTAGGAGTTGCAGTTTCAAAACATTTTTAATTGCTGCATTTGATCTGCTATGCAGTATTGTGTGACAACAGCTAAGAATGAAATGTCAGTGCCTATGTTTCAGCATAAATTTATGCAGTGTGAAAGCGAAGAACCCTGTTGATTACAGCTTTTCTTTCTCTAAGTATTTCAGATTTACCTGAATTACTTTCAGGTTAAATGTGGTGTGAAAAGGTCCTCAGTCTTGTAAAGCATTTAAGCAGATGCATAAGTTTGTTATTATTAAGTCTATTTATGATTAAAAGAAAATTTATTATATAGGGGAAATAAAATGAGAAGGAATTTCACGGTGACCTATATACCTATACCGGGAAAACTCTCTTTGATAAACGGGTCACTCTCAAGACAAAAATGTATTAATACTTATTCTCTTTGCTTTTAGTTGATTGTTATGGTAACTTAAGCCTAAGAAAATGTCCAGAAGTTTCCTTTACAGGAGTGAAGTTACACATGTACTTAGGAATAACTAATTTATCTAACTTGAAAAAAAAAAAATCCCCTTTGTCATATTTTATTATGTTATTTTGTTCTTTATGCTGAGATTGTTTTAGAAAAAACAAACAAACAAACAAACAACGCAACATACATTATGGGCTCAAAGTCTACTTAAGAGTTGATAGAGCATAAAACTATTTCTGCAGAATACCTTTAAAAGTCTCACTCATATATTACCATCGAGGACAAATACCATATCAGTGGGTGCATGCTGCCTTTTGGCAATGTCTGCGATATATACTGAAGGCATCCAAGTCTTCCCATAAACCATGACAATGAGACATAAATCCTCTGTGAACAAACCCCAGAGTGATTTCCAGAGTGATCCACTGACTTTTAAAGGCATCAGAAATGTGCAATTCCATTGGTAATTTTTATGCAGTAGAACAGATATGCCAGATGATAGATATGCCATTAAAAAAAGAAACTGGTTCTGTCCCAATATATGTTACCATTTTCTTAAACAAAGAGGGAATTTTGAAGATAGTTGTCATTAATTATAGAGAAGGTGATTACTTCTCTGTGGCTAGACAAGCTTTTATGTTCCTACATCAATCAGGAGCTATGTTTTGATAGGACCACCAGAAAATGCATGTGAGCATTAAATATGTGGGTATTTATGTATTGATGCATACTTGTAATTCTGAAATTTCCCAGAGGATCATGAATCAATTAAGTTTCTCCTATTTTTTCCTGATGTCTTTTACAAATAATGGCTTTTGAAACAAAACAAAACCAAAAACCAAACCAGAACAAAAAAAAAAAAAAATCAGACTTTCTTTATTGTAAATATTTGGTTCTATGTTATCAGTAAGAAATTTCTTTGGCAAGAAATTTTGTCAATTCAAATATTTGCAAAATAACACTATAGTAAGGACCAAAAGCTTTTATACTTGTATAGAAATTGTTTAGCTTTCAATGGAAAAATTTTACTTGGAACACATTCTTCAGAATGAAAGATTCTTTTCATAGGTATTCTACTAACATTTAAAAAAGAGAGCTCAATTTCACTTCTAATTTTTTTACCGTATTTTATAATCAATTTTAAATGTACAGTTTTGCCTGCCAGTGTTTTGTAATTAATAAATCTGGAAAGCTCAATCATTTCACTATGGTGTACTCTATTGCATCTGTAATCAAAACATCTAATTTCAGAAATATCTGTTTAAAACCTGTTTAAAATCAGTTAAAAATGCTGCAGGCTATTTACATACAGTAGTATCAACATGAAGTTTGTTTTAGAGCATCTTTCATCTGAAAATTTTGTAGTTTTCATGACAAGAAAGTCATGAAATAAATTTGTATCAACAGTTTCAGATATTTTCAGACTTGGATAAAAGATTTTTAGTAATTTGTTCAGTATTTGCTCTTAAGGAAAGAACTGGAAGCCATATTGGACACTTTCACTTTCTGCAAGGAATAAAAGACAGTGAAGAGAAGTGACAGCCAGAAAAATGAGATGAACTACTTAGTAATTTTCATCTCGTAAATAATTGTCATGATGCTGAGAAAAAGGTTTTCTCCAGATGAAAAAATACAAAACAATACACCAGCATATCTTCCGTGAAAAAGTCACAGCAATAATTGCACATGTTGTCAGTAGCCAGGATTCTCAATTTCAAAATCATGACTGCAGTGTGAATTTTAATAAATAAAGTAAAATAAAGAAAGAAATGAAAAATGCCGACCCAAGCCTTTGACTGTCCCCTCGTTTTAAAGAGATCATGCCACTGAATGGAAATTCTGATGACTTGTGACTTAAGGCTGCTTCTCAAAAGTTGCATGGAACAATAGGAATGAGAATTTTCAGAGCAATCAATCATTAGACCAAAACATCTCCTGTAAGTGTCACTAACAAAATATACATGGAAAGCAGTCCCCATCATAGTGGGTGTTTTTCTTTTGTTCTTTTTTGGCTTGAAGAGTTCAAAATCAAAAGGCGGATAATTTAATCAAAGTATCAGACTTAGAATAGAAGACAAATTTTCCATCAGATATTTCCAAATGAGGTTGAATTTCCTTCTGTATAGATGCTGCTACTGTTCTGGACAAATCCAATTATTTCAGAACCTTGCTTACTCTTCCACGTTGATCTTTCTTCCTTTTATTCTTACCCTTCCATCTTGGTCATCTTTTTCTGCCCGGAGCTCTTTGCCCTCTAGGTAAAGCACTCTGAGATACTGGACAAGAAATCAGAATTTCTCAGTGCAAAGGAAGGATCTGTTCAGAAAAGCCATCTGTGCTTCCATAGTTGAATTCTGGTAAGTCTGATACTGGAAAATAAGGCAAGATCAGTCTAAGGTTGAAAGCCAGTTTTGGTGGTCACAGAATTTTATATTCTTTGATCCTATTAAGTTAGCAAAAACTACATAATACGACAGGATTAACATATCAGAATCGTGTAGACATTTTCCCAGTGAAATTAATTTCTAAGAAATTTCATTTTCAGAGAAGTGAATTGCCAGTCTAAAAACTCAATTTAGCTCTTGTTGAACAGAATCCACGTCTGGGACAAGTTCACCAAACTTGTGTGAATGGATTCCCCTCAAGCTTTTGCAGTCAGGAGCCTTCAAGACCAAAGTGCTTTTGCTGGAGCAGAGGTTCCTGAGTTACTCTTCTGCCTCTGCATTAGTGATGCCCGGAGTCTGAAGTGGCTCTGTTTGAGGTTTGGGTTTCCTATAGCAGAGTGTTCCCTGACTCTGAAATACCCAACTCTAACTTGCCAAAACCTTTTGAAAGTTGTGAAAGATCATTTAACATTTTTGGAACAAGAGAGAGACTGTGAATAGCTGAAAAGTTCAAGGTTGATTTTAGAGAGCAATATTGTGGAAGGCTGATTATATTTTAAACAAGAAAAAAATAGGTAAAAACAAAGAAAAAAAACCCAACAAAACAAAAAGCCAAAACCAAAACACCATATTAAAAAAAAAAAAGCAGAAAACTACTTAAGACTACAAAATACTATTTTTTTCTTTATTAACTGTGATACATTAAAAATAAAAAACAAAAGGAGAAGGTCTCATGGGACAGAAATTCCATATTTCAACCATTTCAAGAACATAGTATTCACCAAGGAAATAGTCTCTTTATGAATAACAGTGTCTGACTAGGAAAAGAGAGGACTGCTTCTGTGTGCATCCGTATCTACCACATTAGGTCCTCAAGCAAGATCCTACTGATTTGTTAGACACTATAGCATTGGAAAAGATGACTTTAAGGTATCTTTGACAGTTGCCTCAGCCATCAAGACCCTTAGTGAAATACCTTTTCAAAGAATATCTCTATCTCTCCTACTGTTCCTAAATGTGTTGTTTACATTAAGAAATTTATAATTCTGGCATTTAGTATTTGGCAGTGAAATATAATGTTCTTTAGGTTAATTACCCTTCCTACACACAGTGACAACTACTACAACTACTATAAGATATTGTCTATAGAACAGCTGGGACATTTTGTGGAGGTTTTCAAAACCTTAAATTTCCTATGAGATGTGAACAATACTTAGTGTGGGAAATATGGGAGTACAGAATGATGAGTTTAATTAAGTGCTGTATACATGCACTCTGCACTCCCTCAGCCCCATTACAGCCTGTTCCTTGCTACTGAATGTGCTTTTTACATTAAGAGAGATTCAGCACTTGCAGAACAACTTCAAGCAGTCAATGACTTACGGACTGGATCCTGCTCCATTGAAATAATTGGAGTGACTTCCAGTGACTTCAACAGGAATTGGATCATGGCCCTCAGCAAGTAATTTCAGTTCAACAAACCTGCACAGATTGAAGAAAGGATCTTGAAGCATGTGCAAGTCCCAAAGCTGAATCCTCTGAATTAGTAAGGAGTCTGAGTATATGAACATTTCCTGAACAAAACCCTTAAAATTATTAAAATAATTATGCCAAATAAAGAATAATAAAATGGTAAAGATGGAAATATGTAATGAAACAAGTCATTATGCTTTATATAGTTTTTCTTTTTACATAACACATTTTCTATATTTTTGTGAAAATAACCCCATAGAAACTTAAGCACCCACTGAAAGATGAGTCTCTGTACTTAGAAGAAATAGAAATAACAGTATGTAGCCAGCCTAAATATACAGCCCCTAGACTGAAATGAGAGAGGAACAATCATAGATTCTATGTCCTGAGGGTGTCAAGTAGGCCTTCCCTCCCTCTGCTGACTGCCCCTTCCTCTTGTGACTCCTTCATGTTTATTTTGACTTTATTTGTGCAGCTACCAGCTGCAACTGAATCTGCAACTGCAAGTTGATCTGACAACCAAGGTAAACCAGAAATTAAAAAGCTGTTCAATTATTTGACTTCTGTTTAGCTTCCTTTCTACCCCTAGAAATACATAAATAAATTTGACCCATTCCTCTGTACTGGCTCCCTCTGCCTTCTAGGGTAGATACTGGGGCAAAGTTATTCCATGCTCACTTTTATCCCGGTCTTTTGTAGTAGCATAAAATGTACCACATGATCCAGACCCACTGCTGCCTTCCTGCTTTCACTTAATTCCCCTTGTTTTATTGCCAAGTAGGTCTGCGAAAGAAAGAAAACAACTACTAAAAGTCCTAAGAAAACCAGACTATTTTTACATTATGCAAACCCATTTTGAATCATGATTACTCTCTTTTGAACAAGAAACAATGAGAAGGGGAAAGATATTACAAGTATTACTTATCAGAAATAACTAAATAGTATAGCACATCACGAAAGTGATTAAAAAACGTTAGGAAAATTTTATCCATAATGAGGTAAAGCAAGAAATACACAATCATCTGAATCTTCAGACAAGCTTGTGTTTTAGTACAGTGGGATTAAATTTTTACAGAAAATTTTCATTATGTGAAGGTCATCAAGTCCCTGAGAATGGTGGAGACTAATTGGGAGCTATCTGAAGATCAGTTTAGAAGAATGAAAACTGCTTTATCCATTAGACAATAACTTCCCTAAAAAATCAGCTAAGTATCTCCCAACAAAGCATCTGAGCTGCCTAAGCCTACTTCCAAAGTCAGTAGACAGGGGCATCTCAGTGGAACAGTGCATAAATCCCATATATTAACCCAATCTGGAACTCATTGTGTGATGCTGGGCACAAGACTGTCTAAACTCCTCTCTGTGATTTATGCATCCAGTGTGATATAAAACTGGTTCTTTAATGGTTTTTTTGGGGGTTTTTTTTTGGTTGGATTTTTGTTTGTTTATTCTGACATTGTAGAGCTAGAACCTATTGTAGAGTTTGTTACAACCCTGTACAGAACAGGGTCTAAAGCCTGGTGGGTTTTGTGTCTGTCCTTCCCTCAGAACTATTCTCCAGGGACAGAAATCAAACACAACTCTGCTGAAGGGTGACAAGAACCAGAAGAGATAGAGTCCATTGCAATCCCCTGTTGTAGACCCTGTTCCACCTCCCCTTCTCCCAGTCACTCTGTTCAGTGATGCTTCTTGTCACAGGGACAGGGAAGATCAGCACCAAGCACAAGGGGAAGCAGGCAGCTACCCTAGCCAGCCACCCTCGGGTGACACAAAGGGCATTGCCAGTGCTTTTCCTTATTTCTTATTTCCTTATTCTTTATTTCTCTTATTTTCTCTGACTTACCTGAAACTGTGGTCAGAGCTTACTGCCATGTCTTAGGCTTGCACTCACATCGTGTGGGGTCGCTTCCTCAGCAAGATTGTTATCCTGACCCAAATTTAGAAGAAAATTGGTTTTGTTCCTTAGGGATTGGACACAAATGGGTTCTGGCAGGTGTAAGGGAAGAGTAGTAGGGGATAATAATGAAGATATGGACAGTAAGTCAAGAAAATAGACTTGCTGCAATATGGAGAAACACTCTTCTGATGTTGAATGTAAAACAACTTCCTGTTCTCAGATGTAAATATGACATTTGCTTCTCAGAGAGGGACAGAGATTCACAAAATCCTCAGGCCAGGCTCAGCTGGCATCCCAGGATGTTCTACCCCCTCCATTCCTGCATGCTTGATATGCTCAGGATATGAAAGAACAAATAGAGAGGTCAACCCAAATGTCTCACAGAGATGTCCTGACAGACCCTGTGCAATTCATACAGGTGTGGATCAAGTACAGAGATCAAATTTTGGTTTAGGGTTTCTTGTAGATGAAATAAATGTGAATTGGTCTGTAAGTTTCATCTCCATACTACTGCAAGGGTCCAGTTTTTGTCAACTGGGAAGCTGATTTCAGGTGCATTCTACCAGGACTGCATGGGCAGCATATTGGAATTTTTTATTCACTCAGCTGCAGAAAAGCAGTCTATGGTCTCCATCACTCAAGACAGAAAAAGATCAACAAAATATGTTATAAAACATTGTTTCTAAAAGTAAATAAAAGTTACAGGCAAATAGTGAAATCCGTCCAAACAAGGAGGCCTCCTGATAGCTTAGATGATGCTTCCAATTTCCTGGTAAATTAGAAGAACAAAGATGAGAAAGCAATGGAGCAACAGTGGCATGTAAAAAACCAGCTTTAACAGATGAATAAAAAAATGTGAAGATGGGATATTATGCCAGTCGCCATGCTTGGCAGGGATAGTTTGACAGTACTGCTGGGAAGACAATAAAACAGAAAGGAAAAACAATTTTCAGCTGCCAGGCTCACCATATTTTAGGGTTTTGCAGTGACACTTTTTCTGTGCTTCTGATCTTGAGAAATCAGGGAAGCAGAGACGCAGAGTGGACAGGAGAGATACAGAAGAAGAGTGCAGCGGCAGCATTTTTGGCACCAGCTTTGGTCCTGGGGGCTGGTTACAGCATGGGCCTTGTGCCCTTGGTGTAGCTCTCAACCTTGCTCTTCCTTCTCTTTAGTTCTCCCTTTCCACCTTTTTATGTTTAATTATAATCTGACTTCATTTGGCCAAACCTCTCTATTTATTTTTAAAATTTATTTATTATTCTATTTTCTTAATTTTCCTGCTTTTTTTCAATTGGTATTTATATTGTTGTCAACCCTGTGACCAGAAAGGTAGCTAACAGCAATGTCTTAAAAAGCTTGACACCAGTTCAAGCCTGCCTGATTCTTGGAGGGGCTGATAAGATTTTGTGCTGTGTTTGTCTTTCTCCAGCAGCAAGGTTACAAATCAGAGTCAACAGTACAAATAGAATTTTTTTTTTTTGGGTTTTTTTTTTTTTGCTATTTTCCCTACTCTCTTTGCATATGTTCTTGTCCTGTTTTATTTCTGAAGGAGCAGGCCCAGATTCCAATAAAAGAGACAACAAGTACAGCTCTAGCCATCTCAGCTGCTTTTTCACTTTATTATTTTCTCCCAAAGGGGAAGTTAATATCATCTTAATACTGTATAAAAAAACACTATCAGCCAGGGAATTTTCCCCATAAAAACACTCTGCAGCTAACAGAAAGGGGAATAATGGATGCTGCTAAAATGAAAGTCTCCTTGAACACTTACATAACAGATTATTTCCTTGTCTTCTGCATTTTTTCATAAAAGATTTAAAAGATTTTAATACTGATTCTTTGCTGTAAGATTTAGTGCCTGCATTTCTGCAACCCCATTCCCATGGAAGGTGCAGCCATTCTGAGCTCTGTAAAGAGAAATTCATGGCAGCACCTTTGCCCCTAAGCTTCTGTACTCCAAAATGCAAGCAATTCCCAGAACACATGCAATGCCACCCTGCAGCCAATTAATTTTATTTATTTTGGTTTCTAAGTGTATTTACTGCATATATATGTAATTTTTTGCAATCTTGACACATTAATTTTTGTCTTTTCAGAAGGGAAGCACAAGACTCCTTCAGGTCCTTAGCTGGGGAAGGTGTTACAGCGTGACCCTGTCCTCTGCAGAATTGATTATCTCCTCTCTGCATGGGCTGGTGCAGCTGAGCAGGTCCCGTTGTAGGGTGGCAGTTCCTGGGCCAGAGAGGCTGGCAGGCATCACCGGTGTCTGGGGTGTTTCAATTCAAAGCTCTGCATTACCTCTAATGGCATAATAGCAAAGGGCTTCTTGGGATGAAGGGAAGTGAAATGTGAGGCTGTGTCACTGTCACTTGTGACAGCATGGGGTTTTTCCTACTGCGCAAAAACACAGGTTATCAGCTCAAACCTGAAATAGAAAATGCTGATATTTAAGAAAATGTATGATATATACGCAGAAGCTGCTGGAAAAACAGGAAAAAACCCATCAAAACAGATCTGTTTTTCTCTTGGCTAAGAGATGTAATGTATAATGACACCTCTTTTCTTAATTTTCCATTTTTTGGAAGGGCAATAGAGTACCACACAACTTAGATTCATCAGTTAAGAATTTTCAACTCTTTCTACCGAAATGTCTTTCCCATAGAAGGCACTGTTTTTTCCTTTGCACAAGGGCCAGCAGCACAAATAGGTAATGCATAAGTAAAAAACAGGAGTTAAAAAGCAGTAATTTAATATTTTTACAGGTGGGGGATTGTGTCCACAAATGAATAAAAATATTTTATTCAGTCAAACTAATCCTGTATAAGCTTTTATAGTCCTGTATCTTGTCTCCAGATGTAACCTAAGCTGAATACTGAATGTGTGCAAATATGATTTACATACACAGACACACATGTACATTTGTATGGATGCAACTTTTGTGAAATTCCCCACACCTGACATCCCACATGGGTGCTAGTCTGCAGGTCAAGGCCTTCAAGTCCACAGTAGGATCTTTCACTGAAGTGTTTCTCAGTAAAAGGAGCAATCACTGGGCATTAATGATGTGATCAGCAGACATAAAAGGCAGTGCTAATGTATGATACATGCAAACCAGAAGCAGAATTAAATTAATCAAAATAAAATCTGGTTACAGGTATATAAGTGAGCATATTTCTGTGGCATTTTCTGTTGGAGCCATATATCTATGGCATTTTCTGGTGGAGCTGGTGGATAGGCAAAACCATCCACCAGTTCATCATCAGAGGAAACAGGAAAATTCCAGCCAATGGCAAAAATACTCACAGACTCTACTGAACTATATATTTTTCTGTGTTGGAGAGAGATGGAGGAACATGTGACTAAACTATGTGTTGAATCAGATTCCAGGAAGAGTTCATTTTTTATGTTCTTCTCCCTTGGCCTTTTTAAATTGGGAAGGGATCCCAAAGGTACCCAGCCATGTAATCTACAGCAGAGAAATTGCTATGGGCCCCAGGACAAAGCTTAAAGCACAAGATGGGAAGATAAACTCATTTCTTTCCATACTCACTGGGCTATTTCTGGTCAAGCTGTGCTTCTGCAGGTAGGAGCTGTAAAGGATTCCAGGCACATGAACTGCCATCTCAATTGCTTAGAGCAGCACTTGGGGATTTGGAAGCAGAAGTGTCTGTGCAGGGATGCTAGTCCATCCAGGATTGCTTCCTTTGTCATCATCTCAGTCCCTGAGAGAACAAATTAGCAACAGGAATGTGTGTTTACATTAACAAATGAGACAAGTATTAATTTATTTTTTAAAAGCAAAGTTTGCAGGTAGCCAGCAGGTGACCTTTCCTCTTGAATTGAGTCAGTTATTTCCCAAAAAGTCAGATAATGGAAAAGATGCTTGAAAAGGGGTCTTAATATTTGCTTTTAAGCTGTGAGGCCTTGTTACTTGCCTTGGCAAAGGATTCCCCCTCCCTGCCCCAGCATGAGTGTATCTTAGGGCTGTGCGACCTCAGCATTCAGGTGAAAAAGCACGTATGTTGAGATAAAATTGATTTAATAGGCAAAGTAAACACCACACATTAAAGAAAAACAAAATAAGAAATCCATTCATCTCTTCCCATGGGCAGGCAGGTGTTCAGTCATCCCTAGAAAAGCTGGGCTCCATCTCATGTAATGGTGACTTGGGAAGGCAGACACCACGACTCTGACTGTCCCCTTTTCCTTTTTCCCTGAGCTCTGTGTGCTGACCATGATGCCATAGGGTTGGGGATATCAGTGGGGTCAGCTGGAGTCAGGCTGTGTCCTCTCCCACCTATTTGTGTTCCCCCAACCTCCTTCTGGTGGAGTAATTTGAGGAGTATAAAGGAGCTTGACATAAACACTGCTCAGTAATAATTAAAACATCAATTTAATATATAAAATATAATATTAAATTACAATAATTAAAACTGCGTTATGAACACTGTTTTCAGCACAAAGCCAAACCACACTCCCATAAAAGCTACCATAAAGAAAATTAACACAAGCCCAGTCAAACCCAGTACAAGAAGTTCTCCCTTTCTGGGACTTTCAGTTAATTAAATTAGAAGCTGCATGTGTGGACCTCTTTTCATGGACCCTCAGCAGAGGGGAACTAATCAGAAAGTTCACTGAGCTGATTTAAGAGGCACTCTGAAAAAAAGAAAAATCTTTTCAGGTATCTCAAAAGGCCCAAGGTGAAATCATTGGGCTGTGAAGTGCTGGTTGGTCCTTTCAGAAACATCGGTGCTCTTTGGAGGCCTTAAGGTGAAAGCTTCGTCCTGAAGAATATTTTGGCTCTTAACAGTACCAGGTCTGCCTGCTGTGCTAAGCACAGGTCAATGATCCAAACTCAAAATAGAAAATGCTTATATTTTGAAAATTATATAATTTAAACACAAAAGTAGGGTTAAAAATTGTGATGTTTCCATATCTAACTAGAATCGAATTATCCTAAAAAAAAAAGGCAACATCAAGCTGTCTAGCCTGTGACACATTTTTGTAATACAGAGGATGCTTGTCCTATGCATTTTCCATTCAGAGGGAAAAATATTTTGTAATTGTCCACAGTTATTAAAAGTCAAACCATGCTGCTAGAACACATGATTTTGATTTTGTTTTAGATATTATAAGGATCTTTATTTCTTTTTCTCTCCTTTTGGTTTTTAGAAGCCATGTCCAAAATAATTTAAAAATATAATTAAAATACAGAAAAATGCTCAATAGAGTTTGTTACAAAATGTGGAATCCTTCTGCTCTGATTTAGTTGCTCTCAGGAATATGATTTGAATGATAGGTTCCATATGATGAATTTAGATTGACAGTAAAGCTCTGAAGTTCTGTTTTATTGTGGTCAGCTCTTCTGTCCAAGTTCTGTTTAAGAGACTAAGAAACCAGACTGTTCAGATTTTAGCAGAAGGCTCCAGTCTGTATTTTTATATCTTCATCCATGCAGACTCCCGTTTTGAAGTCTATCAAACTTGTCAGAGTTGTCTGTCTCCACAGCTCTGATACTTTCTCTTGAAAAAGCCAACAGCAGAGCATAGAGATGAGAATCTTTCCTTCACTAATAATTTCACTGCAAATTTAGTGCTGATAATAAACAAGATAAAGGTATAATAATGAAACTAAGATTATTGTGTAGTCACATGTGGTAAAACAGCAATGATAATTCAAATCTCCAAAGGTATAAGCATTTGTAATCCTGATTATAAAGAGCCCTCTTGATGGATGGACCTCTCTGGCACTGTGGCTGTGCTCTTGTACAAGTTGTACAAGTATTTATTGGGTGGTGGATGTGATGTGGTGGTTGATGATGCCTTGTCTAGTATCAAGGAGGCAGGGACAAACAATTAGTCTTAATTAGGTTACTATGCAATCATAATGTAACCCATACTCTCAGTGGCTGAAGATACAGGATGCTGAATGAAATTTTAAAAAATCTGTATTATTGGTGATACTATGAGCCAAATCTTTCTAATTAATATTTTATTTAATATCACAAAAAGTATTCTACTTGAAGACTAAATTAGACTACCGTGTGATTTCTAAAATCCTCTGGGAAAAAATGGGAATAGGAAAGACATAAAATATTGTATACATTTAAATATATATATATGTATGTATGTATATATATGTGTGTTAATTTTAATAATTATTATAAATGTCTTTGTTATTGCATTTTATTTTAAATTTCTGATTTGTAAAAGTGCAATGAAAAGAGAAAAGTAGTGGACATGATGAAAAGCAATGGCTGGGAAAATCACTATTTTATTTACCTCTTCATTGAAAATAGAAAAAAAAAAATAAAGCATTTCCAAACTCAGAAAATGATAGTTTTTCAAGAAAAAAAAAATGCACTCAGCAATCTACTAATGAAAGAGATTTCTAGATCTACATGTGTATTTTTATTGGATTTTATTCAGATGTCAATTTGCTCCATCAGCTGAAATTGCTGTCCAGTTCAGCAGCTTAGTAAAATCAGGGAATGGAAGGGAAAACAAAGACAGACCCCCTCCTAGAACATAAAGACTGTGTCATAGCATAGGCTTACTTTAACAGATCAGTCAAAGAGAAAAGTGGAAAATTTGCTCAATCACTTTTCAAAACTTATAATGTTATGATTTAATCAAAATTTAAAAAATAATAAGCTACTCTATTAGCAGTAGAGATATGTATTCATGCTTGGCTACATATCTAAGAATTCCCCTCACATTTCACCATTGGCTAAGGACAGTGTATTTTTAAAACATCCATCTGAAAAAAATAAAAAAATTGCTATGCTTTCCTTCAAAATACAAAAAGATTAAGATACTGTTTTCTGATTCCATTCCTCACTCTCTTCTTTACAGCACTCTTCAGTACCGTTTGTGTTCATCTAAAGGAAATAGCTATTAGATAAAATAAATATTTTAGAATTAAATTATCCTAATGCATTTATAAAACTACCAGAAGAATTGAGTTCTAGAGTAACTTCCAGAGGTGGAATAAAAACTCCCCGACTTAACTATTTTTTGGAAGATGCCCGATTTTATATTCCTGAATTGTTCTTTGGCATAGCTGCACACACCAGAAAATAATTAGCATAATGTATGGTGCCACTTTCTTTAGTTATGTGCTGAATTCAAATATTTCCTTTAGAAACTTCTGACAAGGAAATCATACTTCAAATATTTATTGCCTAAAAATTTTAAAGAACAATATAGTTCTGCAATTCTAAAATATTTTGACTGGTTAAGCAATCAGCATTTACTGGTGATGCATGGTCCCATACCCATGGAATTCTCACTTCTACAATGTGCCTGTGGCATTTGTATTAAGAATCCTGTCTCTTTACCTGAATTGAGATTATAATGTTTTGGTGATCATATTTTTGTTATATATTCATACAATAACTCCATCAATACTGATCTTCTACATGTTATTGTACTGGAGTGCAAATAAATGATAATATTCCCTACTACACATTTTTTCAGGGGGAAAAATAAAAAGAAAAACTATGTTTGAAAATTATAAAGTTTACATTTCTCTGTCAGAGTAATAATCTTAGAATAAGAAAAACTCCAAGCTCAGTGACAGAGGGATTCTGTCTACAGTGTTTTACCTGTGATTCCAAGCTGCAGATAAAAGGATATAAATGATGTGGGCATGCACTGCCCAGAGATTTAGACATTTTTAACAATTTGGTTTTCTGAAAATGAACAAAACCCTCAAAACAAATAAAACCTTGTGGGAGAATATTGCTGTATAGAGAATGCTTCCTTAAAAATTCATTGGTGATGATTTTACCAGAAGCAAAACTCATGTGGAATTTTCAAACAGGTCTTGCAATGGATAAGGAATCAAAACAAGTCTCAGTATTACTTCTCAATATTTGTTATGATCAAAATTGTTTCCATGGGCAAAGAGGAAACACTCCTTATTCATAAAGCCAAGCAATTATTCATTGTGTGAATGAAATCTTAATGGCCTCATCAAGAATTAGTCTTAACTCAGATTATTATATAAAAAGAAAAAGATTTAATGATAAAAAACTCTCAGTAATAATAAAGCTAATATTGTTATGCACACACTTCTCAGATTCTACCACTTTTCCTGGAGTTATGATCAGCCTTCCATCCCCTGCTTGGTTTTTAGCTCTGTAACCAGGATCTGCTTGCTGTTATTTTTACATGTTAGCTAAAACTCTTGTACACTTTGCTTTTTCTTTATTGGTCTGTAATCCCATGTTACAACCGAATTTATTATTTGTGGTGATTTTCCTGTAAACTAGATAGTATTTTTTTCTCTCTTTTACTCCTAAGACCCACATAGTCTACATCCAGGTCTGCCTTTCTTTAATTGACAGTTAGTGGGCTGTTAATAGAAGTGGGATTTCTAATGCCAAAACATATGCAATTACCCCTGTACATATTATCCACTACTCAGAGACTCCGCTATCATAATAGGTCTGCAATCCTCTCTACCACATTATTAGAGTCAGAAATACCTTGTGTTGCACAGAAAAAACTACTTGTTATTCACATTATGAAAATATGATTCCATCATACAGTAATGAAAACAAACCAGAGCATATCAGGCATAACCCCTTGGTCAGATGAAAAATATGCTTTTACTGTCATAACTTAACACAACATTATCCTGACAAGTCCTGAAACTTTGTAAATTCAGTGGAGAACCTGTGGCTGATATTAGCAAAAGCAGTGCCAGATTTCTGGGATACAGGTTTCCAGGTGTTTCAGGATTCAGTCTGTGCATCTCACTGTTCTTGATAGGTTTTGCTTTTTTCATACCCCCATGAAACAGGAATGCATTGTTGTTCCATTACCTCCCCTACTGAAACGCTTTGTAGGTTACATTACTTACTAAAGGTTAAACACAAAGTCACTTGAATTAAAATTGAGTGTGATATACTCTGGTTGAGCATCTTCCCAGTTAAAACATATTTTTGTACAGAGAACTGAGAATTTCTCTGCCACCATATATCCTGACTGCGAAACTTAACAATTAGCTATTCATTTCTAAGCTATGCTTTTTTGTCTGTATTTTAACATTGCCTTAAATTTGACATGAAAGGTTTTAATGAAGGTGTGAAATACTTGGCAGTTAAATCTAGCATATGCTGTAACACCTGTTAATTTCAACTGTTCATTTTAAGCTGTTACTTTATTCTTGGCATTTAGTCTAATTCATGCTGTGATTCTAAGTCTGAAAGAAAAAAATGCAAGATGCTTATATATTCCCTTCTACAGCAACTTTTACTTAATATTTTGTATTTCTGCCATCTTCTTTAACATTGTGTATTTGTATGGAAGGGATGTTAAAATCAGGATTGCAACCTTATGCCACAAAAGATTAAACTAGAAGATAAGAAAGCATGAAAGTTAATGATTGAAGGTTCATCTTGAATTTTCCTAGGAAAGCTTGGATCAGCTCAAGTCATTGGAGACTTGTGGTTATGTCCACCATTTAAATTTGATTTAAACATAAATCTGATTTTAATGCTTTGTTATGGATAACACTGAAATCTGACTTGGCATTAAAATTAAAATTTAAGCAATAAGTATGTAATTTAACTAAAGTCTATAAAGCTTTGTCTTTATTTTAAGATGATGATTAGTGTAGCACTCCTTGCAGTCTTAATTCTGGTGGTAGTTAGAGGCAGCTGTATTAGTTGTGTCATGAAATTTGAGATTGTTCCAGTCAAAATCAGTGAACATTCAAATGAGGTAGTGATCTAATATTCAATGCTGATTCATAAGGGTGTTTCAGCTGCATTTTACAGAGTAGCCTAAATATGTATCTCTTTTCTGTGTATATATCAACTACTTCATTATTCTGTGGGTATAATGCCAAAAGATGAACCACTGTTAAGACTTCATAATTATGTGTGAATATGGTTGTAAGATGACATTGTATCATACAGAGTCAGTAGACCTTAAATACATAAACAGCATCATCATAGAATTCTCCTCAAGGTCATTATCACTTTTTACATTCCATAGCTGCAACATCGAGGACATTAATAATCTGAAAATCCAGGTGTTTCTTCCCATTTCTCAGACTACAGGGACTCAAGACATATCCAGCTCCTTGATTAGGGGAATGAGTGTATATTAGCTGTTGGGAGTGAGCTCAGAACAGCAACACAGAGCTACAGTATGAAGTCTTAGTAAAATAAGACAAAACTTTTTACTCCAAGACAAAAGCAACTCCTTTCACTTTATGATCTGTTGAAGACCAGGGCGTGGTATATAGCCAAGGAAAGTAACCCAGCAAATATCTGTGTTTAAAGGACAGGAGGCACTGCTTCCTCAGAGAAAAATAAAATTCCCTGATGGATACACTCTCTCCTCTTTCTCTCACTAAGTGGCATATTTAATGTCAGGAACATTTTCTCCTTTTGGTTCACTTGTTTATTTTTTGTTTTGTAGATGGTTAATTCATGAATGAATATGCACATATGTGTGTGTCTTAAATTTTCAGCTCTAGAAATATTTTCCACAGTAGAAGTACTTGGCACAAGTGAAGAGACAGGGAATTGATGGATGGACCACTAAATGGATGAAGAATTGGCTGGATGGTGGCACTTGGATGGTTGCAGTCAATGGGTTGATGTCCAAGTTCAGACCAACAATGAGTGGCATCCCCCAGGAATCTGGACTGGGACTGGCACTGTTTATTGTCTTGTCTGTGACGTGGACAGTGGGATCGAGTGCCCCCCAGAAAGGCTGACAATGACATTGAGCTGTGTGGTGAGGCCGACACACTGGAGTGAAGGGATGCCATCCAGAGGGACCTGGACAGGCTTGAGAGGTGGGACTGGGCAAATCTCATGAAGTTCAACAAGGTGAAGTGCAAGGTCCTTCATCTGTGTTGGAGCAATCCCAGACACAAAACCAGGTTGGGCAGTGAGTGTATTGAGAGCAGCCCTGAGGAGAAGGGCTTGAGAGGGCGGACTGATGACTCCGTGTGACCTGGAAATGCACACTCACTGCCCAGAAAGTCAAATATGTCCTGGGCTGCATCAAAAGCCACATGGACAGCAGGATGAGGGAGATTACTGTCTTCCCCTCCACTCCACTGTCATGAGACCCCACCTGGAGTATTGCATCCAGGTCTGGGGTCTTCAACATAAGAAGGACATGAACCTTTTGGGGCAAGTTCAGAGGAGGCCACAAAAATCATCTGAAGGCTGGAGCATTCAATGTTCCTATGATTTTACTTTGGTATATCTACTTGTGGCCTAGTACTTTTCAAAGAACTATTTTGGAAATCAGGGGCTGCAAAAATTCAATTCCATTCTGGAAACAAAAGAAGTGTTTACATATTGAATGCTGACTTTGTTTGAAACTCTGGTTTACTATGAAAGACAAGCTTTTTGAAAATTGTCACCGAGTGTCAATTTTCTGAAATCCTGAAAACAAAAAGGAAACACCAGATTGTGAAGTCCACCATGCAAATTAAATTTCTCAAATGTCCCAAGCTACCATAACAATTCTCCTTTTAAAACAACTACAATCCCTGTCTGATGATAGGTCTCACAAATCATAGTTCTCAGATTTCATTACTAATGAAATTTGTCTTCTAGGTTTGGCAGCTGTGATTGCCACGCAAATATGAGCCACTAATTAGATTGATTGTCTATTTGATGCCTGCTGATTAGCTTATGAAAACCCTCTGTATTCCTGACTTCATGATAAAAGGTTCCTGACTTCATGATTGCTGATTGATGCTCAGAAAATCTGATTACTATCTTGAATAGCCAAGTAATGGCTCTGTCAGCTTTCCAAGGATATAGATATTCACCTGACAAGGGTGATAGGTAGGGTCTTAGTATGTGCTATTGTATGTTTAAAGTCCTTTTAATTACAATATTTATGATACTTTCAGCTGTGAATGGTAAATGTTTATATAGGGGTCCGGAGTATGCAGGGAAACCATCAGGTGTCTACTTTCTGACTTTTGACCTGGAACAAGTCCAAGAGATTTAGAGACTACCAGAAGCAAATTCTCAATTTTCAGTTACAGTAAGAAATGCATCTAGTGACATTCTGTTCAGCAATCAGGTTATTTATGGCAGAGAACAGAACATTATGTTAGATTTTTAGAACCATTTTCCACAGTGAGTTCAAAGAGAAGATATAATACTGTATGAGGTTCAAAGACCTTATAATTATTGTCCTGGGCTGTTGGATACTCCACAAATTTACTATTGCATGATATTTTGATCCTACACTATTCTGTGAAAGTGAATATGCTACACTTGAGCATATATTTTGTTTGTCCGTCTTACGATTTCCTGAGTTAGTTTTCCACCATTTCCTGTAACTGTGAGGACTTATTTGTTATTTAAGCTTATAGAGGAAGCAGAGATTTGGTCCAATTGAGGTATTATAAAGAAAGCTGAAATCTGAAATTAGGCATGCAGGGCTCACCTGAGGGTACTGAAAATGTTGTTTCTTTCATTGTGGCTAGGGCACAAATTCATGTAACGGTAAAATTGTCTTACATTGATATCTATATTAAAAACAAATACACTCTGATAATCATAATAGGGCTACTTAAAACATATAAACATCCCTATTGCCCTTCAGAAAACAAAGTAATGGCATTGTTCTTATTACAAGTCTGAGTCATGTACTTGGCAGAATTAATCACACTGCCAAACCAGACAATTTCCAGTCAGTAGAACAGGTATTCTAAAAGTATTGCACATTGAGGACTTGAAGGGATGAGAGTGCAGAGATAAGCAACTGAGCTTCTCCCTCTGGAAATGGCTCAGTCATTGATTCACTATGTAAACTTGGTCAAGTTTAAATATTAGTGTCATCATTTCCCATGTGTCAAATTGGATATCCTTGGTGAAACACGACAAATGAAAGTTGCTATGTAATCACTAACAACCTTTACTGCTCTGATACTTGCCACCAGCATAATTTTGTGTGCCTTCAGTGTATTGTGAAAAAACAATATCTTGTTAGAAGAGAGTTGCATGGTGCTTTTATGGCTTATAGATTGTCAATGACTATTAAATTATACTGGAAGGTATACTTTGTGGATATTAGTGACATTTTCATTGACTTTATTGGATTTATTTTAAAAGCCATTAACTTCAAGAAAATGAATAAAGTAGCAAGATGATATTATGCCTTACAATACTGCATAAACAATTATATGCAAATTAATTATCATACCAAAGATCATGGAGTTGAAGTGGTGCAACCTTTTGAAAAAATCCATTGCAATAATTTTGTTAATAGCAAAATACATTTCAAGTCCTTATTGTCCTTTTAACACTTTATTGTATATATATTATGACTATTGAATAAAAAATATGTTGATATTTGTATTTTATTATGACAGAGAACCAGTTATGTGTGTAGCCCAAGATACTTTAAACAGGCTGATTACATACATTGATTGATGATTGGCTTCAAAATAGTTTTCCTTCCCTAGATGAGAAAAGTGATGGTTTTGACCCGGCTCATTCAATCAAAATGTTAATGCAACAGAAAGCATGGCTGCCTGCAGATTCAACAAACCAGGAGAGAATCTAAATTATGCACTTTTTGTCTCTAATGTAAGCTTATGAATAAAATTGCCATTCATTCCCGTTCTCAGTGCCAGTGCTGAGGCCCAAATACATTTTTGTTCCATTGCAGTCAAAGAAGAGATTTTGAAGGAAAAAATAAACTGGTTTTAGTATTTCGTATTTCCCTTGAAATGGAATTATTTCTATCTTTTAAAATACTATTTTCTGTAAGAAGTCCAGGTAGGATAAATGCCTATGATTGTAATTCCTTCTGCACACAATTAAAAAAAAATGTTCAAAATATATTTACTGAGTTTTCCATGATACAAAACACTACACAAGTTACTTAAGAGTTTTCTTCAAGTCCCTTTTCTATTCTTCCCTTCTTTACTGTTTTCCCTGCTACAGTTAATATAACTGTAAATCTTGTCCTCACAGGAGCAGGAGTTTTAACTTTCCAACTGAAATATCTGTGAAGATGGAAGATAATCTTTTAATCTAGATAGGAAGTAGAATGAAAAGGTTAGACATGAACAGAAATATAGTGAAAGTGTCTTGCAGAGTAAATATTAGCTGCTAACAGTTTTTCAGCTTCCTACCAACACTGAGAGATGCATCAGTTATTGCCAATGTTTTTATTTGATGTCACTATTTTCTGTACTTGACCATGATTTTGCATACTTTTCCCTCTATGCAACTTTGGTGAGTTTTTTTTTTCTGGGCCCCACAAGAGAATGCAAAATCAAATTAGTAGACTGTTAGGAAGAAAATCTGATTGTCCAGGACACAGAGTCCTTAGAAAAGAATCTCAGGTATAACCACTTTGACTATAACATTTTTGTTCACCAATAAATTTATATTTTGAATTTTCCTTATATACGTCATCTCAATAAATCAAGTTTGATCGACTGTTGTCCTTAAGGGAAGTAGAACAGTAAAACAACTTGAAGCACCCATAGGCCAACAGTGATTGTGACTGGAGATGCCCACCAGAGAGATAAAGAGCCATGCTTAGAGAGCTCAAGGGAAGGACAAATATGAGAGAGGAGAGGTGGCATTGACTACTCATCACAGGAAACTGGGCTAGATAGACAGGTGGCTGCAAACTGCAGCTCCTGCAAGCTTCTTCCCATCCAAAACTAGTGACCCAAAACCACCCAGCACGACCATCACATCACTGAGCACCTGAAACAGCCCCAGTTTGGGAGCTACATGGAAACCACAGGCAGCACAAACCACACTTCACCTCTCCACACTCATGGTTTAGAAATCATTTCAGCTCAGCTAACTCAGTGAAGGCAAATCTGCCCTGCAAAGAGAGCTTGAAACAGAACAAAGAGGCACAGAGATCTCCAGGAGAAAACTGCCGTATTTGGCAGAGTGTGTTGACAGGAGCTAGTGAAGATTATTCCAGTGTAACAGGTTGCCAGAAGAAAATGCCAATTTAACAACACCTAAATGATTTCAAGAATCTACCAATGTAATTTAAAACCTGGATGGGAAAATTACCAAAATGAGACATTTTGATAAGGTCAAAACATTTCATTTTGACATTTATTTTATGTCATCATTTAATATATAGTAAAAGTAAAAAAAGATGAAGCAACTTTTTTTAACTTTATCAGAACTACAGTTTTTACCTTATCAAAATGTAATGCTTCAGAGCAGTTAAAACAAAGTTTTCTGAAACTTTGAGCCTCACAGGAAAACTCTAGATTTTGACTTCTGTTCCCCTTTAGAAATGAAGGCACATTTAATGCCTGAATTTTGCACGCAAAGAAGTTCCAATTGGAAGACAGTTCTAACATAGTGTTCACCTTTTGATCTTGTAATGTATTATTTCTGAATCAAATGAACTGTTGAACAGCTCCTGACAGCAGATGATCAGGTTGCATTAGACCTAAAGAGTAGAATTGAGTTTTTGATTAAGCTACCTAGAGGTATGAGGGGTCGTCTGAAACCAAATTTTCCCCAAATGTGTGGAATTAAAATGTAAATATTCGTAAATAGATAATAAGATTATTAGGCTTCAAGACTCTCAAAAAGAAAGAATCCTGTATGATTCCTGGGGTCACTGAAGAGGAGTTATATGTACCAAATTAATGATGTGGTTTGAAACATACTTAACAACAAGAAGGAATTTAATTTGCAATGGTTAGAAACATCTATAGGTGGCAGTTATCTATGCCAGGTACTTTGGCGATACAAGCTTAATTTTATAATGTACAAGGATGCTAATTCAGTTGATATAGATCTCTGCAACAATACCAAAATTTTGAAATATCACTAATATGCATGTGTATGCTTTCTTATAATACAATTAATAAACTCTGAAGTTTTAGGCAGACATGATGTTTCCTTTGAAATAATTTTATTATTGCATAGGAATTTTTCTTTTTAAAATTATTAATATGGCAGTAGAAATTCAGGTTGTAAATCAGGTGATCAGAGTCTATAGGTCAGCACAATGTCTGCCAGTCATCAGGTGATGAGCCCCTTGGAAATTCCCATTCATTATTTTTCTTGTTTTCACAGTGGTGATCTTGAAAGCATGGCTCTGCTATATATATTCTGCATAAACCTTCAAATCTGCAAGTTTTCCTCAAACTCACATAAGATATAGCGGCTCTTATTTCAAAAGCGGACAGTTGTTATCTTGCCTATTGTAAAACATGGGTTTTAAAAGCTGTTATCCTCCTGAGGTATGTAAAGAAAGAAAGAGAAGGCAAGAGATCAAGAGGGGTTTTTTTGTTTTGGTTTGTTTTTTTTTTTTCTTTTTTCCTTTTTGTCTGAACTGGGAGAGGAATGCTGCTAGATATTCTGGGCATCCACATCACTAAGGATCAAGTAACTCTGTTGAGGGCTGTGGGTACAACAGATGTAAGGCTCTTTTTCCTCAGAAGTGCAAGTATCCAGTGAGAATCCCAGTGTCTTCTTCAGCCTGCTGACATTCCCAGGAGACCATGGGAGACTGTGCCATGTAAAACAAACCACTGCCTGATTCATGATTCATGTCATCGTTTCAAGTAAAGGAAAATGTGCCTTCTGATTTCTCAGCAAACCGTGCCCTTAAGTTCAGGGAGTCACAAAGTAATAAAAACATTTTGTTTTGTTTCTGCCAAGTTCTATTTTGTGGGGTTTTTTTTGCCATTGAATCTTTTGTGATTTGCACTGCAGACAGCAGAGCTGGGGTGATACATCATGTCAAATCATACATCATGCTCACGATGTCCAGTCACACCTCACTGGATGCAGCACACTGTTAGGAGGAGGTATTGCATGACCAATTCCATGTCTATATCCCTATATGTATGCATGAACAGGCAGAATTGGGGGATTCATTGGTGCTTTTGAATCAGCCGCTGCTTGACTAAATATTTTTTCCCCTCTAAGGAGAGCAAAATGAACACTGAAAGGACAAAAACCAACAACAAAAAAATCTAAAAAGTGATTCATACTCATATTCTTGGGCAAGAGATTATGCAGAATGAATAAAAGACAGACTGTGGAAAAAAAAAAAGATAATTTGGTTAAAGTCAGCGATTTTCTTCATGAATGTTCATCTGTGGAGCATCATTTTATGGTTGATTTATTACAGACCTATCACTGAAACTGACCACCACATAAAATCTAGTGGAAGAAATCCCTGCCCATGGCAGGGGGTTGGAACTAGGAGATCTTTGAGGTCCCTTGCAGCCCAATTCATTCTATGATTCTTCCTTTTTACTTTCAACATTGTGTTTCTCTTCTCTTAAGGTCAGAGAAGTCCCTGTGTGACATAGCTGAGGATTATATTCTCATCATTGCATATCTCTTGCTGAATTTGTTTCTAATTTCTTCCTATCTACACACAAATCTCTCTCACACGACCCGCTTGAAGGGATTGTCTGGGCTCACTAGCTAAGCTGAGTTCTGCTTTCTCTTGAGCTGACAATCTGCCATGAATACAGCACACAGGCCTGATAACTCCCAGTGGGACATTTGGGATCTTTTGTGATGAACTGGGAAAGAATGGTAGTTGACATCTGTATCAGTGCACTTTAGGCTGTTCAATTCAGCAGGTATCCGTGCTAAAAACCTGCCCTCACATTCTATCATTATTCTTCTTCATGTGAGACTTCTATGTAATCTCATTTAATAAAAACCAAAAACAACAGAAACAATTCACACAAAAACCCAAACAAACAACCCAGTTAAAAAAAAAAAAAAAGTGGGATCTAGATAAGCTCCAACAATGAAATATAAATTATCTGTGCAAATATCCTCTGCAACCGAGGCAGAGTATGTCTCCAGAATACCAAAGGGGTGAGTAAGAATGGGCAAGCCCAAGGAGAGTATTTGGGTGTGGTTCTCCAGTATAGACACTCACATAGAGCAGAGAGAGGCTAATCTGGCTGGTAAAGCCTGAAAACAAGTATAAACTCTCATTACCTCTGGAATGGACACATACTGTTAAGAGGATTCAAAGGTCATATTTGCAGTTTTTATGTTATTGTTTTGAAGGGAGAAAAGAATGAGAATTTAATGAAACTTGAAATATTGCTGCTAAAGTCTGCTACTATCTCCTCCCAAATAAAGCAAAATAAATAGACATAAACAAGGATATAAAAGAACAACAAAGGCAGGTTCTGTCTCTGGGAGTAATATTGACTCCTGACTTTGGTGTGGAATAAGCAGACCATGCACACTGAGGTGTGACATGCTCTCTGGGTTGCTGGGATATACAGGCAGATACTTCTTTCTAATTTGGTCCCAGGTTAGAGGCATTAGAAAAGGTGAATTTTGTTCTAAGAAAACAAGTACTGTGTAGCTGACGGGATAGGTGAATAGGAATACATGGCTGAAGGACAACTGTGGAAAAGGGGAAGTTTTATGTTACAGGTGATATTCAAGTTTAAGCACATACAACAAAACTGTTGTAGCACCTAGTTCCCTTCCTCTGTCCTTTTGCATCCAGCCTGCCTGATGAGTTCAGAGTAGTATTGTGGTAGGTCCCATAACTCTGGGAGACAACAACCACAATGATGATAATAAAACTTGATTCTTGCAGATTGATTCAGTCCAAATAATCTACAAATATAATCCTAAACAGTATACCAGTCTCATCTTATTACAGTCAAATGAACCTAAATTAAAAAATTTCTGTTAAAAATTATGTCCCATTTATAGAACTTCTCAGCTCATTATTATTCTCTTGACATTACTGGGAACTTGGATGAGTTCTGATGACAGTAGAACTGTAAGAATAGGTAGTTAAGAATTACATTTTGTCAGACTGAACCCATACTAAAGATTAAAATGGATTTTTGTGCTTAGCTGTTTACAAGCACTGTTCAGAAGTGGTTCCTGTCTTTTGTAGAGTGAAAGGTGAGAGAAGAGTGAGAGTTAGCATCCACAAGGAAAGAGGAGAGGTTAGAATTAAGCTGAATTGGCTTGATCTTTATTTTAGCTATCTATACAAACCTATGAGTCCTACTAAAACAAGAAGACAGCTAAGCTGAATTTAAAACTATGATATGGTTCATTGTTTGCCCATCCAAATGAAGTTGGAATGCAGCTTCAACTTGTCAGATTATGTTATAGAGGACATCCAAGATTCTATTATATTCTTATTAACTGTCCAGAACTTAATGAGCTCAATAGAGATAAATTGCTTAATAAGACCCTTCAAATTGTATTTTTTTCTGTCAGAAGATGGGAAAGTAATTTGACTGATCTTACTGTCGAGGAGTTCAATTTTTTAATCACCTAGATGATGAAAAAAACCCTTTCCCAAGAACATCTACAGGAGTCAGATTTTTCTGTTATATCATTTATATACTTGTATATATGCAGTAATTACACTCCATTTACTGGGTCATGGGAACTGATATCTAACTTTGAAGTGAAATGAATAGCAATGAATTCACCTCTAATAGTTTTCCCATACTCTGACCTTGCAAAACTACACTGTGATTTATTTTTTGTTGTATGAATTTACCTTCTCTTTTACTAAACACCTGTGTTGGGCAGAATAAAAAACAAAAATCAGATGGAAATTACTAAATTAATTAGTAATTAACTCTATTTTTCACAGAACACTAATATGAGCTTTGTAAACCACTCATGCTCTGGTCAGGAGTGTTTCAGTTTATCAACCTGTGAAATGGAATACTACAAACCTGAGCTCACTCCGTGGGGTCTTCCTGAATCTTGGAAGATTTGCAGTTGTGGACAAATCTGTATGGTTTTTGTTTCAGAGTCAGAAAGCCACATCCAAAGTTGTGTGCGTATTCCGTCTTCCATGACAGAAAATAGAGAGACTTTCCTGGTATCAAAGGCTCTCTTCTCACTTAGAAATAGCTTTAAAAAAAAGTAAAATAGGAAAAAAACCCAACCCACCAAAATATTATTCTGAACCCCTTTAAGATAATAGTCCTTCTACTAATAAACTACTGGTGTCTTGTTACAGTAACAAATTTTCTCTTGCCATTATAAAGCAAAAAAGTCAGATAAAGTCCTTGAAACGTGCAATTTAGAAATAATTCATTATTGCACCAATTTTTATATAGTTCTCCTTTGTTTTATGATGACAGAAAAATTCAACAATTGTGTGTAGATAGAGATTAAATTTAGCCTGAAGTGAAATTTAACCTTAAGTGAGACTGAAATTTTCCTGGGATTTTGATTTAGCACAGTGATGTTAATGATATTTAAATCTCCGAAATGACAGTGATATCATAAAGTCAGTTCATTTTTTGAAATTCAAACTTTTCATACCAAACTGTTTTGGACAGTAAATGATAACATCCTAGACAGATCTATGCTTTAGACACCTTCTGGACTCCAAGCGTGAAAGTATGAAAACTAGGCACAACTCACACACAAGATTCTGGTTAACACTCAAATCATCTTTGGTCCTTTTGTTTCAGAACACCTGCTAGCTGAGCATTTCACTAGAGAAAGAGACTCCTCCAACTTTACTGTAATTTGGAAATGACTGTTAGACAGAATGTCACAGTGCCATCAGGGGTGAAAGTCCACTTCAAACTGCAGCCAAAGCCGTGACTTTCACATTTTCTAGGCAACATGGTATATTTCTGCTTTCCACAAAAACATCATGTTTCGTCTCATCTCAAAAGTATTTTTATTTTTTCTTTTTAAACTCTGAAATGAATCCTCTTTGTTTTTTTAGAGCACTTAATGATGAGACACTGCTTGACCCTTGACATTGATATAAGTCAAACAAAAAAATGATTGCCATAGAAGACAAGACTAACCCAAGAGCTATTCTTTCTAATCTATGCTAGAAAGTTTAAAACTGTCTACCAATCAAGCAGGCAAAATTTGAAGGCCAATCTGCTTTTCAGACTCTTGATATTATGACTTTTGTATTTTTCCTGTGGACCAGCAAGGACCACAGTTGCTGTACTGGGCAGCATACAAAATCAGGCGCCCCAAAATCCTCCCCTGTGGCAGTGCTTAGGGCTAACCTGTGCATCTCTGCAAAAAGGCATAACATTTCACTATGCACTTATGACAATTATCCACTGGAAAAAAATCCTTATGTGTCACATAAGAGGTCCTAATGATAAAAGTGGTAAGGTGTCCAACAGATGACTGTCAAAACTCAGGGTTCAATTGCTTCTTGTCAGAGTCTAATTTTATCTTAGATTATCTGTTATAATATCTAATCAAGCTCTAATGGCACAGAAAGTGCTCCCCCTACACACTTAAAGAGCTTTGTGTCCTCTTTAGCCTCTCACAGGAGAGCTTTCAAGCCATATTTCACATGAATTTCTTATTTCCCCAAACCATTTGCCTTCTATCAGAATAAATCTTTTGATTTTTGAATATAGAACATGTTACCAAGTTACCTTTACTTTTTGTTGGATTTTATTTTTCTTTTTTTCTTTCCTGAAATAGATATTACAGACAGTAGCATAAGAAATAATTTTATTGGAGATTTTACAGCTAAAATATTTGTGCCTGGAAACACCACAATAGAGGGATTAAGCTTCAAGTGGGATTAATTCTTCTGCTATTTACTTTACAGACACAGTTAGAGAGTTCTGGCACCACAGAGTTTAAATTTAAAACAAGCAACAAAAAAAAGCCAAAGAATGAAAGAAATGAAAACAAGTTTCTCTAATTTTAGCAACAGAAAGCTCTGTGCAATGGATATCAAAGAACTACTAAAATTTTGTAAAGATAGAACCTTCAATAATGAATAATATAAATTTGGGTGGCAAAATATTAAATTTCAATTGCAAAGGTAATGATGTAGAACCTTATAATTGCGATACTAGGAAAAATAAGGGTGATTTTTTTAGGTTAAAGTAATATCTTTTATTGATAATTTTGATTATTACTCATGTAAATAATTATTTGAATGTGTTTGGTGCTTAGAAGAGCAATGAGGTGACTCCTTTATTTTATAATATATTATGTTTCAAATCTGTATTGGAATTCATAAAGTAATAAATGCCAGAGATAAAGAATGAAGTAGGCAATGAAAATAAATTTTAAAAGTTATGTAAAATAAAGGAAAAAAACAACTTTTTGAATCAATTTTACTTTTTTTTTTAAATTAAAAAGGTACACAAAGTGCATGAAATTTTGTTTAGAAAGTTATTTAGAAAATGTAGTTTTTTAGTATGGAAAAGAGAATATTAAGGATTCAAGTTCTTCAATTAAAAAAATAAATTAATTTTAAGAAAGAGAAAAGTTACTTTTAGTTTTCAGAGGTTCAAAGAAAGGAAAAAAAATGTACAAATATGGCCAAGCACTAGGTCAGACTGCAGGGGAATTATACAGAATCTATTTTAAGAGATTTTTTTAAAACAAAAAAAATCAAACAATCATCTGAGTGGTAAGGGTATTATTGACACTGTCTAAAAAATTTATTTCTTTAAATTCTTCATAGTTCTCTGATTGCATTTCTTTGCCAGAACAAAGAACTTATGGAGGAAAGGGAAATCTGAGGGCAGTGGTCACAAAAAGGCAAATGAAGATTCTAAATGCTGATCAGATATCCCAGGATAAATGTTTAGGTCAACAGATGAAATGAAGTTCCCATGCAGGAATCTTTCTTGCTTTCTTTTTCTATAATAGTTTCCCAAATGACTTTGAAAAATTGATGGTGCAGGTCTTGGTTGAGGTTGCAGTTTACTCTCCCCAGTCTCGACTGCACACATATAGTGATATGTCCAGAGTTACAGATATTTCACCAGAATTCGTGTCTCTCTTCTGCAAATCTGACAGAGGCAGCTGCAGGGCTCTAATGGGTTTTTGTGCAAGGTTTTGGTAGTGAGGGGTGACTTCTCTGGGAAGGTGTCAGAAGCTCCAAATCCACCTGCTGCTGGCCAAGGTCAGAACCATCCGTGACCATCCGGTGGTAGCACCTTTGGAACATCAGGTTTAAGAAGGAGGAAACAGCTGCAGAGGAGCAACTGCAGCCTGGGAGAGGAGTGAGAATATGTGAAACAACCCTCCAGAAACCAAGTTCAGAAGTGGGAGGTGGTGCTCCGGCACCAGAGCAGAGATTCCCTTGCTCTCTGGGGATGTTAACAGTGAAGCAGATTTTTGGTGTTTTATCCTGGCCAGAAACACAGCCCCACAGAGCCTCTCACTCACTCACTCCTGGTGGGATGGGGAGAGGATGATAAAAGTGAGAGCTTTTGCACTGAGATGAAGAAAGTTTAATTGATAAAACAAAAGTCATGTGTACAAGGAAAGCAAAACAGGGAATTCATTCACCCCTTCCTATGGTCAGGCAGGTGTTCAACCAATCCCAGGAAAGCTGGGCTCCAATACAAGCTGGGCTTGGGAAGACAAACACTGTATCTCCAAATGCCACCTCCTTTCTCCTCGGGGGGAGTCGGCAGAGAAGTTGGGACTGAAGCTGAAGAGTAGGAATTGTTTTAATTTCTCATTATCCTACTTTGACAGTGACAAAAAATTACTTTCCACATGTCTATGCTGTTTTTTTTTGGTTTTTTGCTGTTGAAAATAACTGATGAGTAATCTCCTTGTCCTTATATTGACCCACAAGTTTTTCATTGTATTTTTCTCCTCCTATTCAGAGACAAGTGTCTAGGTGGGCACTTGGTGTTCAGCCAAGGTCAGTCCACCAAAAATCCACTGAAGTCCCCACAAGTAATAAAGAATTCTCCTTCCAACAGAGATGTTAGAGCTGAGGTCTTAAACTGACCAACCCCTTGCAGAGCTCAGAAAAGGTGTCTTCAACAGACCTTGTATCACTGATTAGCTGCAGGGAATAAAATTTAGTGTTTCTGGAGAAGATCATATAGATGCAGGAGTTTTCAAATAAAAGTCTGCCAGTTTTGCAGCCTGCAAGTATATTTTACCAAATTTTAAAAAATTAAATTCAATGTTGGACCAATGGTAATGAAATGCTTCTATTATTTCTACAAAGTTGTCTCAGCTTGAAAACTTGAGACAGTTTGGGGTTGTGTAGTGATCTGTTTTGAAATTCTGAAAAGATGGGGCTGCATTCATTCCCAAATGGGTTGTCAGACAAGCTTCAAACAAAGTTTTTTGTTGTGCTGAGGCAACAGTAATCTTAGCCTTACTTTATTTCTGACTAACCTGGCTCCCAAAGAGATCTCAAGGTCCAGAAAAGACATAAAAATAATTGGTAGGTTGTAAGGAAAAACCATATTCCCCCACACTGCACCTCCAGAGAGAGTGTTTTCTGCAAAGTTTAGTAGTGAGCTGAAGCTGTGTTTCATCTAAATTGTGGAGAAAAAGACAAGTTAGCATAAAAGAATATATGTCTGATAATCATACAGCCAGTCTGAAGGGCCTTTTATCTGGGTCTGTGGATTCCCATATCTGTATGCTGTTGAGGAAGTAGTTAGAATTTTGATTACAGAATAAAGCACCTCCAGAAAGTGTTATATGCAAATACTGAAGAGTATGGGTCAAAGTTTTATGCTTCCTGGGACTGCCTAGCATATTAACAGGTCTGGGGAAAAATGACTCTGGTTAAAAATTAATAGCACACTGACAAGTATGATTTAAATCTATCCAAATCTAAATCAGTCAGCTCTAGTAAAATCTTCAAATCCTTAAGAGGTAACCCATAGCTAGTGGTGTCAAAAAGTGCTGTGAGGATTGAGAAATTAATCTGCATTTCTCTCACATAACAGTTTTGTCCTTGTGTGAAAAGTAAGTGAGGGATTTTGTTGCCCTTGTGTCTTTTATTTAACCTCCATTAGCACTGCATGTAGTAAAATGCTACTGTGTTAAATAAACATTACTTCTTTTGAAAAACAAATTAGATTGCAAATAATATGTTAAGAGCTGACTGAATTCTTCCTACCCATTCAGTTGAGATAAATCTCCTTTTTCTTCTGTCAAGCAATTGTTGCTTGGAACTTCCTTATGTTCATCAGAAAGTTGGATAAATCATTTTCAGACACTGAACTAACTGGAAATTGATTGCTTCTTCTAACTGGCATTTATGGTGCAGCTGGGTCATCTTAATACCATGGCACTTCTTCTGTTTGCTAAGTAGGTGACAAAAACTTCCATAATTGGAAAGCAACAAGGGAGTTATAGTTATTTACAGAGAAAACGTTGGGAAGTTTTGAAAATATTCCCCCTCTTCAGCTGCTGTCCATATGTTAATCAATCATCTGACCTTACTCAATACAGCAAACCAATCTTGATTCAATTATTAATGAAAGTCCTTTCTGAAAGTTCTCTGCCACCTCTGTGTATATTAAAAAAACATTGATGGCACTGTGCAATACAAAGATTGCAGCGATAAATCAGGCTGTGGAATGAATGGCAACAGCCATATCTGCCTCTAGATCCAAAATGTCATCTATTTTGTTATTTTCTTTATGGTAGCACACTGTATGTCTTAAGTGCTTTGCTTTCAGGAAGGGCAGATGAAGATCCTATTTAAAGGAGTTCAAGTTGAGGACAGGCCAGTAATAAAAAGATTAAGGAGAAAAGAGACAATAGGAGATGATTCATACAAATATCAGTTGGACACTTTGCTGCAAAAGTGTTGGGCTTTCTTTTTTTTTTTTTTTACAGAAGTTTAAAGGTGGAGTGGAGTGAGGTGCTTACTGGTAACTTCAAAATACTTCAGTTGCATTAGAAGTTTATTTCACTGTCTGATTCATTGCAATTTTAACCTGTAATTACAGCCACTTCCCAATTGTTGCACTGCTATTCACTAACTGCAAACTGGAAAACACCAGCTTCTGTCTCAGCTTTAGGCAGGTGTATTTTATTCCTGTTCTGGTTTGGACATGTAACCTAGCTGCTTCCAAACCAATATTAGAGATCTGCTTTTGAGTGAATGCACAGTTTTGAAGTATTTCAACTTTCTCCATTTCCTTTGTTTTGATTTGGTTTGAAAAATTATTTTGGTACATAGAAAGCAGACTTCTGCCAGAAGGAAATAAATAAGAAATTTCTGTCCACATGGGTGAATAAAGTTTGCTGTCCCCTAATGGAGAACAGTGGGAAAGAAATAATATCCAGCCAGTGAGATAGCTTTGAAATATCCAGAGGGTATACTTGGATCAAGGGGCCATAGTGATTCTACATGAAGCATGCTCTTGAATCACTCCAAATTACTTCCTAACATAAGCATATCCTTTCTGTGTCCAGTGTGACTTCAGGTGGCTTCATTGCTCTTGTTTACCTAATGCATACATTAAATTAATAGTTCTTAATGAAGATGGAAAGGTAGAAAAGATATTAAATTTACTGATACAAAACGCTTTGAAAACTTTGGAAATTAGTCTTGTAAAATGGCAAATCATTACCACATGAAATAAATGCCTTATTCTCTTGAAATCCAATGAGGTAAATAATAGAGCTATTTTAACATTAAATATTCAAAAGCATTTAGTATTGCTTAATAAAGAAAGCAATAAGAAAGAAAGGAGTGCAAGTAAGCTACAGCAATGCCTATGGCAGCTCCAGGGTTAGGCAAAGAACCAGTGTGCAAAGAAATCTCATTATAAAGAGAAACAATATTTGCATTTTTACTGTTTCTTTTGTTCAGTGTTATATTTAAAAAAAAAAGCTAATCTATCAGTATTAGATATCTGATTTGGAAATTTAATTTAAATTGGTTTCTCTTTCCTTTTCAGCTCACCCATTTTTTATTGGATTTTATAATAGCATAATCATGTAGGAAGAAAAGAGCAAAACTGGGTAATTATATGCACAGTTTTTTAAAACTACAGTAACAATAGCGAGGATGAGCTGAAAAGTGCTCATACACTATTATAGTGTCAAGGCATAGTCCACACATTAGGAGCAATCAGAGGATTAAAAATAATGAACAACAGATACCACTTTAATATTCTAGATAATAAAAAACAGCTAGATATTGGGGGGGGGGTATATATATATAAATATATATATATGGTTACCAAAGAAATTGCGGTACAGGCTGGCTTCTTGCTTCCTTTCCTAGCATATGTTGTGAGCACAGAATCAGTGTCTGCTAGAGATATTTCCCTCCAGCCACCTCATACACTCACAAGAGGCACTGAACCAGCAACCTGCAGGTTCCAGAACAAAAGGAACTGCTTTAGCTTGACCCACAGAACCAATACATACACTGCTGTTGTCAAAGAAAAGGTGTTGCCCAAGTGTGTTATATTTATCACTGCTATTCCTTCCTGATCCAGGTGATCTCATCAGTGCTTGGAAGCTTCAGATGAGACTCTATTTGGCATTTCAATTTTTATAGCTAATAAAAATTCTTATATTTTTTCCACAAACCAGAAATAAACCACTGCTTAGTTGTGCATCTACAGAAGAGACTGAAAAGAAAACATCTAAAGCATTAACTCAGTGGAAACCTGAAGATGGGACTGGATTTTAGCCAGAGCCTTGCATTCTTCACTTTTATACTGTAATCTGACTTTCAGTAGAGGATAATTATTTCACTAGACATCAATCTTTACCACATCCAGAAAGACAGTGAATTTTAATGACTGAAAATGAAGGGGATTTTTTCAGTTCTTCTACTGCTTGGCCCAAAATATGCTCTAAAATATGTAAGCCATAATAATTTGTAATCAGACAGCCAGTTATATTAGTCATCTGAGACTTAAAGCAAAGCAAAAAATTTAAATAGCACATTGATTCCAAAAGATATTAATTTTAGAAATTTTTATCATGTAATGTCAAAAGAAAGAATTTAAAAGTTCACAAAACTAAATTTCAAAGTCATGAATTTCACTTTGCTGAAGTTAAACTATAATAAGAATGGATTCACTGTAGATCCTTTTCCCACCCATATAATGTATTTTTTCCAGGAACTATATTGCCGTACAAGAGAATAAAAATAACATCTTTCTGCAAGTTAGTACTTATTGAAGGCTGCTTAGAAGAGTAAATTGTTCTAGATTGGTACAAAAGCCTACAGAGTTAAAGACCTAAAGTTTCTTCATTACAGAGAGATTTCCCCATTAGTTTTAGTGGCAAAAGAATCCCTTTCATTCTGTAAAGAGTATGTTTAGTTGACCCAAATAATCTACTCAAAATATCCCAAGGGAGAACACTAATCACATAGTGATGTAAATATGTTGTTTCAACAAATAGGAACAGAATAAAGATTCTACCACCCACATAAATGTCTAAATAGAATTCAGCATGTTCTGCCTTTCCCTAAGATCGGATAATATTTTAGTATTTTAGTTGCTCTAGATCTTTCCAAGTTTTTAATGTCATTTTCATATTATTGACATAATTTTTTCATTCATTGACTTTTCAGTTTTCAGAAACTGAGACATTTTGCATTAAAGACTGCATGACCAACTTCATAACTAATTAACCTGAGGACCGTGTGTCTTAAAGTTTACTTTTATTCTAATTCAGCAATAAGACTGAAACTAGGAATAATTTAGAGAAGGAACATCAGAGGCATATTTATTAGATAAATATATGTGTGTGTGCTCCTATATGTTCAAACTCAGTCCAGTTTTTTCCTCCTTCAACACTGCAAGTATTAAACTAAAAGTATTTAATGTCTTATTAAGTAAAATTTTAACATTTCCTGCATGAAGTGTCTTTAGAGCAAAGTTCTCCTTTGCTAGTCCTGCTTTGCTAGACTCCTTGTTGGAAGTTTAGCTAAATTTTACCAATCTTTTCTCAGATTTGCCAATATTATGAACCAGCTGCTTTCAGATCAATGTTTTTCCAGTGTGATCTTTGGCAGATATGATTGTTTCCATAGAGGTGCTGTTGTCTTCTAACCCCCTTTGCTTTCAACTCCTGATACTTCAGTCTGGGGGAAAAAAACAGTTGTCACTCTTGGCATTTTTTCCCAGACTGAGAAATGAGAAGAGGGGGAGTGGTGAGAATTAGTCGATATTTGGAGCTGATAGGAGGGAAATGTTATGTACAGGTGGGAGTTCCTCATGTGAGTACAGGGAATGTGTGATTGGCAGGCCTAGAGTAGAGGTGACATATTGGTGAGTTCACCAAAACTCGAGAAGAGGGAAATTTCACAGTAAATGGGGTGATATGAATACCTTCCTGCCCTTGGATTATTAGCCAAACTTTAATTCATCTAATCAAACTCCTACTCACAGGATCATCAGAGAAAGATCATAATGAGGGGAAGATAAAATTTCATCATTGTTTCCCCAAACCCAGAGTCTTCCCCCAAAGGAAAAGCAAACTGGAAAATCTAGTTATTTTGGAGCTTTTGGAATTGACAGTGCAGTGAGAGAGTAAAAGGACCATTAGTAAGCGCATCAAGGCAAGAACTGCATTAATGGCAATTATGCTCAAGACATCTGGTTCTGTTAACCAGCCAACTTTTCAAAAATTCCTGTAAAAAAACAGAAAAAAAACCCCTTGGTGACTCCAGAACTGACCCTTATTCATTCCTTTCCCAGAATTGTATTTCCCAAGATTGTCGACATTTCAGAAGTTTTTTGAAGGACACCAATTTCTCTTTTGTTCTGTCAAAAGTTGTACCCCATCTAAGCAGTTTCCTTTTGAGTGCTGCTCTTGGTCTCAACAAGATGAGGAACTCATTATTTTTGGAACAAGATAAGAAAGAGAGAAGACATGAGTAAAAGCAGCATGGAGGGATAAGACAAAAGAGTAAAGGAGATTGTAATAATCTTTAAGTGCCTCTATTTAGACATGCTTGTCCTAATGTTACAGACTCCCTTTTACTTTCATGTTCTCAGACACATCACACTGAAAATAAATTAGAAATTACTAGCTTATCACCTCTCAAAGAACACAAAAAAGTCACACAAGAATTTGCAACATATTTATAGTTTTTTTCAAAGGAAATATCTGGTTGCATAGAAAAGACTATTCTTATGGCCCACTTCACCTCAGAATACACAGAGGGCTGTGGAGATGTTGACAAGTTTGGATATTAGGAACTATATTTGTTTAATTCACAGCTCTAATATAGAGAAACAGAAAAACAAATCCAAATTATAACTAGCTTTCTCTCCTCTGCTCATTCCATTACAAGGCTCATAAGTTGCCTAAGCATTCACTTTGCAGCCAGGTGTGACCTAAGATCTTCAATACATTTCTGATGATCTTTTTGCTTAGCTTGAATATTAAAGAATGATGCACTGAAATTTTCATTATAATGTCCAATGAAGACATTTTCAAGGATAAAAGTTTTCTGGTTCTTCATTTTAAGATTTTGTTCTGTGAGCTCCTGTTAGCATGTCACCTTATGTACCACACTCAAAATATATTAGCTTGCTTAATGACCTTTATTTTTTAAGATCTCTTAAATTATCCCAAGGCATTTTAACAAGAATATGGCAATTATGTATCATAAAAATTGAACTGTAAATGTTTCAATTGCATTCTTTGTTTTGTTTTCTTTGAACAGTCTTCTTCTTGTGATTGTGATATTTATTTCTACTTGTAAAATAAAATTAATACTAAGAACCCTCTGTAAATAAAATAAAAATTGACATTAAATATAATCTACATAAATATTCAGCTGGACCATATTTTGAATTTTTCTTACATACTGGGAAATATTCAGTGTCATACAATTGAAAAATTAATCTCATTAGGATTCAGGTAATTCTTCTAACATTGTAGACAATCTACTGGATAAGATTACAATAATAAAAGGACTCCAAGTATTTGCAAGTTTTCCACTCCTTTCAAAATACTAAACAAGAATAAGTCTAGGCTAAAGACTGCCTATTTTTCTAATCCCTCTTCTTAGTGAACTTGAACATATTTTCTTGTGTTATTTGGAAGATAAGCAATATTATATAAAAACCATGTAAAAGCATGTATGTAACTATATATATATATATGTATATTTATAAAAATTCACTTTGGAAACTCTCTTGCTTTCAACTCCACAGTCAAGTATATGTTAAACAAATTGCAACTCTTTTCCAGTTTGCATATTTTGTTGTTGGTGTTAGGTCCAACATTCCTGGCTTTTTCTTTTCTTCTTGTTGAGTTAGTTTAAGAGTTCCTTCAATCAGTTTAATAAAACATCCAGTGGTACTCTTTTCTGGATCTTCCTACCATGCCAAAATAGTGGGAGCAGTCAGCTTTCTGATTGCCTTTGTAATTTACAAATTGCAAAAATGTCCTTGTAAATTGTCTGAGGGATGCACTTGAAATGTCCTTCAAGGTCTGAACCTAAATGTCTGAATCAGATTAAAAGCTCTTATTTTTTCTCTTTTCTTTCTCTACATGAAGTTCTACATAATGCTCTGGGTTCATAGTGTCCATCAGTCTAAAGTTTAGTTTGCCTAACATGGCCTCACTGTTTGTTTACATTTCTGAGAAAACAATTGCATAACAGAAGGAGATGGTGATGAAATTTCAGGTCTTGAGCAGTTACTTTTGGAAGACAATGGAATCCTGTTAGATCCTGTAAAGGTTGAAAAAAAAAGAAATAGAATATCCATGTTTAAAAAGGACATAAAGAGGAACTGTAGAAATGGAGATCAATCAATAAGTTTTATTAATTTCCTAGAAAAATATTGCACAAGGATAATCAGACAATCTGTAGGTACCTGGATAATAACAAAGTGGTGAATAACAGCCAGTGTAATTTGTATCAAAGCAGTCTAGCTTTTATTTTTTCATAGCAGGGTAACAGACTTTATAGGAAGAGGAGAGGCAGTCATGCTAACATTCATATTATTCCATTGCCATATATTTTCATTTTTTGGACTGGTGTTGGTTTATTTCCTCTCATGCTGCATTCTTAAAAATTTGATATGGAAACATCTTTTGCATCGTATTAGGTAGTATAGGTACAAAGATGTTTGCAAGCTGAATATAAAGAACAGCTTTCAATAGTTCATATGCAGAACATTAGGTTGTACCAAAATAGTCCCTGCCAAGATATAGCTTGAGTGGAACTCATCAGTATTTTTATGAATAAACATTAGAATAAAGAGTAGATGTATTAAATCTGTCAGTAACTGAGGTCAAAGGCAATGTCACTATATTGGGATATGCAAATAAAACCAAAAATTATCTTAATACAGGAGAGACAACTCTCAGAAAAAAAAATGTTCCATTTGGTAGGAAGAAGTGCAAGATGCTATTCTCAAATGAGAATGAACTAGCATATGAATAGAGGATTGGAGAGAACAGACCGAGATAATGCTACAAAAATGGATTTGGGTACACTAGGGAGTAAAAAAACCTGAATTTTATTTAAAATTTAGAAAGAAATCAGATTTCTTTCTGAGGATATAAAAGCATAAGCAGCATCTCCAGAAGTCCTGAATAAATCTTTTCACTTTTCTTGGTAGAGGTGAGAATTTCATCAGGTTTTATAAGTGTCATCATGCTTCAGTGGCTTTAGTTAATATTCTGTTATGAAATCTTTCATGACTTTATTTCATTTATTATGGTTTTTTATGTACTGCTATTATTTTTCTTATAGTAAGATGATTATTTTGAAGGTTTTTTGTCTGGTTGATTTGGGGGGGAAAGGGGTGTTGGTTGCTATGGTTGTTTTGTTTTGGGTTATTTTTTGTTCTTTGTTTGTTTTGTTTTGTTTGGTTTGGTTTGATGTGTATGGTTTCTTGTTTGTTTATTAGGTTTTAGATTGTTTTGTTTGTGGGGGGAGTTTGGTTGGTTGGTTGGTTGGTTTTTTGGTGTGTTTTTCCCCCCACTATTTTGTCTGCAGTGGCCTAACACTATTTTTAGCCATAGTTTTTGTCTTAGAGTCAGGACTCACACAAACTCGCTTCCTAATGTTTTGTTCTCTCTTTTGCTCTCTTGATGTTAATAAGAAAGGGGGAGAAATGTGTGTTATCAAAAAAGGATTTCCTCTTACCAGCAGAAGTTCATGCATTGATTTGTCTCAGAAAAGACTAATTAAAACTTACAAATTACTTTAGCTGTGAACTTTAAATTCATGTCTTGAGAAAAATCTGCTTGCATACCCACAAGACTATTTTTCCATGATATACAAATACTAGTGTATCTTCCTTTTAGGTCTGAGTAAAGCAAGCAAGGCAGTTTAATGGCTTTTTATCTTTTTTTTTTTTTTTACCATTTCATCCAAAAAAAAAGACATTTATTATGTATTCCCAGGCCATACAACAAGGTACACTCTTCTATCACCTCTTAGGTCTTTGGATCTTTGAAAGGCAGAACAGATGGAGTCGTTTACTCTCTGAGGAGCCATGTAATAATTTTAAGACTGACTTTGAGTCTTCCATATATATACAAAGTTTTGTACTTTTACATGCCAACTTGACTATGCCTCCTAAGAGAGACTACTATGGAAACTGTCTCTGGGTTAGATTAGATTCAAGCTCACCATTTATAATGCGTAAAAAACTTTCATAACAGATTTCTTTCCTTTCTGAATTAATTCGATATTGATGTCAAGAAGATATGACACATGCTGTAGCTTTTCACTCATCAGAGTTCCTTGAAAGCTTTCAAACCCCACTTCTCCAACATGGAGCTATTCTTCAGTCTAGACATAATGAGATGAATAGGATTGCTAAAAAGTCATAGTGGCTGATACTTTTGTAGTGGTGAAAACACTGGGCATATAAATAAAAAATGCTATGGTTTGTGGTTATGTTTATTTTAATTACAAAGCAGTGCCAAGGTTTTCTTTCTAGCCTTAAATCCAAATGGCAAAATTAAAGCACATTCATTATACTAATCTCTCTTAGCCTCTGAAATAGGGTGGCCACATGCAATGTGCCTAATGAGAATGATTCCTGGCCCAGGATGCCTTCTCAAATACACCTGTTATTTGAAAGTGCTGGTCATCCTGAGTTAAAGCAATTTCAGTATTTATCCTCTATACTGATGACTGAGTTCCAGTGCAAGAGCCTGTCCTCTCACGCTAATTTGCTCTTCTGAGAAACTGAGATGGATGGAAATTTGGTTTGCTGGCTGGATATGGAACTAGAAATAATTTGCCTTTGACACTAAAAAAGATACTTCGGTTTTGTTAAATTGTTTAGTTAATAAATTCATCTGACATGTTGATTTCCTGGTTTAGAATGTGTTTATCTTGAAGTGACATGCGCAGGCTAGGCTGTTTTCACACCACAGATTTTGTTAAGGTACTATAAGATCCCTTAAATAGAATTAGCTATCCCAACATTCTGTGCATGGTATGGCCATAGATTTAAATGAATATGAAAATTGCAGCTTGTGAATTGAATTATAGAAAGACGTTATAAACACTCATTCCTTGTCATTTTGCCCAAGATTTATCTTTAGCATCTGCTGCTCATTTGCTCTGCCAGGCCAAGGACTTTGTGGATATGGGAAGAGTACTATGGTTCTTCCTTTGTATTACTGTTCTTGTGGATTTCTACGATTAAGATTCTTAAATTTTGGTAAGAACTTGAATATGGTAATTACAATTAACTAAATAAATTAAAATGTGTTACTCAGCCTGAGCACAATCCTGATTTGAAGCACTCAGTATTGCTGTGTTCTATCCTTCTTTTCAAAACACACTGAATTCACAAATGTTACTCTAGATTTTGTACTGCATTTATTTGCTGACACTGGACTGAAAATTTATGAATTTTCTCAAACATAGATTCAAGGGTTATTTTTAAAGTTATCATGTTTTATGTTCAATGATATTTTGACGCAGCTAATATGCTTTCGGCAAAGGGCAAAACACCAAGAAAATCTTTCTATTGATATTTAATTGAAGCATTCCTCCAGGAACTTTTGCTGATGAAAGGCAAGCCAGCTTTTGCATTTTGTTTCTGTAGCAAATTCTATAGCTATGCAGTTAAACCTGTAATTGCCACGCTTTCTAAACTGTTATTTTTTCCCCCAAGCTGGAAGATACTGCTGCTAATCCTGAGAAAATAAAGAAGCAGAGGGCTTCTTTTTATTTCTTTCTCCTCTTTTCTCTGTTATTTTTCCCTTCTCCTTCTCCTTCTCCTTCTCCTTCTCCAGTGTGCTGTACACTTGAAGTGATAGGTTTCTTCTCTTTCTTTCTGTAATATGCACAATTTGCTCTTCACCTTTATTTCACACTTTTAGAGTAGAGAAATATGATTACTTTTCTGTTTGTTATTACTGGATATCATTTCACCAATGATAATAGACAATAGAAAATATTTCCCTGAAATATTAGCACTGCTCATCTAAATATTATATTGAAGTTCTCTAGAGCCCGCTTTAAAAACATTGCTTCCTTTTAAAAGGAGAATACAAATGCAGAATTCTAATGTTCTAATGTTGATGTGATCCATCAACAATCAGTGATAGTGAAATCAGAGAAAGAAAGAGGATTCTGGTCCCAATATCCAAGTCTAGGTTATATATTTTTACTTTAGAAAGCCTTTCCAAGAAAAAGAAGAGAAATGGCTTCTTTGGGCCCATGAATTCTGGGGGTTTAGACTATGTTTAAAGTCTGAGGGGAAAGGTTCAATGATCCAGAACAACTGTTGTTTTCCACATTATCCTGATATGTCTGACTAAGCTCAGGTTTCCCAGTTCCTGGGCAAGTTTTCCATCCACCCACGTAATTCTTGGAGAGCATATGGCCGCACCACCAAGAGCAGCAGCTTTCAAGAAAACAGTACTCTTGCTCTGTCTGCCAAAGAAAGACAAGAAAATGCATCATAAAACATCAAGTTTTATGATGTATCTTCTTTCACAGACATGTAAGAATGAAATTCACCTTCTGGCCACATTTATACTCCAGGCATGTAGTCTAAGCAGGTTATCAGGCTTCTCTTCCTGGTGAAAAATAAGAATTAAATGCCATCAGAAGTCAGCCCATCCCATTGTAAAATGGTTGGAACAAATGATCTACTATAAATTTTTATCTCTCCAAGACAGAGCTTAGACACTTAACTTTAATTTTAAGATCAGCCTTCAGAGACCTAAACTTAAGAAAGATGAGTCTTTTACAGGGATTAAATTAACAACATGAATATGTACTTTGGGATACTATTAGGGTGAGATGATATAAAATTAAATCTTTTTAATGGTTTGCATAAGTTTTATTTTTTCACCTAAGTTTCCCTCTTTCTTGAGATGTCAGGATGTTGTAAATGCACAGTCTAGAGCTGCAAAATTGTGCCGTCACTGGAGGCTACAGCAGACTCATGAGGTTGCTGCCATGTATTCAATATTTTTCATTTTAATTGGTTAGCAAGGAAAATTGGATTTCCAGAATAAGAATGATTTGTTTTTTTCATTGTGGCTTACTGAATAGGTGTATAATTGTCAAGAATAATTTTGTGTTCTGTCTCTAGAAATAATGTGTCTGCTCAAGTCTCATTTCTCTCTGTTACTTTTGTAGGTTCTATCATCTACTAATCCTCCAACACATTTTAATTGTGATCTGGCTCTGAATTCACCACATTAACTAAAGGTTCCAGATTTTTAAGCTTTACAAAACCTGTGATTTTTATTTCAAGGTTGCATTATCAGCATTTCTAAACAATTATGTGATATCTGATAAGGAATCATCTCCAAGAACAATTTGTCTTCCATATCATCAAACTCTTTTATAGGCTTACATCACAAAGGAATGCTGTGTGCTTTTCAGACTGTCAGCACTTGTTGTGATTGAGAAGTGGATGATATTGTAATCTCAAAGTCAATGGGCAGCTGAAGCTGTTTTTTGAACTCCAAATATGCCTTTGATGTTAGTTTCTTAAGTGAAAACTTAGAAAAGGAACTTGCTATTGTAAGCATCTTTCTGACTCATGCAATCTGTTTTTATTGGTATATGTTGTCTGGTAGGTTTGTACTCTGGATTTAAGTGCAATCAGTTTTCCCTTCAAAAGTGTCTGTTTGTTGTTTGTGTATTGAACTCTCTGCTCAACAAAGAAAAGATTAACTTTTCCACATTACTGGAAAAGCTTTCTTTTCAATTACACTCAAGCAGCAGCTCCACTTCCAGTATTTCATGTGTAAGGACAACTGATTGATGTTCCTTTTTTGATAAATTGTGTATTAAGTGAGGAGAGACACCCAAAGTCACATGCTCTGCCAAATTGTCAAATTCTACAGATAATAGTTCATCATTTTTAACAAAACCGAGACCAAAACCAAACCCAAACCCAAACCAAAACCAAAACCAGAAAAAAAACACACTTAACTTCTTTGGCTGTTCAGAAGAATTTTTTCATGATGAATATATGTAATCATGACCATCAGTGTAATTTCTTCTTATCAAAATTGAGGAAATGTATTATGCATTTTACTTGCTGCTTCTTTTCTTTTTTCTTCTTTTAATAATTCGTCTAGAAACTGTTATAGGAGGGGCTAACATGATATATGCAATGAAATTAGACTTTTAAGATATTTAAATCTCTTTTTTTCATAGAGTATGTATATATATGTATGTATCTCTTAATGAGAACTAATATTTAATCTCCTGTTATCTGGCTGCCTCTAGATACATCTATTTGAGAAAATTAAACAGAGAGAAAATGGTAGCTCAGATTTGGATTTTAATCTTTCACAGTGTTAAACTGTCCTTCATCTACCTTCAGATTATTTCCGAGTCCTCACCTGAATAATTCACAGCCATGCTTTGAAACATGGCATAAATCAGACATTATTTAGAAAAGGTAATTTGGATGGCACCAACCTGTTATGGACACATAATTATACCACAATAGTTGAACTCCAGGTCTTCAGAGTTCAATTATAATTTTTAAGTTTTTTGTGCTCAATAAGTTTGATTTGGTTACCCACAGACCAACCACAGATGTTCCACTAGGCACTGCCCAGCCCTCAGACATCTAAAAGGGCATAGAACTCCACTGGATTCTCTGCTGCATCTGTGAGCAGCCAGGAGATGTTCCATATAATCCAGTGTACCTAAATTATGTTAGATATTTATGTGGGGCCATCTGAATCAAGACCTACACCTCTTCAGGGTGAGCTGAAAAGCTGTTTAGGTTCCATTAATTGTACAGTTGAAAGGGTCTCAGATGATACCAGACTATTGTGTTTGGCCAACTGAATGTGTTCTAGGAAGGTTAAGTATTTTTTTCTCAGCTTTCATAGAATTTAGGACAGTTTAAAAAGAACTAAATTTAAGGTGCCTTTTCAGGAAAGGAATATATATTTGTAGGTTGGTATGAAGGCCAGTTTGAGTTGTCTGTTTTTTCATAAGATGGCATCAATCTTTCAAGTAGTCTTCGTGTCCAGCAAATATATTCTGTGTAACTAATTCAGAAATAGGTGCCTATTCTGCAGATATTCAGTTATTAGTCTACTTATTGCATATCATTATAATGACTTCTCTTTCCAGGAATACAGACAGCATTACTAAGCTGCTTGTTTTGCCAGTATATCACAGCACTTGCAATCATATTAATGTAGCCAGATGTTATTTATATGTATGTAGGTCTCCTGCTTGCTTTGGGAATTCACCTGTCCTGCCACTGGTACTCATCACTACTCTTGATGACAAGGTGAATCGCTGTTTGCAAGACCTGCCACTACCTTGCAGATTCTTTTTTATATTTACCCACAATTTTCCACTTGTGTGACAGCCTGTGAGTATTGTGCCTGTGCCTTTTTCAATTCTTAGACGTTTTCCAGCTTCTCTACTAACTGCAGTGGCTCTGTTTCCAGCTGCTCCAACAGAGGTACAATCGTAAACTGGTTGTTATATTGTCTACTTGGGTTTGTTGCCTTTTGCTAATGTCAGCATGGGATTGAATTGGAAGTTTTCTGGCAGTTTCGGGCTCTTTTATACACACAGTGTTCCTGTCTCTTCTCATTTATTCATGTAAGAGAGGAAATGTGTTAGGCTGCACGAGGGTCTCCACAGCTGTTTGAGACTTTATTTAGTTTAAATTAAGCATGGGATCTTCTTCTATCTTATGGGTAAGTGAATATCAAACATATAAGTCTTTGACTTATTATTTTTACCTTCTTCAGTTAGCAATTCCAAGAATTTATTGTCCACATTTTCAACTGTGAAAATGTCATTTGTATCTTCTAGGATCCCTGCTCAACCCATACAACTCTAAAATCTGACAAACCTGAGAGTAAAATGAGATAATATTTATGTTAAAGATATCTTCCTTAAATTCTGGAAGTTTGGAAGTGTCCCATAAGAACCTTTCTGTCCACATTTTCATCTCAGTCTCTCACAGGTCTCGGTCCTTCATTTCAATGACTCAGGGAAACTAGTATTACTGACACCCCTGTTTTTCTGTCTTTCTCTTTTTACCCCATTTGACTTTCTCACAAATGGGTAAGATCAGGAGCCATCATTCACCTATTCCCTTATCTTAACCTTGAGAAGACGGTTAAAATCCAGTGCTTCCTGTACATTCTCTGCATTTTTGCTTTAAAAAGAAAGAGTCCTTCCTGCTGGGTTCCTATCACCCCCTACCCATTTTAGGATGAGTAAAAATAGGCCTCCTTGAATCTCCTACCCCATCTCATGTGTACTGAAAATGCCATCTCATCTGTACTGAATTAATTCCTATGTTTGGAATATTTTATTTCATTCCTTATTAACAAATATTTTCACGATTCTGTGAATGACTGTATTATTATCTTGAATGTATTATGTGTATACATATGTATAGAGACAAATACAGTGTAAATTTGAAATGATTTGCAACTGGAAACAGGGTAAGGTGGAGAGTGTAGGATTAACTCTAGCCCAGAATATTAACCCTAAAGACAGTATATACTTTCCCAGTCCCACTGTATAATGTCCATTTTCTGTTAACTACCCCAGATTTCCTTCCTCTTCCTATTTGGCTGATTTGTTTGATTTTTTCTCATACTTCCAGGGAGGAAATTCATGTTTGTATTCTTAGCTCCACTTGACAGCAACTAGAGCTATCACAAAATCATAAAATTTGGGAAAGGGCCTCAGAGACAGTGCTTAATGCTGGTTGTATGCCAGGCAGGTAACTCCAACATGGAAAAGAGCACCCCTGGAGAGATATATGATAGACTGGGTGAGAGTGAGAATTCCCATGTTGTTTCATATCTGGTTCTTCAGGTACCACTTTATATGTGAGAGGCTATCAGGCCATTGCATTCCTGTTTCTTCATATTTCAAAAGTATATTTTGGTTGTTAAGATTCAACTCTATAAGCCTTACTTTTAGCTTGACCTTTTTCAGAGCCCACACCATGTCATCTTCCACCTAATTAGCTATTTTTTCAGAGATAGTTTGTGAGTGTGTCTCACTTCTCAAGTTTTAGACTCTAAGCCTGATTTGATGAGCTAATGATCCTATTAGTAGACTCAGCATGGTAGTGACATTTTCAGGAAGAGTATATAGGAAAAGATTGGGAAATAGTTTGCGCTTCTTACACATTGCTTATTTTCTTCATGTTCCATCCTTCAAAGAATCTGCATGATGACATTTTAAGGATAAATAGAATAAAAATATTTTATAACTGGGTGGCAACAATCTGGTGATTCTCAGTTTGCTTAGGAAAACTGCTCTTGAGGTCAGCATATCTTGCTTAATTTCTAATTACCTAAGGAGTTTTTGGGTGTTTTTACTGTTTACAAAATTTTGCTGTATTTGTTTTTTTATTTGAACTTAATTGTGACTGGAAATGTTCTTCCTATCTTCTATTATGCCAATTTTCCACAACAAGTTTTATGAAAAATCAGGCTCTGACTGTAGCATCTAAGCTGTGGTTTGAGCAGCTAAGAACACAATTGGTATTCAGGGATATGTTTCCAAATTTTAACTATTAGCCCTGCAATTAGAGTGAGACAGTTTCCTTGTGGAAGATAGGAGTAGAAGTCAGAAGCTACAGGGAATAGAAAGATTTGGAGATAAATACTGCAGATATTTACTGCTTTGATAAGATCTGTGATTTTAATCAGTCTTCTACCACACTGGAATTCCACTTCTGAGCAGTGGTGGGGATATAGAGTGGGTACAATACTTAGTGTGTGAGCAGACCTCACAGAAAGTATGATGTGACATTCTCATGGTTAGCAGATATGAAAATTGCAGCTGGATATTTCCTGTTCAAAAATATTAATATACTACCTACTGCTATTATCAATGTTATCAGAAAACCTAATAAGTAACAAACATCTATATTAAGTCCTTATGTCCACAGTTTCATCTGGTCATGACTTTTCCTAATTACTACTGTGATTGAAGGAGTAGTTATAATCCACACAGATTTTCACAAGAAAAAGAATCTTAATGTGAAACTAAATTAGACCAAAGCAATGATGAATATGGAAAAATAATTAATTAATTGTCCAGTATTTTCAAATGCCTGGCAATGCTGATTGAGTAAAAGGCACTGGCTTATGACAGGTCCAGCTTTCCATGTTTCTAATGCAACTGTGATTACTGCATAGTGCCAAAGCACCACAAAGAATTGGTATTATGATAACACACTTTCAATTCCAAAGGACTTTTAAGTTTCTGACATTACTGACTATATTTATTAGTCTTCTGTTTTAAAGTCAATAGTGTAATATAAAAAAAAATGAGGCACTTCATCCTTCTTTCTTTAAAATGAACCTATTTGGATATTTTAAAAAATTGATTGAAAAAGAGAAATTGAAATCTTTTAATGGTCTAGTACTCTTAGAAGACCTCATCTTGTCTGAAATTACATTTTTCTCCTTTCTGTAGTCTTTATATCTTACACTGCACTGATAAATTTGTAGAGCTGTATTCAGACTGTTCCCCAGACAACTTGTTTACAAGCACTTTAATATGACTGACTATGTACTTCATCTTTTGGACTTGCACTTTGCCTATCCTCTGTGCTACTTCAATGTCTCATAAACAAATAGAAATCTGTGTAAAAACAAGACAAAACAACTACAACAACAAAACCCCAACAAAAACTCACTTCTCTAGCTTGTCTCTTTTTTTTTTTTTTAATCTTAAATCTATTTTCTACACCTTTTCCCTTGAATTTTCTTTAACTCTTGGTCTAATATTGTACACTTGCTAGATTTACTCTTTGGAATAGTACTCAAGGTCTTCTCAGTTCACTTGTCTTCTCACATAATTTACTTCTATTGTATGTTTCTCTTCCAGAACACCTAGAGAGCTCTTCAACCTTTTATTTCACTCTTCTTTTCAACCTGAAGCCTTTCACATATGAACTCGTTATTACCTGGCACAATGCTAACATTCACAGAAGCATATAATAGAATGACTTGGGAGGGGACCTTAAAAATCATCTAGTTACAACCCCTCACCATAGGGGTTGCCACCCACTAGACCAGTTTGCTCAGGGCCACATCCAACATGGCCTTAAACACTTCCAGGGATAGTGCAGCCATGACTTTTCTGCACTACCTCCCCCAGTGACTCATCACCCTCCCAGTAAAGAATTTCTGTCTAACCTGTAGCCTAAATCTCTCTTCTTTTAGTTTAAAACTGTTCCCTCTTGTCCTATCACTATCTGCCTGTGCAAAAAGTTGCTCTCCATCTTTCACGCAAATTCCCTTTAAGTGATGAGACACCTTAAGCTTCTGTTCTTCAGGATGAACTTTCTCAGTTGTCTTCATAGGAGAGGTGCTACAGCCCTCTGATCAACTTTGTGACCTCCTCTGTCTCTGCTCTAAGAGATCCATGTCTGTCCTGTTTTGGAGGGCTCCAGCTGGGGTCTCACAAGGGCAGAGGAGAGGAGCAGAATCCCCTTCCCTGATGTGCTGGCCACTCTGCTGTTAATGCAGCCCTGGATGCAGTTGGCCTTCTGGTCTGCAGCTGCACTTTGCCAGGTCATGCCCAGAATTTCCTCCTCCAGGATCTCCCAAATCCTTCTCCACAGGGCTGATCTCAATGAGTTCATTATTCAGTCTCTACTGATGTCTGGGACAGCCCCAGCTCTGGTGCACCAGCCTGGACTTGGGACTTGTGGGTCCTTAGGTGCATGTGGGTCCTGCTTATCAAGCTTGTCCATGTCCCCTGGATGGCATTGCTTCATTCTGTTGAGACAACTGCACATCTCAGCTTGGTCATCTGCAAATTTGCTGTCATCATGTTTCTCCAATTCTTTGCTTGTTTCTTCTACTCTTCTCCACTCTGCCCCAAACCTGTAGCACTGCAGGGAGATTTTTGACCCTAGTACAGGAAGGACCCAGTTAGCTGCTATCATCTCTGCAATATTTGTGCAATTATTTTCAATGCTTTATGAAATTAAATATGGACCAAACATTTAATAGACTAATAAAATTGTCACATATTTTTAAAAATTGAAGCAATTCTCCTTTATTTTGTTATTAAATCTCTTTCTTTCTGTATCTGTGCTTTTCAGTCAATGGGAATGGTCATTTAGGAAAGAGGAAGTATGACAAAATGGTGTTGAAGATTTGCTGTTGATAAGCTTTATAGCTAGCTCATCCAGCATTTTATTTCATGTTTCAGATACAGTAGATATATCTCCATGCAACTTTACAATCAATTTTAGCAAGACATCTCTCCAAATATTTTTTTAATTTACTTGTATTATACACTATGAAATAGTTTTTGCACAACCTACAGAAGGTTTGCACTGTTGCAGGTTCATTTTCCTCCTACCTTCTTTGTTCTTGAGGTATTCAAATTATGTTCAACATTCTTGCAATGTAAAAGAAAGCAGCTTAGTTTTTATAAATATCTATTTCTTTTCTAAATCCTGACACATCTGATCACATTTATCAATTTTGTCTTATAGTGTAAATGAAAAAAAGGTCAGAGAACATGATCTTTACTTTTACTATTCTTCCTGCTGTACCATTACTTAGCATGTTATGTGGAAGGAATTTGAGCAAATTTGTTAAGATTATTAAAAAATAGTGGTAAAATCAATCCTTCCATGGTGCTTTTCAATTATGTAATTATCTTATTCATTCTCTCTTCACTTCATTTTCATAAATGAGGTCTTATCATGTATTATTCTAGATGTATTTGTCTAATCATAGTGCTTCAAAATTTTGATTGTTAACTGGAACCCCACTGTGCTGGATGCTGAATGTATGTGGATCAATAAGGAAGCAACTCATAAGTCTCTACTATGAAAAATATAAGAATAAGATGAAAGACAACATATTGACACAAACAGATGCGACAAAAAACACAAAAGGAAACCAATTTTCCCTATTTTATGAGTATTACCTGACTTTACAATTATTTTGAGAATGTGCATTTTATTTTGAATTGACTCATGTCTGGTCTGAGAAACAGATATTTTAAAACAAACTGCATTGGTTTTACATTTTAAAAAAGTATAACTAGTTTTTTCTTATGCTTTTAAATCTACAGGTATGACCTCTGATGCACATAAGAAGAACATTTCATTAAGAGGACATTTTCCATTGCCATAATTGGCATGGTTTTGGCTGCATTTTGCTTGTGTGTCTTCAGCTAATGGCTTTCTGGTCTATGCCAATCTACTAAAGGAACAGGAATAAGCCAAATTTTGGTCTATACTTGAGCTACTTTGGGAAAACAGACATTTTCATTGTGTGTTTTAAATGTCATTTTATTTCACAGTATTATTTTTTGCTGGAGATACTCCAAGCCTGTTTTATCTTAGTATTTTCTGAATTTGAAAGCATATTATAATTCTTACTTTTAGACTACTACTTCCAGTTCTATGAATGCTTTTAGACTTTTATTCTTGGGCCCAATATGGTTAAAGGCATGGCCTGGTAGCAGAGGGGCCACAGAGGTGGCTTATGTGAGAAGGTGTTGGAAGCTTCTACCATGTCAGCAGGGCCATTCCTGATGGCTCTGAAGATGGACATGCTGCTGGCCAAGACTGGGCCTATTGGAGAAATTTAGTAGTACCCCTGTGATAACATATTTAAGAAGAAAATTTTAAAAAGTTGGGTATGCATTTTCTCTAGCCAGAGAAGAGAAGGAGGTGAGAAAGAAACTACATGGAGACACCAAGGTCAGTGGACAAGGAGGGGCAGGAGGTGCTCCAGGTGCCAGAGCCAAGATTCCTCTGCAGGCCATGGTGACACCATGGTGAAACAGCTGAAACCCTGCAGCCCATGGGTCCATGAGGAATGCCGAGATCCACCTGAAGCCCATGGGGATCCATGGGGGATCCAGAGATCCACCTACAGCCCATGGGGAAGGTGCTCACACTGGAGCACCAACACCAATGACAATTCACAAACATTGCTCTTCTGAATTCTGTACAGACCACACTTTGGAAATTGCCATTAGGATGGACTGTGTGATCTTGGTCATGCTTCTGATGAAGGTGAGGAAGTGGTGAGTGTAACTCTGGAAATGCAAACTGTTTTAAGCACTGATTATTATAGAAACAGCACAGATAACTTTGGCTCATTTGGACATCCCTGAATGAGTACTCATTGTGGATGGTTCCTCTCAGGCATACAATATGTTAGGGAGAGGCGGGAAAGAAACAAGGTCAAATCTAAGTGTTATGCTTGCTCACAAGTAGAGTTTTTTAGGTATGGGAAATTATAGTTTGTTTGCTATCCACATTAAATCAAAAGCATATCGTTGCTCTATATGTCTAGAGTTAGCTCTTGGATATTGTAGCTGCTCAGGGCAATTGGTGTTCCTGTCAATTTTCCAAATAATCCATGCCATTAAAATGATGAGAGGGTCATCTCCACTGGTTGGTGGCAGAGGACTTGGCTCTTGAGCAGCTGTACTAATCCAATTTGAGTTTTTCACAGTTTGTGAGATCTCTGTCCCTCTGGCCCATCTACCAGGAGTTAAAATGGTTCCCTGGAAACCCATCTCTGCAGTCAGTTAAACCCAAGATGTTTGAAATGAGACAGTTGGGCTCAATGAATTGTATGTTTCTGTGTAACTTTATTTTGTGCAAGGGCTTATTTGACTAGCTGTACACGTTGACAGCCGCTGACAGACAAATACGTTATCAGTGGTCTAAACAGTTTGATTGTTTTAACAGCGAAAAATGGATTGTACTTGATGCATTTTTCAAGTGTTTGAAACGAAACACTCCACACTACAGAAATGTACCTGATGCATTCACAAAACCTACATGCAGTAATTGAAAATATTCATCATCATTCCCCATTTCCTTTCTCATCTCAGTTCTGTTTTGTGAAGATTTTTTTATCAGAGATAAACTGTAATGTGGTGTTTTGGATACAAGAAATCATAGAAATAATTATATGGAAATCTGTTATCAATTTCAAAAAGTTAGGATACCTAATTTTAATGGGAAATGTAAATTTGAGACTGGATATCCTAAACCCCAAGCAAAGTTCCAATCCAGATTGTGGTGCATGACCATAAGCATTCCTATACAATTTTACTTTCAGACTCTAGTTTAATAACTCATATTTGCTTCAAATAAAGAATTTATATATATATAAATTAATTAAAATTACTGGGGCATAGAGATATTCTCTGCTTTGCTTCATCCACAGTCTGTTTGGCCTGTGTCACAATTAGAGAGTAACAGTACTATAAATTTGCCAAAGTATCTTCAAAACAACTTCATCATATACAACTGCTTTTTTACCTGTAAGAGAACGAAGGCTTCCCCACCAAAACTAGTGCTTTAAGAGGGAAGATGCCGTATACCAGGTCAACTTAGGAATTGGAGATCCCTCTCTATAAAACACACCAGAGTCTTCAGTACAGACAGATGGACATTGAGGCATCTGAAAGTGTGTCAGAAAACATAATTTAGAATAGAAATCTATCAACCCAGCAAAAAATTATTGTCTCACCCCTTCAAGCCAAACCCTCAGTGGTGATAGGTGTTCCTAAGCTGCAGTCCTGCCACTTGTGCTATAAAGTCATCAAAAGTGGTATGTTGCTAAAACATGTTATTTCTTTCTGTTACAAAAAAAATGAACAGGCTTGAATTTATGCCATTCACTTAAAATTAACCTCACAGTGTTAATCCTATCTTGTTCTTTGATTTTTAAAATTCTAATGTTTTCTCAGATATCTCCAGCAAACTATTGGCTTTTTGTTTGCTTTGTTTTGACCTAACCAGTGAGGATTCTTAGAGAAATAAAATCTAAGTGATCATATTGTATTTCTAACTCTCCCTTTCTTCTGCTTGTCCATAATTTTTTAACCTGTCCACCAAGTTCAATGAACTTTGACACAGAGAGAGTAATTTCAAAGATGCTCTGTTCCTAGACATATTGTGAAAACAGACATTTAAATACTTGAGAGAGAGCATACAGCTGTCTGCAGTATGACCTCAGCCCTTGTCAAACAGCAGGGAATACACATGGAAGGACTGCATTTAAAACTTCAACCATCAGATAAATTTTATGTCAAAATCCTATCTTCCTAGACAGCACTGGAAACAACTCTATGGGAAATCAAAATATATGGTGTAACTTGTTCATGGAAATATTGTTTCTACATTTAAAAATTACAGAATTGCATCTAGCTGGGACGTTGGCCTCGGTAGTACTTACAGAAAGTAAAGGCTGCCCTGGACTGAGTCCTGCAGGGCAACCTGCTGCTGGCTGGTCTACAGGTGCCTGGATAGTGTCATGAGGTTCCACCAAACGACAGGAGGACTCTCGTGCTGCCAAAATCTATGTGGGTTTATTGAGGACAAGTCGAAGGACGAAGGAAGTGGGAACAGGAGCAGGGAAACAACCACACACAGGGGAAAACAGCTCCGAGAGCAACTGGGGACGGAGGGACCCGGGTATTTAACTGGGAAGGGATAGGAGTGGTTGGGGTACAAGCTGTCCAATGGGAAAAGGGTACAAGGGAGGAGCAGGGATGGAGTGATATAAACTGGACCAAAGAGGGAGACGGGAAAGAGTGGTTTGCTGAGGGAACCAATGGAAGTAACGAGAAGGGGAATGGGGAGATTATAAGCATGAACTGACAACTCATAGACGTGTTCATCTGCAAAGGGAAGCAGGGAGCTCTGGGGAAATGTTCTTATTTAAACAAATGCAGTTTCCCATGGCATTCCTGAACTGTTCTCCCCAGGGGCACATCCCACAAGAAAGAATCAATCTTAGGCCATGGGAAACGGTGTACTGAGGAGAGACACCAGGGGAGACAGGCCACAGTGGGAAGAGTGGGGTCATGGGAATTAGTAGTGTGCTGATAGAACCGTCCTATATTTGATCAAGTTTCTGATTCTTGTTCTCAGTTGGTTCGGTACTTATTGCAAACAAGGTCATGTTCTGAGTTCATGTTTGTGATTGGACCTTTGCCCTTGGATGTTCCTATACCTGGCTGTGCTTGCCACGTCCACGGGTCTTTGGATCCTGCCCATCATACTCTGTGGTTTCCATGTTTGTCATTTTTGTTATTAAAGTTTTTATTTTCTGGGCAGAACCATCATTCCCATCCCTTATTTCACCAGATCTCTCTGGCCAAGCCAAATAAAGAGGTCACAGTGAACTCCAGACTGTGATAAAAAATATTTCTTTAAAAATATTTCAGTTGTACACTTCACTGTACTACATTTTTTAGAACACCTAACACTATGTTTGTGTGTTTACATTCTCATTGTTTTTTTTTTCCTTTTCTCAAGAAACTTAGAAATACTCGGTTCATACTCAACACCTGGATATGGAGCTGTAGAAGCCAGAATGAGTTTTCCTTGCAGTTTTTGGCTTCTAAAGTATCTGAACACTTCCATTCTGTTGCCTTTCCTACATTAGCACTAAGGGAGTTGTTTTAGAGATTAACTGTACCACTGATGTCCTGTTTTCTATAAACTATTCTGAATCACCTTTACGAGATCTGTGCCATGCTGTGAATCTAAGTGTTGCAATCTGGACAGCTATTTGCCTTCTAAGCCACAGCCAAAGTTTTCAAGCTAATAGCATATAATTAATGAACAGGAAATCCTTCTATCTTGCACTGAGATAACTTTTTTCCTAGACTATGAATTCATAATGGAGTGCCAACAAAACTCAAGGAAAAAAAAAAACAAAAGGGAACAAAGAAAATTAAGATCAGGAATTTTGCTCGGTGCAGATGGAGCACATCTTCATACAGAACATCCTGAGGCAATCTACTCAACAGGCCACCCCATCTGATGAAGTATATCATTGTTCTGAATTTTAATATGATAAGTCTGCTTTTAAGTCCTGTTTATGCTTTAGTACTTGAATACTATGGCAGGATCACTGTGGGCTTCTTCATCTACCTTAATTTATTGGTCATGCATAGGAAAAAAGAGAGCGGACAGAGGTCCTCACCCTTACGATACTCATCGAAGTACCAATTTCAATGTCTGGGAAAAGATATTACACAAATTGCAGAATAATACGAATGAGATATCCATAATAAAATAACTTTTACTGTAGCCAAACATCAAAACACCTACAGAGCAGGGTGGGCTCTTTATATACACCTGTAGTGCATCATGCGTTTCTTTGCAGCCAAAAGACGTCTCTGTTCCTTCTAACCAAACTTGCTTGCAAAGAAGCAGCTGTTCCCAAACCACCCTTGTGACATAATTCCATTCAATGTCTGAAGTCATTATCATAGTCCTGTTGCCATGACAACAAAACATTCTCTGTTGCTAATGCATATGTCTCAGAAACAATTAGAGAAGTACCAGTATCCCCAAATAGACTTTAATTAGAATAGTTCAAAAATTAGTCTCTAATACCATACATTGGGGGCAAGTTTGTGATAAATCTTTTCTTTAATAAATTATTCCAGGCAGAAGGAGTTTGTTTCAGCTGTATTCCTCCTTTATAGCTCTTAACTTTTCATCTGAACCTAAGAAAAATATGTGAAATCAACAATACTATTCTTACTACTTCAGAACATGCAATTATCATATTTAATCAGGAAGTCTTAAAAGGAAAGTGAACATTTCTTGTTAAATGCCTTGCTTCTCCTTCTGAATATTTTAAAATGTTCCAATCTAGAAAGCTTTAGGTTCTTATTGCAATAATTTTTTTTCACCGTTCATTACAGTGCTACAATGGGAATTCACTACAGGATGCATCTGATTATACAAACCTATCCCATCATAAAAATGGGGATCATTTGCCACTAAGTTTTCAAGCTTCATTCCACATAATCTTTATCCCAACTAAATTTTAATGATATGATTTTCAGATTTTTTATCTCATCTTTTCTCCTAGTTCTTTATACTAATTTAATTTGATGGTGATAATAGAGACCATACAACAAAATAGTTTTAAGGTTGGTGGGACTATAACCCTTCCAGGAGTGTTTTGCCAAGCCAATGGGTCCTTTCCAGTACTGCACTCCTGTACAATTACTATGTTTTTACGTAGCATGATGTGGAAGCAGAAAATGTTTGGGATTCTGAGCTTTATATATGTAACCAAACATTACAGATTCACCAAATTAAAAAAATATTCTTCAAACAGAATTTGTTGTATGATCAATCCTGCCACAGTTGCTGGTTCTGTGTTACTCTATTACTTTTCTGAGCTCCTTATTTGATAGGTGTCACTTTAACAACATGCAGCTGTCATTCACAGAGCAGGAAGTGTAACTGTCTTGAAACTAATTTCTTGTTTATTTAAAAAATTGTTCTATGTGAAACATTTTTGTTCCTTTTTGTAAGTGGAAAAAGCCATCATTCAATAACAAGTATTAAAAAAAGTTTACTCCTTCAAAAACATTTTAACATATATTATAAGATAAAAACACAAAGACCTCCCCCAAACAGTATATCTTTCCTTTATTTTGTTACATACAATAACATAATAATGGTAATAATAACTATTGCAATTTAATGTGTTGTTCAAACTGCATTATTTTCTATGCTCACTCAGTGGTTGAAAAAAAATCACAATCGCTAGATTCAGTAGAGTTGAAAAATGATAGTATTAAGCACTAATTCCTTCCTAACTCAGTAATTTCTCTAAGATGCAATTAGATGAAGAAATGAGGTCTTCACAAAGAAAATGGGGTGATTTCAAATACCCCTCAGCAAAACTGATTTTTGCACATCTGTGATAAAAATCCTCCTCAGCTGAGAGGTGTATCTAAGCTCAGTCTCACTTTGTAGCTGAAGCGTGCATCACTCTGGTATAGATTCAGCCCATAAAAACAGCACCCATAATGCCACAGAAAAAAAAAATCCATGTGTTCTTGAGACATCCCAAGAAATTCCAAAAAGGATGATCCATTTTTTTCCATAATTTTGCCACTTCGGAGGACACAGGAGTCTCAAAAATAAGAACTAGTTCAAAAGAGCTAGTGACCCCAGAAATCTATCAACAGCCTTAAAAGATGAGGTCTCTGTACCTTGGCCACATCCAACCACTCATTGAAATCAGATTCTTCAGGGCAGGTCATCTGGTGGGAAATGACATGGAACCTTCACAGTTCAAAGATATATGCAGCTGTGTACAGGCAACAGTTGAGGAAAAATAATTATTTCAATACTATCAAACAATTTTTCAGATTTTGTGAAATCTGTGAGTCCCTCATTTGAATGCATTAGGACCTCTGCCAGAGTCTTAATTTCAAGTCCCATTTAGGGGACTAGTCCTAATTTAGGACGCATTTAGAGTCCTCTAAGAACATGTCACCTGAGTAAATTCACACAGGTGACACTGAGCAGTTTGGCATAAAATTCCCACTCTGACCATCTTCTCTAAAGGCTCTATCTTGCACTAGATTTCTGAAGGTTTATAGAAGATTGGGGTTTGTATACAAAACAATCTTTGACTGCTTGTTCCAGGGCTGGATAAATGGCATTATGTCCCTCATAGGTTTTACAGGCACATTACCCTTCAAGGAACTCACCAAAGAAAGAATCTTCTTAAATTCCTGTTGTGCATGGCTTGGAACTATTTTTAAGATATGAGCATTAGGATTCATTTTTTCTCTCTCCTTGTAGTTCCCCCTTACATAATTTAGACACCTGACCGCTCAGTATTTTCCATGTATTTTATTATTAGCTCATGAACTGCATTTGGAGGCTGAACAGATGTTTTGGGATAATGTACACTTGTTACCCTTAAAGAACTAAAGCTGAGTGTTAAATATCCAGAGAATAAATTTACAGATCGTTTTTTTTTCTTTTTCTTTTGTGATAGGCAATAGAAAACACATGAAATACAATTACAGCAAAAATATTAGCAAGGCTGTTTCTGACAGTCCCCTGATATATGAGTAGACCACAATGCTGCAACTCGTATAACCTTAATTTTTATTCTTTTATTAAAGATACAGTTAAGCTTAACAAGCAATGAGTCTCTTTGTATTTCTTGTGGGTGCCTGAGAATTAACAAATTGGGTCTATTGCTGGTAGGAGGGCAGATGACTGTTTCTGCTGAAATTTTTGCTGGATTATTAATTCATGTAGCTGATGTTCCTTTCTCCTGGAGATGTGGGAGACTGAAGAGCAGGGCATTTAAATACTGTTGAATATGTTATTTTACCGAGTAGTATAGTGCAAAAGAAGGTCACTGGATCAAAACAAGTAAAACCACTGACCACATGTGGCTCATGTGGTTCCAGCAGAGAACCTGTGGATGCCCTAACCCTAGAAATGTTCAAGGCTGTCAGTCTCAGATTCAGTCAAAGAGAGAAACAGCAAGTTTCTAACCAGGCAGAAGCCTGGGAATCTGTTGGAAAAGAATGTAAATAAGGGTGTTTATCTCTTGTTGTTCACCTTGTTTATAGTTAAGTTCTACTACTGTGTGTCATGCACTCTGCACCAATGATGTGGGTTGTTTTCACTTCAGGACCAATGGAATTAGCCTGGATAAAGCTCCGTATAAAGAGCGATGCATTTTGAAACAAATCGGAGTTTTCCTCTCAGCAGCCTTTTGACTTGGTCTCTTCATTCCCGTCCTGCCTCAACAGCGCTACAAGGCCAGGCTGGAAGGGGCTTTGAGCAACCTGTTCTAGTAGAATGTGTCTCTTCCTGTGACAGGGGGATTGGAACTAGATGATCTTTAAGTCTCTTCCAACCCAAGCCATTCAATGATTTTATGACCTAGAAACATTGGATTATATTAATGTGAGACTGGAAAAAAAATTCACAAACTTCCATTCAAATCTGTCTGAAGGATCAGTGTTTGGGACTTCATGTCCTCATCAGGGGTTGAAACATATTTTTATGCACCTGAAAGTGGTCTTCCATTTCTGTTTCCTAAGACAGAGCACTTGCTCACGTGCACCAAATCACCTCTGAAATGGAAACTATGCAATAGATGTGGTTTCTGGAGTTTTGTGTCAGAACTACATTATTGCTCCATCCTAAAAACTAATACCAGTCCAGCTTTTGATGAATATATTTTATTTACTGATCTAGAAAGAACTGCAGCTGGTATTCTCTCAGGACAACCACAAAAATATTGCTCCTTTTTCCAACTTTTGCAGTAGAAGTATTCCTGGTCAGAGCAAAGTCACCTCTGGCAATTTGGAAATGATACTTAAAAACAACAATAGTATAATAATATTCAAAATATGAATGAGGTGACAGAGGTGTGCCTAGGGTAAAAAAGTGCCTGTTTCTCCCATACTGAATATACTTTGAAGAATTTAATACTTTTCAGTAGGTCTTGTAATGATAGATTTTAGTTCCTAATTATTTTGATGTCTCGTTCTTCTACTTCTTGATAGGTCTGTTTTAGTTCCCAGAGCAGTCAAGCTGGATGGCTCTTTGTCAGAAAAGTTCTGCATAAACCTTTACTAAATGCAACTTACATGGACAGAATATGAACTTTGGATGACTTACTTCATCAAAGTAAACCAAAGGTGTTTTTAAGGGAGCAGGCACCATTATTATTATTATTATTATTATTATTATTATTATTATTATTATTAT
>QUSF01000002.1:4866129-5135580 GCA_003676055.1 Chloebia gouldiae | reverse complement strand
TATTATTATTATTATTATTATTATTATTATTATTATTATTATTATTACTTCTACTACTACATAATTTTATATGGTATTTGTACAGATTACTGAGGTTTTATTGTGATTTTAGAAATGTATAATAGGAATGACAATAAATTCCTGGAAATTATTTTTCTCTTGTGCTTTGAATCATTACTTTTTACCAAGTTGTCCAGGCACAGTAGGTATCAAAAGTCTCAGAATCAATAACATGAAACCATAAACCCCACAAAAATTTTGCGGTGGGCAGTACCCAAAGATATAAGTTATATCAGATTGCTCTTCAAAAGTAGTTAAGAGTTTATTTGCTTAACAAAAAAATCCAAATTCTTTGTTAATTCCCTTTGAAGTATTCACAGAATTGTAACATAAAACATTTATAAAGGAAGCCTGAAATGTTTTAAAAATTTCTCCAAAATGTATCGCAGGACAACTATTGATATCAATGCAACCTCAATTGCGAGAGGAATTGTGTCAAAAAATTTCACACTGGATACAGATTTGATCCTGTGCATCTCCACCTGGCATTTCTGCAGGTCACTAAGAAGATCTCAAAAGCAGGGTTAGAATAGAATCACAGAGATTGTCATTCTCCTTATCTGGAAAAAAATTGGTGGTGATAGGAGCAGAAAAATAAAATCAAGACGATTTTGGGGTTTTTAATTTTGTTTCCTTTCTTTTCATTCCCATTTCATCATCCTTCAGAGCCAAAACTTATAAAATTCATGCAAACTACTAGGTGAATAAAAGACAAGCTAAATTTCCAGCTGAAAGTGTGGATGAGATGAGAGAATTAAAATTATGAGGGACTTGGAACAACAGGCTTACAAGTACCTTTGCTGTGTCCGTGGAGATGGTGAACACAGGAAACGATCCCCTTTGATGATGGAGGTAAAATATGTTCAGATAAAGATGATGAGAAGGAGCATGGGATTTATTGTACTGAATCAGACAAGTTTTGTATTCCTTCTCCTCTCCTGAGTCTCGTTTTTTGCTGCTTTCAGAAGTGACCAGTGTCTGGTGGTTGAAGGGAGGTTAAACAAAAGCTCTTAATGAACTTAGCTGTGTGAAAAGGAAGGCAGAGAAGAGGATATCTCCTTGACCCCTGCAGCTATCAATTTACCCTCAGAAGCATAACAATAGATTACTTTAACATTCATATTTTTGTTATTACTCACAAAATTATTCAGCCCTTTAAAAATCTTTCATATTTGACTTAATAATCTCCTGCTGAAGTTAATTCCAAGGGATGACAGCATGCTGTGAAAAGTATTCTCTTTCACATTTTTGCTGTACTCTTTAATTTATTTCATTGCATATCCTTTATTGATTTATTATGTCATAAGGTTAAAAGTAGGGTCTTATAATTCTGCACTTCATAAAAATAAATAGAAAGAACAGACCATTCCATTTTCCTATGTAAAATAAAACACAAGCTGTTTTCATTTAGTATATATATTGGAGAGTTGAGTTTCTCTACTTTCAGTACCTGCAAATAGAGAATGTAAGGATGACAATATTGTTTATGTGGTATATTCTGCATATACTCTTTCTCTCTCTTTCTATTATCAATAGGTTGATTGACTCCTAAAGAAATTTCAGGAGCACTTCAGATATTAACATAGAAAATAACCCTCACCTACCAATTAATTTTTGGGACTCATCATCCCCAAGTTTCAGTTTTACTTCAGAGTATCATACAGAAATAAGAATGGGAAATATCACATTTTTAGACAAAAAAGGGAACATTGTGTTTATTCTGCCATATGTACAACTTCATCAAGAAATTCTTATTTTTATATTAAACTCTTCATTGTAAAGGACCTAAAATCTTTCATGCCATGATTCATAGAATTAATTAGAGACAACTGCATTTATGTCTGTGAATGTTGGACAGAGATTCTTTCAGCATGTTTTTAGATTTCATGTGATCTTGATTCATAAATCATCACATTTTCTAGTACAAAATGGAAATAGAAGTCAAGAAATATACACCCAAATAATTCAAATCCCCATTTCAGTAATACTTAATAACATGTGGATTGTTACTGTTGTTATGAGTCCCCAGAAATGTACATACCCATATTTGTCTATTGACAAATACCATCTTAATTAACCTTTAGCACAAGTAGCTGATGAAGCTACTTTGCTGTGAAAAAATATCCTGAGTATCTATATTGATTCAGGTAAGGACAGATAATTTTTTTTCTTCTTCCTCTTCTAAATTGAAGCAAAGTTGTATTTACCCACAATCTATATTCCTTTAGGCAACTCTCTAGTAAGAACGGGAGCTGTGCTGTAGGTTTTAGCCTCCAAGTCAGTTGTGGTCAGTCAAACAGACTGAGTGACTCCAGAGGAGTTCCAACCTCTTCTATTTGTCCCGCTAACTTTTCCCAAGGCTTCACTATCTAAGAAAAAAACACAGCCTGTGTTTTTATATATGACTTTATGTTTCTTTATCAACACTGAAGTGTGCCTGTAGCTGCACAAGATGATGGGAAAGGGAAGACTGGAAGGAGGTAGAAAGGGCTTTAACAAAGCTTCTTGCTCCTTCTCATTTTCTCAGCTCTTTGCATTTCAGAGGCACAACAATATGTCAAATAGATCTTCAGGAGAGAAGCTGCATGCTTGCTCCTCATGCTTGCCTAATTCCTGTCAGTATAGAGGGAAAAAACTCTCCTAAATCCCAGCTTCTAAACCCTAGACACTTCAGAGAGGGTTCTTTGTATTCCCAGTATACTGGAGGTCTGCAAATCTGCAGTGCTTCCATTTTGCACATGTAAGCAAGATGGAGTGCACCAGAAACTGAATTTTTCTAAGTTTATCTCTTCTGATGTCTATGCATCAACTCTGCAGAACACTTCTATATAACATACCTTCTGAGAGGGTTGGGCCTGCACAAAGTGGAACTGCAAATGTTAATATCTTTTTTGTATACCATGGAGAGAATTTATGTATGTTTCAGAGATCTGGGTTTCCTTCGACAACACATCTTTAAATGAGATGGTTTGGTACATTTGCTCAGTACTTTCAGGTGTTCATCCAGGTGAGCAGATTTCTGTTTAAGCACTAGAAGTGTTGCCCCTGCTGACCAGCCCCTGTAATCAGTTCAGTGCTCCATCTGCTGCTGGGTACTAGCCTGGTATTTTTAAAGGATTCAGTCATTAAGTGGGTCACCCAGGTTCAATTTCTTTTTCTGTTTGATAAAGGGTATTACCTGTGAAATGTTTTATGTTCATAAAAAAGTGAAGATGTTTTTGCTCTGTTTTCCTCTTTGAATCTGTGTCAGTGTGTATAAATGATTGCAAGGGTCCCTGGCCTGAGAAGGGAAAGAGAATAGTGGTGTAACTCTGCACCTCAGTGCTCAGTAGTGCTGCTTCAGAGAAAGCAGACTGGAGTGTTGGAATGTTTTTGTGTTTAATCATCACTTTATTTTGTCACAGGATTGGCCTTGGGAGCAGAAACTGATATTTTCCAACTGGCTGGTGAGCGAGTGTCTTTGTGTTGCCTCTGCACAGAGGTCATTATTTTGAGGTTGCTGAGAGCCCCAATTCACTGCAGTGGGTATCGTGCCCACTAGAAGTGCTGGATGTCACACAGCCATGTCATTAGCACGGGAGGTTGCATTGCTGAAGCTTTTAGGCATTTACGCATTAAATTGGATCCAGTCTGTGATGTCTTTCACTCTCAGACTTTTTATTGCTGCTTCTTCTGTGCTGAAGATAATCCAGATTTGTGACATTGTTATACTTTGTTTGCTTTCTCCTTCTTACAGGAAATTGTTATTTTCAATTCCTTTTTATATCATTCTTTTCCAGCAGTAATTATGGCTTACTTGATCAGGATATTCAGAGGTTGGTAGTATGAGTCACTTTTCCTATTCAGTTTCCACAATGTCAAAATGACACTTTCTAAATCTAAACACTTGCCAATCCTTTGCAGTACCAAAAGCAGCTGTATTCTCCATTCCTACCATTTCCAGTCTCTTTTTTGTTAAACCACAATCATATCATCTGCATTCTCTTCATGCAAGTCTTTTATTTCACGTCAATGTACATCCAACAGGTTACCTCCTCCTGTGCAACCAGTGCCTCTAATTGTTAGTGAGAATCCACCCTCTAGTTGCTTTTGTCTGTCTGTGATGTAAATCTCATGCATACAAATATATATGTATATATATTGCTGCTTTAGAGATATGGCAAAAAAACCCAACAACTAGTTTCTACTCCTAAACTACTAAATTGTGTGTTCTCAGCACTAGGAGAATTATAACAGCTGGGGATGGAAGGAAAACTTATGGGTCAGGCTATTCTCTCCTTTCCCACTGCCAGATTGTTCTCAACAATATATTCTTAACATTGTCTGGCCCATTTTTAAATGCAGCTTCTTTTCATACTTCTTAAGTCAGAAAAAGTGAGATACAGATTACTCTTTTATAGCAGAATGACTCTCTTTGACTTAATGACAGTTAAATTTATTTTATTTGGTGTATAAACAGAGAAGTGCATTTCATTTTTATAAAGAACTAAAATATGGGTAATATGAAATCTGAATTGAAAAAGGAACTGGTCCAAAGATATTAACAAATTTGTGAATTTTCAGTTTCTGAAAAATGTTCGATAACTTTTTCTGAAAGACTATTGGTGTTTTTTTTTTTTATAACTTCTATACTCTCAGTCAGATAACTCTTATACTAAACTACAAATAGGCCAAATATTCAGCTGTTATAAATCCAGTATCCTTGCTGACAGTGCTGCTTGGCCAATTTGCACCAGCTTAGGATCTGTCCTTTTGACCTGGCCATATGTTTTTTGATGATAAGCATCACAAATTAGGAATGGATTTACAGAAAATCTCTTTTTCTCTTTTACATTCCTAAAGATACATAGGTGAGCACAAGTTTTCAAATATTGCCAGCTCTGACTTTGGCATTAATGGCTGCTGTTTCAAAATACACTTTCCAGTTTCCTGACTACAGGAAATTATGTGGCAAGTGACTTAGTCAGTTACTGCACTGAGAAATAATACCACCAAAACTAACCAGAAATTCTGATGGGAGCTAAAGTATCAAAAAAGGTACTGAGCATCTACCTTGCCTTCTTAAGTTTAGCCTATAAACATTATTTACTAAAGTTTAATTTTTGTTCTGATTTAATTGGATTTAAACCAGAAAAATCCATAATTAGAAATGGGGGAACGAATGAGAAGGATGTGGGAGGAACAACAAAATTTTTCAAACAACAGAATGAGAGAATAAACACTAAATGTAAAGAGCCAGGTCTCCCTGCTGTTGTATGATGTGCCAGTGGCCTGCAAGGACCATACCAACAGAGAAATATCCTTCAAAAAATTTACTTTTGTTAATATTAATCAAGTCTTACATTAATTAAAAAAAAATAAAAAAGACCCACTTAAAACTGAACAACATGAAATATGCAGGATAAAGGGAATATCAAAGAAAGAGTCTTACTGTGAATTGAGTTTAGTTTTTTTTGTAATTATTTTAACATATATATACACCTCAGCTTTTTTGAAGCCAGATTAATTTAGTACATTGTCAAGTAAGCCACTGCTAAGGGGATAATATCAGAAAGCAAATGGCTCAAATATTTTCTTAACTGGGGGCAGAATTCTGAGCAGGAACTTATAGACTTATGAAAGGATTGATGGTGCCTGGTACAGGGTGAATTACACTGTCGCTATGCAGACCTGGTTCTCTCTCTTCCTGACTGGATACAGGATATTTTGCAGCTGACTCCTGGCACCAGCACTCTAAGGGCTTGCATGCAGGTTTGGGACCTAGTTAAATAGTGCTGCTGTAATTACAAGCTTGCTGCAGGTAGTAGAGTATCATGCTGTTTGTCAAAGTGTATTATAAATGTGTTTCTACAGGTCAGATTTTGGGAGAGAATAATTACATCAATTTAAGGTTAGAAAATAATCCAGTGAGCCAAGTTTGTGAGAAGATGGACCCTGCATTCATTGCTTTGCTAAGAACTGCTGTTAAGATGGGTATCAAAAATGATCCTCAAATGGGAAGAATACAAGATTCCTTCATAATAGAAATTGCTAGGAAACCTAAATGGATGAGTAGGTCCTAATTCTCCCTTCACATTCTCAGGGCAAAGTCATATAATATGCACCAGATAAGAGCACACTATAGGAAGGTAGCTTGGTTTTATGTAAATGCCAAGAGTCCCAGTATTAAAAAAAAAAAAAAATTCTTTTATAGCAGTATGGGCAAACATGGGAGCAGAGATGAGGTGGAGAGGAGGAGTGTATTCTGCACAGTGATGGCAGTGTTCACCCTTTACTGATTCAACCTGTACCACTTCCACTTCTCTAACAATCATTTAACATGCAACAGTGACTATATTAAGTATTTTTACTATTCCCTACAAAGCCACCCTGGAGGAATGGCACAGCAGACCTGCTAAGGCTCTCAACTTCCATGCTTTTAGCTCCATCTTAATTAGGTGGTGGAGTGAATGAAATTATTTTGCCATTCCCGTGTCCCAACTTGACAAACTGGGACTTGGCACTAGCTCAGATTAAGGCACTCTGTGCAGCTATATATGGTACGTGTTAATGATGCTATTAGTAACACATTGCTGAATGTTAACATGTAAGAGCTTGTCGTTTCATCTCTCCATGGAAGCGACTTGATTAATGTCAGAACTTTTTAACAAAGGTATAATTTCTGTGCCACAGTTTTATATTGTCAAAGAAAGAGGCATAAGCTTTACACTGAGTATTATTATGATAAATTAAATAGACTGTGCCAGGCTTTGTACTCCCATATCCACTCACATACATATAGTGTTTTTCTTTGTTTTTTGAAAAGGGTGCTATGATTTGAGGGGCCATTGATCACCTTGGTGGGTGCCCTAATGCCTGGTCTGCTGAGGGCTGACAGGTACATAAGAGTATAGTGGTTGCAGGGTAATATGTCCAGCCAGTGATATGTCACTTCAAGACACCTGCAGATCTAGTATTTTTAAATGAAAGCTTGTCAATGGAATAACTAAGAAAGATTTTCTAATCAAAATAGTGACACAATGGGGACATATTCATAAAGGAATTAGCAGGTAGGGTGTTTTTTGGAAGAGAAGATTGTTAATGATTAAATGGCAATCCTACTAATTAACAGTCAAAAGGAGATAAATAAGGGATAACTCCCATGATAATTGCCAAATTTATATATTCAGAGAAACCTAGCACATCATAAATATTAAATTGGACTATTATCTGCAGTGTATTTGTGCCAGGGATCCATAAATAAAGACCTTAGAGACTAATCACTAGAAATTTTCATTATTTACCCTTTCCCATATTTTAACAAACAGAAAAGATACGTCTTCAGTGTAAACCACAAAAAGAACATGGTGGGGGTTTTTTTGTTTGTTTGTTTGTTTGTTTTTTGTTGTTTTTATAAACATTTTGAGGAGAAGAAAATAAAGAATAATGCAGTGAGAATGTACAAACCAGAGGAGATCTCAGCCATGAGAAAATGTTTCAAGACAAAGCTTGGCTTCTCATTTCTTCTGAGCATTAACCTCCTGTTAAGTACACTAGTTTTATGCCAATGTGTAGCTCCATTGACTTAAATTAGGCTATCTCAGATACCCACCCTGCTGAGAGAGCAACCACACACTTTTAAAAAAATCATCCTACGCAGAAATGCCGAAAGAGTAGTGAATTGGGTCATTTGCATAATTTTAATCATTTGTCCGGCCTTGTACCTTATGCAATAATTTATGCAAAAAAAAGGTACCTAAAGGCCTTTTTAGGGCCTACGATATTGCTACTGATATTAATGCAGCTGGTTTATGTTCATTTTTGCAAGACTGAATGTGTATTATGTGCACAATTTTATGCACGGTTGGCATATGACAGGATCTTGCCCTGCACAGAGCCTGGGACTGTTTTCTTCTTGGTCACACAGTGTAGTTGAAATATTGAAGAGCTTGGAAAGTGGGTCTTACCTACAAGACTCTCAAGTATTCTGGGAAATCAGAAGAGAGGATGGAGTCAATACAGAATCTGTAAAGAAGTTCAGTTTATTGGAAGTTGAAAGCTCATTTGGAAACCTCCATAGACAATTGTGCCACAGACAAGTCAGATTGTCCCATCTGGATTATTTTTGGATATGCTTTGGTTTGGCTAGATTATTTTTGATCCACCAGATGCTTGAGTTCCCATAACAAAGTGTGGGAGACATTCTGCAGCTTGGCACTGGGGTATTGACAAAGAAATACAGCTACTGACAATTGGCAGAGCTTTTCTTCGTATTCCTGCTGTCAGTCTTGTAATAATCCTCTTTGGCCTTTTGACTACTGAAAAGGGATAATATTTTTCCTTATATTGGATATTATATGGAAGCTTGTAGTTCTAAACAGTTAAAATACAACTAAGAAGTACCAAGAATTGCTTGAGGGGAGCGCTAGATATCTATAGCTGTATGCTAAGCCTTTCTATCTTTTTGAAGCATGCCAAGTAAACATGCCACAATATCATTCACACACTTGCACAGAGGTTGTAGGCAGAAGTGATATTCGGCAAGCTGGGATCCTGACTCCTTTCTGAATTCCAGTAGTTTAGAATGGGTAAAAGCCCTGCAAGTTTGTGAAGTTGCACATTCAATATGTGAGGCCAAGAGTAAGAAAAAGACCCCGACTTCTCCCTTCTTCCTCCTGTAGATACTTTTCTCTATAACAGTGGATAAAACACAGGAGCGGAATACCATTGCTATTAAGTGAAAAATGAGCTTTTACAGTTTAGCCATGAAAATGAAAGTAATAATTAAATCTTCATATAACTTTAGGTTGTATTGCAAGTGCTTAGCTGAAAAATTCGTCTTTAACTCATGGCCCGGAGCAATCACATCTGTTATATTTTAGGAACAGAAAGCTAATGAGGTGGAATCTGGAGTACTGAGCTTAATTGGGCTTGTTTTGATTAAGTGTATGTGCTGGGAATATTTTACACACTAGTATAAATTGAAAAACAGTCAACATAAGCCACAAAATTTGCAAAAACCATTGTGGGTAGTGTCAGAGAGTGTTTCCAATAAACAATAAAAAGCAGAAAGAAAATATCTGCAGTTTTACTGAAAAAAAGGGCTTTAATTTGCTTAATTAGTGGCTATTCACAGTTGTAAGTGCATTTCTCTCTTGTTCACATACATGCAAATACACACAGAGAGAAACACAAAAATGTGCTGTATATTATAAAACTGTAACAGCTTGTCTTTGGGCTGAGTAGATTAGGTCTGACTAGAAAAAGCATTTAAAACTGCATAATCTTTATACAAGCATGAAAAGTTGACATATCCTTCATATATTACATATTTAGAAGAAATAATAATATTTTTCAGCAGTTTTAAAAGCATGTGTTTCAAGGAAGAGATAGTATGTGGAGTTTTTCTCCTGCCAGTCCTTATCACTTTGGGCCATACTTTTAGATAATGTAAACCCACATAACTTCATTGACTCTACCACATTTTGCTGATCCACTCAATTTAGATCTGATCTCTCAAGTCCCCATGTGTATTCAAAGCTTAAGAGTTGGGAGAAAAAAAAAAGGAGTACTATATTTCAGCAATATTATAAATGGATTTTTAAATGGATTTTTCTCTACAGTAAAAAATGTTACAGTCTGGATATCTGATATTATCGTATCATCCATAACTAGAAACAGAGGCTGACTCTTCAAAGTAAATTACACATGAATGAAAAGTGTTTCTGTTTAGATTATAGTCAAAATCACATCAACAACAACAACAAAATTGTCGACTTCTTTTTATTAGTAGGTCTCAAAACAGCTTCCAAGAAAAAAACTGCCTCCATCTTTGTGCACAAGAGAAGTAAGGCACCAAGAACTGGCTTGCAGAAAGCCAGTGGCAGAAGCCCCTGAGTGGTGTTGATCTGTCCAGTGACCACCTTAACTGTCATAGTCTAAGGAGATTGGCAATGCCAATATGATGTGGGGCATTTGACTGTTGAATCTTCCTCTGGCTTGGTGGATTTAGGATTACAGTGCTGACATTTTTATAGTGGTCACATATGTTAATATATTTCATACTACCCACACATGGCTATCTCATGTTGAGACCTTTCAGCTGGTATATATTTTCCCCCAACCCTAAATGCAAGCTAAAAATTCTAAAAATTTAGGCTGAGATTTTCAAAGTTTTAAAATTCCAATGGGATTTATTTATCAGGTTCTTCTATCCCTTTATGGTCTTATCTTTCCTCAATGAATGTTTCATGATAATTGACTAATATGTAAGAAAATGTCAAGAGTTAATAACTTCATTTTAGCTCCTTACTGGCTTCATATAATTCAAAACATTTTGCCTGAAATACTGTTATTGCTAGGAAAAGGAGACATTTCTTCAGATGAGTCTCTAAACAATTCCTGACTTTCCCAGTACTCATGATGGCTTTTCTGTTCTTCAGGTAACGGTGGTAAATTCAATAAATATGGAAAGCACACAGAGTTTAAGGACAAATACTCTGCAGCCCTCCAGGAAAATTATGATAGTAATTTTTTAACAGGTTGGATTAAATTATTCTGTCAAATGAAAATCTCACTGGTGAGTTGCTGCTCCTTCCACTGTGGAAGGAGAATGGTGTAGGAGCACACATAGACCTCCTCTATACTACTAACACAGGCTAAGCAAAATATTCAGGTTAGGTCTTGATGGAGCAAGGTGTTCACTCTTGAAAAAACCAAACCTCCATCTAACACCCAGAGTTATTCAAGGCTTTGGCTTTACAATTCATTCAGAAGAGTGCACTGCTCATTGTGACCCCTCACACTGTATTGTCCAATTGGTTCAATAATGACTCTGAGGAATGAGAGCCACCTACACTATTATTGGCTCCACCACCTGGGGTTTTCCTGAAAGGGATTTTCATTCAAGTCTGGTCTAGAGTAACATATGCAATTACACTTGGAAGTACGAAAATGTGAAGAGGGCAGCCACTGCCGCTTCAGGTCGTGAGACGATTGCTGGCTGTGATTAGGAAGATACCCCTCCTCCTAAATAAAGGATAATAGTGTTCATATCTGAGGAATCAGGACTGTCCATTGTCAAAGACAGCCTGGTGACAGTTCATACAGTCTTGGATTTCCCTCCTCTTAGCCTTTCAAAATGAAAAAAGGAAAAGAACATTTTGAAACATTTTCTACCTTCTTATTGAAAAACAAATTGGGGTAAAGGGGAAATAAATTTTAATATTCTGCTGCCCAAACTTGTGCCACAGCTTCTTCCTTTGAAAATAATTTGAATGTCTCTTTTTTTTTTTTGCATAGACAGTGTTTCGTGTTTTTAATATTTGATATAAAAATTCTGAATTAATTTCACTTTATTGAGCCTACTAAATATTACTTATTTTTAAAGTAGGTTGCTCTTGTGAAAGACTGTGGTCTCTAAGGATTGTCTGTCAGTCACCTCATAAAATAAAGGTTATTATTATTATCAGTGATGAACAATAGCTGATGACTTCAAGTTGAGAAAGGTCAAGAGACTAATCACTGATATGCTTTCAGCAGCTATCTTTTTAGTCAAGACTTAAGCAATTGTTAAAGGCATATTTTTCAGTTTTAAAATTTTTTCTGATATTCCCCCACGGTCTGTATATGTGCATGAAATGTTCACATAAATCCATGTCGAATCTTTTTGTATATGTCAAGTTTCACTCAAGCAAATGAACAGAAAAGCATAATCATTTCAGAATCTGGATTATGACTACCTGTGACATTCATGAATTGTGTATCAGAGGGGAGCAAGTAGGTGAGGATTCTTTTTCTCTGTTACTAGCTACCATATCTGTGTCATCCCTAAACAAATTTCAGTTCTTTGGCACAGTTCTTAAACCTCGACTCTGTTACTCTTCTGCTGGGATGCTTCTTCCACCCACCCTACTTAAGAGCATGGGATACACTGTGGTTTCTTCTTGAGACCTTTGTTTTAGAATTCATGGACTATAAAACCAGACCAGGTTTTCTGGAGGTACATCCCTATTCTTTTGATCTTGCAAACTATGGAGTATCAGTAATGTATGAGGCTGTTCAGATCTGGGAGTCTGAACAGAGCTGGTGGGATGTGCTGCCTTTGCTCAAAATTCAGATAAAGCCCGAGAAGTTTATGTAGGTCAACTGTGCCTTCCTTCAAACTGAAGAAGCTGGCCATGCTTGGAATGTGTAATGTAAGTGGAGACACAGCCTGAGAGACACATAGAGAACTATTCAGCCAAAGGCTGGTATCAGCTGAATCCCTTCATTGTTCCTGAATGCAATATTGAAACTACTGAACAAGTCCTTGTTGGTAAATGACTGTGTGAAATAGTCTGTTTTTCACTATAGATTTAAAGGAAAATATTACAGCGAGACAAAGAAGGTGAAATTGATTTCATTTAACAACAGCCTTCCAGTCTTGCCTCACATCTCACTCAAATAACCTTTGTAACTAATTATAGTGGAGCTTGAAAATAAAGCACTTCTAGGCTAAAGGATTTTATAAGTCATCAAAATTATCCAGTGCTCAGTATAGCCAAAATCCTATATGCTATTATGTTCTTGTGCCAGCAAGGCTGCCTGCAAGTTAACATCTATAGAGCTATAAGAGGAACAAAAGGCAAACAATGGTATCATCAAACAATATATTGATGTCCAAAGACATGATGGTAGGCTGAGAAATCAATAATTTCTAAGTGTTTTCTCTTTTGAATTTGTATTAAATTCAGAATGATTGTAATAATTGGTGATTTTCCACCCTTTTCAGGTCTGGAAAAATATCCATACAATCAGCTTAATGCACCAGCCCGCCATACTATGCTTTTTTTTTCCTTTTTGCCCCTTAAAATTCAGAAGTATGCATTAACATTTGTAGGCTATTGTGTATGATGCCAATTTCAACTAAAATAACCTTATCTATCCCTCTCTCCATTTGTCTTAGTTTGGATGAATTTTCTAATCCTTTGGAGTCAAGATTTAAAGACTGTTTACATTAAAGGGACTTGTCAGTCTTAAAAAAAAAGGAACCAGGATTCCTTTCTTTGTTAATTCCCAGATGATCTGTGTCTTGCACCTCTATGCCTGAACCCCTGTTTCTGTCAGTGTACTTCCTTTACTCTAAATATAACATCCCAAATATGGGTTTTTTTAGTTTATTTTCTTTTTTTTTTTTTTAACTTTCAGGATACCAAACGCTCCATGCACATTGCTGTAGGGAAAATTTTGTTTCTTATGTTTAGTGACCTTCACCATATAGTACAAGGTCTATCTGTTTATTTACTTGGGATTTCTTCAAATCAATAGCTCCCAACTGCAGACCATGCACCATTAGTGATTCATGAAGCACTTGCTGGAGGTCCATAGAGAACTGCCTAGCAAAGCACAGGATCCTCTGCATTTCCATCTGCTATCTTACATTAAAACCAGCTAAAACTATATTAAATACTTTCTGAATGTCACTATTCAGAGAAGGCAATTGCTGCTGTTACACAAGGCCAGTATCTAGTTGTGATTCCATGTGTGACTTAAAAGGGACTGAAAGCAGGAGTCAGGGAGTTGAAATGTGACCCACGCCCCAGAACAGTTTAAGAACACTTGCTCTTCACAACTACTCTGCCTCAGCTATAATCCTCTGATTGGTCTGTACAGAATATCCTTTGGAGTCAAATCAGTTTTATGATTTCTAAACTCTGATGGCTTTAATTTGCTGCAAATCTTTTCAGAGATTATGATACTTTGTACAGCATACCTATAAATAAGTTCTATGACAGCCTCATTAATCAGGCTACATTTTAAAAGCATTAGCCTTTTTCCCCTCTGTTGAATCCACAGCTTATCTTTCACCAATTATAATTAGTGTTCATTAAAAGCAGTACTTTTTTTGCAAACTAGAGAGTTACACTGGGCCTGATGAAGTCTTCCTTCATCCTGCAGCTGATGAACCCCAGTATTGGAGAGGTGTTTGAAAACTTGGCTTCACATTAGCAAATTACAAATAGACTATTTTAAGTAGGGTAAGCCTAAAGAGATCAGTTACAGTACTGTAAAGATTGATATTTTTAACTTCAAGATATCTGGTTCTGCGGATGAAGCATTAATTGGGCCACCTTATTAATCTCGAGGTAAGTAGGTGACACAAACAGAAAGATGAAATTCCAGCCCCACTGAAAAAAAAAAAACAAACATGAAAAATTGGTCACCACATAGAAACCTTGCCCTTCCTATTTATAAAATAATATTTTAAAAATATTAATTTTTTTAACAGTGGCAGAAATGTCCCCACTCTGGACAAGTAATGAACTTTGTAATTTGGATTTTGGACACAGTGAAGTAAAGACATCAGAAATAAACCTACTAGAGTAGGTTTAGATAGGTTTAGTAAGTTCAGATATTTTACAAGTCAGGAAAAAGACAAATGGAGGTTTGCAGGACCCTAGTTTTGAACAAAAGTAGGTGAAATTTATTTATACTTTTTAAATATTTTACATTTTCTGTATCTGCCCAATGGTACCAATGTCACAAAGACAGGAATTTCTTGAATGGCTCTGAGTATATCCAGGTCTTATATTTTTTTTGTGATAATAATGTGAGAATTAACAAAAGTCTTAAATATGAATCTTTGTGTGGTAAATTTTGTGGAGGAAAGGAGAAAGTTGCAGGTTCTCAGTTGGTGGAAATAGAGCACTGAATGAGACACGCGACACTGTCATTGTATCGGTGACCAGAATTTGCAAAAACCAATGAAGGATGCTGAGAGACATTTCCCACCAGTACTATCACTGGAAATGAAGTTAAGATAACTTTCACACCCATCTTACCTTCCTTTTGTATGTAAACATGTCCACAGCTCTAACACACTTCTCTTTACCTAACAAATGACCAATCTTGACAATACATTCTGATGTCCAGTACCATTATGTCTTCACCTAACCCAAAATCTGTAGTCTCTTGTCAGGTGCATGATCCACTGGAGTCTATTCCACATTTGTCAGGGAAAGCAAATAGTACTTGTATCCTTCTTGACTGGCAGGGGAAATAATGAGCAGGATGCTAGAACTCAGGTGTGATGAAGACCAGTGGCTACAACTGAAAGGGAAACTGTGAAATGTGCTCATCTGGAAATTTGGCTTATTGGTGTCCCTTTTCCCACCCCATCACATCACTTTTTGCAAGTTGTGAAAAGGTGAGGTGATACTGTGAGAAACAATTGAACAAGATTAAAAATACTCTCTCTAAAGAAAAGGATTTTGTATCTCTTTAAAAGAAATTCTTAATATCAAGTGGTGAAGTTATTTGCAGGTCTGTGACAAGGATTCGTACTCCCACAGAAGGACAACTCTGTGAAAATGGCACTCTGCTGTGAAGAGGACAAGGCTGCTTCAAAAAAGGACTGATAAATCATATCTAAGATATGAAGGAAGTGAAAGCTAAACAGAGCTGAAAAGGGTCAGAAAGGAAAGAATTACAATGGAGGTCTGAAAGGTCTTCCTGTTTTGTCAGCTTCTCTTCTCAGAGTTAAATTTGGTGGTAATGAAAACAGAAATTTGTTTTGGTTGGTTTTATTTGAGGTTAAAATTGCAAGGTGATTTTGTCTTTCATATGAGATGTTGTGAGAAAATGCATGTGATGTGTGCAGTTTGTGATGACTGAGAATGTTTGATCACAGGAAGGGATGGCAAGGGGAGAGGGAAATTTTCAAGGTCAACTTTAGAAACTTTAAAAATTAAATATTTTGAAACCAGTCCCAGAATTCTAATGATTCTATTCTGTACAGTTTTATTATGGACTATAATTTGTCCATGGAAGTTTTGCTGATGCTGTACTCATCCATTGCTGTAAATCAAAGTAATAGGCACAGAGGGGTTAATGATGACCTTACAATGTGCTCACTTTAGCTAGAAACATTCTGTTCTTGCCCACCCTTCAGTCAGGGTGTGGGTAAAGTGAATTGTAAGATGTTGTAGTTAGCACCTAGCTAAGTGTATATTGTTCTGTGCTGTGCCATGCCATGTGAGCATACCATGCATCCACAGGGGAAAAACAAGTTGTTGTTGCAACACTTGAAAGTTAATAATCCTTTTTTCTCATTAAAGCTCTTCAGCACAGAGACAATACTGATTGGAGCAGGGTTATACTGCTGCTGACTTCCAGTCAGTTGTTGTCTCCATTACTTTGGATGATCTTCCTTTACCTTGCTTTGACTTGCCCTACTTGAACAACTGGGAGCTGACCTTCCTTCAGACATCTTCCTGTGTGTGCCAGAGGATGGCAACAGCCTTCTACAATTCACCAGGAAAGACCCAGTGGAGAAGATTTTCAAACTGCAGCATCGAGCAGCAGGTGCTGGACTTTTACAAGCCCCAGTGAAATGTGCAGCTGAGCAAACCCTGTGAAGAACAAAGCCAGTCTGCCATGGTTTTGTAAAGTGGAAGCTCCTATGCACATTGCAGGTGTTGAAATAAGAAATAGGATGTCTCCAACAAAATATGAAAATGTCCTTTTAAAGGAGGAAGGAGTCACTTCCTGGCAAATACCAGAAAAATTACATCCTAGAATGGCCAGATTTTCTCCAGTGACTATAAAAACCCCCACAGGATTGCTCAAGTAACTACTCTGAGTGAAGATGCCTTTACTGTTGATTTCAGTGGTGAAAAGATTGAGATTAAATCACCTACCTTTAGCAATCTGCAGGCATTATAATCCCATCACAGTTAATGACCTCACAGCTACATCTGAGACAACCCTAAAGAATTTTAAGACATCTACACTAGACTGGAAGATATGAGAAGGGAATTAGAGGAAACATCCACTTCTGGAACTAGTAACAGATGGAGATAGGTGTGTGGTCTTCTAGGGTCCTAGAAATTTAAGCTACTGAATTCCACCTCCCAGAATGCATTTAGATTGTTCCTTGCAGACTTGAATTTAGGTGTAAGTAGTCTATGCAGGATCCTATCCATAAAGTTGGATAAGATGAATTCCATACAACAGATCTGAAGACCTATGTCAGTTTTCAAATGTGGTATGTGCTTTTCATGAGAACCAGCAGTATTTTTGCTGTGTGAATTTCTGCTTCTCTATGGAAAGATATGGAACTACTGGAGGCAGTCCAACAAAGGGCCATGAAGACAACTGATGGGCCTGGGGCATCACTCAAATGAGGAAAGGGTGAAAGATGTGGGTTTTTAAACCTAGAGAAGGGAAATTATTTTAAAGCTACAACCTCTCCCACTAAATTGCTATTGTGGTGTATTTGGTTTGCATGGCCAGGTTTTGGGTGTGGGAGTGGTTGCAGGGGTGGTTTCTGTGAGCAGCTGCCACAAACTTCCCAGCTGTCCCCCAGAGCCAATGCCAGCTGGTTCCAGATCGGACCCACTTCTGTCCAAGGCTGGGCCAATCAGCGACAGTGATAACACCGCTGTGATAACATATTTAAGAAGGCAAAAAAAGTTACTGTGTCGCTGCAATTTGCTCAGAAGAGAGGAGTAAGAACATGTGAGAGGAACAACTATGCAGACACCAAGGTCAGTGGAGAAGCAGGAACAGGAGCTGAGGCAGAGATTCCCCTGCAGCCCATGGTGCAGCCCCTGGTGAAGCAGCTGTGCCCCTTCAGCCTATGGAGCTCCATGTGGGAGCAGAGATCCACCTTCATTCCATGGAGGGCCCCACCCAGGAGCAGATGGATTCCCAGAGGAGTCTGTGACCTCCGGGCAGGGAGCTGCAGACCTGTGGAGAGAGGAGCCCATGTTGGAGTAGATTTCTTGTCAGGACTTGCGACCCTGCGGGATCCACACTGGAGCAGGTGGTTCTGGAAGGACTGCACCCCGCAGAAAGGAACCCATGCTGCAGCAATTCCTAAAGAACTGTAGGCCATGAGAAGAACATACCCTGGAGAAGTTCATAAGAGTTGCATTTGTGGGAGGGACCCCATGCTGAAGCAAGGGAAGGTCTCCTCTCCCTGAGCAGCAGCAGGAACAATGTGTGATGAACTGACCCTAAACCCCATTCCATCTCCCTGCACCTCTGGGGAAACAGGTGGAGCTGGGAAGGAGGAAGGGGTGTGAAAGAGTTGTTTTTAAGATTTACTTCTCATTATCCTGCTCTTATTTTGATTGGTAATAAATTCAATTGATTTTCCAAAGTCAAATGTGTTTTTCCCAGTATGGTAATCGGTGGATTTTCTCTCTCAACCCATAAACCCTTCATAATATTTTCTGTTTCCTGCTCATTTGCAGAGGGGAGTGACAGAGAGGCTTTGGTGGGTACCTGGCACCTAGACAGAGACAATGCAGTGCAAACACCACATTTTTCATAGGGCATTTTTAAATCCTATTGATTATAAAATGCAGATTAACTTGTACAAGTGTGTCTGTCTGTTGGCATAGTTTTTCAAGATAAAATCTCCCTGAGGAGGAAAAAGTGCTGAACATTTCTACCGCAATCAAGGCAATTGGCAAATCAATTATACCACAGGCATCTTTCATCCCGTCTAGGACAGTTTAATTTTTACATCATAAATGTGAAATCTAAACCAACAAATATATTTGAGCTAAAAAGAAGAAAAGGCGTTTAACCAAAATTCAGGAATGTCCTGAACACCAGATTGGTTGTGCTGCCACAGTTCTAGATGCTATCATCAAATTATATAGTCTCAATGCATTGAGATAGTTTGGATCATGTTTTGCTCCACAGATAAGACAATATAGCCTAACATTTGTCCAAATTGCCTTGTAGCTACAAATTCAGATTTGATTTTTTCCATTTGCCCATTTGTTCTGGATAAATTGAAGCCAAAGATCCTTCCTTCTTAACATTTTCTGTATCAAATTCAATTTGTAGAACTGTGTCATAATGAACTGACCATAAATGGTACAAATCTGCCAGTAATTGGCTAGCAAATGCTGTCTGAATTTGATTATATTTATTTTTATAGAGCTTGGGTCTTGCAAAGTCACACATTTTGTATATGAGTGTTGAGGTCAATCAATTACCTGCAGGACTGTGGACTAGTAATTCACATGTGTTACCTGACTGACTCCTGAATTTACTAAGCAAAGGTGTGCTTAGAGTCAGTTCAAGGCGATGCAGGAAAATCTTCATTTTGCTGCTCTGGAGACAAAGACCTGGGACTGTCATGTTCTGCCACGTCAAGAAGTAAAGCAAAAGTGGTGGAAGGAAGAAATAGGGAAGAAAATTTCAGAATCAGTTTTGCTGGTTCTGCTGCCTCCACAGGGAAGGTAGAACTGTGACTTTGCCTTGAGGAGCCATCTATGTAATTTTAAACACATCATTTCCCACACCACCTACTTCCTCTCACAGCTCTGAACTTTCTCCAGTTGTGGCAATGATAAAAAGTAACCTAGCTTCTTAGGAATTTAGTAAAGCAGGCATTGGGGATTTTTTCACTTCTCTTTTCTCCTGTCTATTAGTTTAGGGTATTGCCTACCTTGCTCATGTGTGATTTAACTCTCTCTATGTGTCCAAAAACCACACACACAAAACATCCTGTGCTTCCCATGGCCAGATAAATTAAAAAAGCACAAATATCCTACAGCCAAAGAAAATAATATATGTGTTTTCAAAGCAGAGAACTATGCCAACAGAGAAAGAAGTTAGGAAGCTTGCTAACAGCATCCCAGGAATTAGCCATGTCTAATGAAATATCCAACCTAACATGCGTAAGCAAGTGCTTGTCTACCTAAATTACCTTATAATTCAGATATTGGCTGTTGAGTTTGTATAAACATATGTATTCATATATTTTAACATAGAGCTTCTAAATTATTTTAGTAGGGAACACTGTAGAGAACTTATTTATTGGCAGACTGCCTCTGTGACTGAGCAGGGCTGTGGGAGGCTTAAGTGTGTTCTGGGTAATGTAGTCTGATTTCTATTTTAATGGACTGAATAACTAGAGCAGGCACTTATGTTAAATGGCCCTATTGAGAACTCAGCAGCCATTTGAAGTAAGAGACTGTTTAAGATAAAAGTAATAATCTGTAAGTGTTTAAATCTATTGTTCTAAAAGAGGGTAAAATGTGTAGTAGCAAAGCCCAAGAGAACAGGTTCTGTATCTGACCTGGATGGTGATTTGCTGTGTGATTTTGCACAAATTTGAGGAATATTCCTGGGTAATGATTTAAATGTCCATAAACCATATTAATTTATTTTCCACTTGGGAAACCATGGGAGGAGAGATTCTGGAGCTTAACTAATGTTCCTAAGGTGCTTTAAAATTGTTGGATGTCTGCTACTCAGTAAATATAACATTTAGAGTGTTAAGTTTAATCTATCTGAAATAATTCAGGAGGATTTCCACTGAAGCAACTGAGTTGTAATGGTATAATGGTAGCATGAGTAGGATCACTTTTCAGTCCTTCATTAGGAAGAGAAAACCTACCTGTCCCCAGCTTTCTATGTTGGGTTGCTGTTAATGCCACTGTGCTGGGTTGGGATATAACCTCAGGTGAGCGCTGTTTTGTATCCTTTTTACAGAGTCTGCACAATGTCTGCACAAGAGGCTGTAGCTGTTTGCAAAGCCATGAAGAAATGTAACCAATGATGACATGTCTGAAGATAGCTATGAGTTAAAACCATGTAGAACATCACCAAAAAAAGAAAAAATCCCAATAATTTTATCAAGGCAACACTATATTTTAAGACAAATACTTTATTCTCCTCGTGTTTAAAAAAATCAGGATGGGGGAAAAGTCAGTAAAACAAACTTGACTCACAGAAAATGATATTAACCTTTTTTTAATTTCTTCTTATTTACTATATTTTTCTCCAAGGCTTTTAGATTTCAGTCTCTAACTCACTGAATCTGAGGAGAATTTGATTTTTAAAAAAATAGTAATTTAGCATTTCAGTCAAAAGTGATTTGTATGAAAAGCCATACAAATGGCCTTATCATGGAACTTTTAAAAGATAAACATTTTTGAAAAACCCTAAATAGAGTTTGGAGCTTTCCTTAATTTTTCTTCAATAAGTTTATGTGCTTCTAACAGAAACTAAAACTGACTAAAGGAATCTAGTGAAAAGATGATTTGGTGAAGTACTTTTATTTCCCTGTTCTTTTGGGAGCAAAAAGGGAGGGTTGGCTTAGAACGTGATTCCCAAGAAATTGAATTTTTCCTTATTGTCTGCAGTGAGTGGGGAGTCTTGCTGTATGTGTAACACAGACACCTAGATATGGTGGTACTTCAGCTGCAATGTCAGTGGGAAATGCTTTGCCCATAAATTCATTGAAGAAAAGGTGGGGGGTGATGTAGAGAATGTGTGGTTAAATTTTGTGTGCTTACAAGGGCACACAGTGTTGGAGAGCAGGTGGGAAGGTTCATTGTTAGAACATCAGTGAGGGTCTAGGTTTGTAAGACCAACTTAATAAATTTAAATAAACTGAACTTCTACATTTCTTCTTTTATATTTTTTCCCCTCTGCTTTCCTGAAGAGAACACAAATTGAGAACTTCAAACTGAGAACTTAGATGTAAATTCCAGAAAATATCAACCCCCCCAAAAAAGAATTAAAAGTGTGAGAACATTTCTGCCTATTTCTAAGTAATCATAAAAAATTAAATTATTTCAAAAATAATCTGAACTTGTATATTTATGGGATAAATGCTTTTGTCCTAAAACACAAAAGAACCATTGTAGCCTTTTGCTTAAGCATAGAGAATATTCCTAGCAGTCCCCACCCCTTCCTTCCCCAAAGTACTTACTGCTCTAAAGGTATGGGGTTTGTATCTTGAGCTTTTTCTTGCCCCTTAACTCAATCTTTTGTGACAAATATATTTTTAGGTCTTTTTAATTCTCCCTCCATTCACTGAAGAGCTTTGTAGCTGTACCAAGATGTCTTAAAGCATGTGTGGTATTAGTTACAGTGTTGTATTTTTTATCTTTGTTGGTGCATGAACAGAGAGTTGATGCAACATTGCTTCCAGCACAATCAATGGACAGAGAAAGATCATCAGGGTGTGATGAAAGCACAAGCATCTCATGCCTGTCCTGCTCCATGGAGTACATACTCTTGGTGATGGAGACTGGAGGGAAGAGAAAAAAATGTATATATTTGTTTTTATTGTTTAAAACATGACAGTTTTACCTGCACGGGGCTCAAAGAACAATCTGCAAGGGGTAGGCAAGCTTCCATATCACCAGTTCTTTATTCACAGCAACATTTTTTTCTTTGAACCAGCTGTTCAAGTGATGGAGCCTGGACAATACCTTCTGTTGTTTTCCCATTTGTTTACATCCTGCCAATTTCACATATAACAAAAATGTCATCAACAGCAGTGTTGTGTCCTTATAGGGAAAAGACAAGCCTGTACAGAATTTATTTCCATCTCTGGAAATAGACAGGAGCTTGAGGCAGAATCTATACCAGTCATTGAATAGTGAGGGCAACACTATTTTGACCCTGAGGCCAACTGGCACCATCTAGTCCCATCTATCCTACTAAGCTCTCATCTTCTAAAATGAAGAGGTTGTGTCTCAGTTGTCTAATGGGGATTGCCCTTGCTTACTTCTGACCCCCTGAGCACCCCTGAGAACTCCATGGGATAGTGCTAACCTGGACCTGGACAAAAGCGTGCCAAGAGCTGGTTAATAAGTTAAATGTATGGATGACTGAACCACCTGGTGTCTGAGCCCTGGCACTGTTCCATTCACTCGCCTTGATGCTCTTCTGTGGATTTCACGTGTTGCTGTCTGTCTCCTCTGTATCTCACTATTGAGCTCAAGTTCTGCAGCCAAGGGTTTGGACGTGAGGAGGCCAGGAGATGGCTGCAAGGCAGACATTAACTATATATATATATATATATATTCAGAAAATTATATAACACAGGGCACACAAAAGAAGATGCAAATAAGGCTCTTATATTCTCCCTTAAGCATATATCAATGTTTGGTTTGGCAGTTCTATTACAGAATTTAATTTTCAACATAGAAGAAAGAAAAATGAAGGGACAGAACATCCCAAGACTTAAAATGTACAGTATGTTTCTATAAAAGTGTGCAAAATAATTTTCTCTTTATATTAATTGTTCCTGAATGAACTACTATTTTTTCATATGCAAGAAGAGTTTTATGTTATAGATAGTATTCTACTTGCATGACTCACAGATCAAACTGGGTTGGAGATGACCTTAAAGGTCATCCTGTCCCAGGCCCCCTGCCATGGGAAGGGATTTCACTAGAGCAAGTTGCTCAGGGCCCCATCCTGAGCTGGCCTTGAACACTTCCAAGGGACATCCACGACTTTGGTCAACCTATGCCAGGGCCTTACCACCCTCATAGCAAAGGCTTTCTTCCATGTCCAATCTCAATGTGGTCTCTATCAGCTTGTAGCCATTGTCCCTTGCCTGTCAGTACTGGTAAAAATTCCCTTTCCAGCCCTCTTATATGCCCTTTAGGTGCTATAAAGTCTCTCTGGAACCTTCTCTTCTCCAGCCTGAACAACCCCACCTCTCTCAGCCTGTCTTCATAGGAGCAGTGCTCCAGCCCTCTGATCCTCTTCCTGGTTTCCTCTGGACTCACTCCAACAGGTCTATGTCCCCCCCATGTTGGATGTAGTACTCCAGGTGGAGTCTCATGAGGGCAGAGGGGTGGAATCACCTCCCTCAATCTGCTTTTGATGCAGCTCAGGACACTGTTGGCTTCCCAGGCTGCAAATACACATTACCAGGGTATGTTCAGCTTCTCATCACTCATCGTCCCCAAGCTGTTTTCTCCAGGTCTGATCTCAATTCATTCACTGTCCAACCTGTCCAACCTCTATTTGTGACTGGGACTAGCAAAGAACTGGCAAAGACTACTACAGCATCATTTTGTAAGGAGAGATGTTTTTTTTTTTTTTTTTTTTTAAGCTGACTTCATAGGTGTCCATTGTGACCATGAAACCATTTGGAAAAACACCTAAAAGAAAGGAAATACATCAATATTTTATAATGCTCTATTCAACGACAAAAGGTGATTTGTATTTGATCATAGCATTGAATTTCTATTTGAAGCATGGGTATACAGAATGAGAAGCACTGGAAAGTTATAGATAATTTTGTTCCAATTATATGGTAGAAATTTTAATTTCTGAAGCTAAATTGAAAATAGGAGATAAGAATATGGCTGGTTTTATTTCTTCTATTTAAAAACTCTAAAAAACCCTCTGTCTAAATGCTAGAAAGGAAATGAGACTGTGTAGCTACTAGAATTTAAAATCTCAGTGAAACATTGAAAGAGAGTAGCAATGTGCATTGAGCCTTCACATGTAGATTGTTTAAGGGAGTCATGTTTCCACTTAACTGGCTTAGAAGGACATTAAAAGCAACCAGTATTTAATTTTTTAAAAATGAAGAACGCACTTTCATGTTTGACTTTGATTTTATGCTGGTACTTGTATGCAGACTTACAGCGACGTAAAATGTCTCTTGAATGGACCAATAGTAGTGGATTATATTAAAAAAATTAAGATAGAAATGACATCTCTGATAATATACAGTTTAAAAGTATGTTTGTGTTGCATACTGAATGTCAGTGAGACATCCTCCAATAACTTCCAAAGCCAGGAACTGGACTGGCTTGAGGCAAAGAGTGCTGCTAATGAGCAAGGCTTGTTCCCTAAGGCACAACCTCATGCCAGCACCACTTCTGTTCCTCATTCTGGAGCCTCTCAAGAAAGCTGCACTCTCTGCTGTGGGAACACCAGTCCATGCAGGGCTTTGGGCACCAGGGTCCACACAAGTGCCTGGAACACCAAAGCTGTGCTGTGAGCTCGAGCGTTAGAGTGTTCCTCCAGGGCCGGAGCTGAGGAGGAAGGTATGAGACAGCAGATGGTTTCTAAACAAATACAAACACTCCAGAAAACAGATGGGAGAGCCCAAGCAGGGTGAGCATTACTGGGATGATGTGGAGCAGTCTAGAGCAGCAGCTTTGCTGTGAGTGTTCATAGGCTGGGTAAGGAAGGCACTACAGAAAAGAAGGCAGGAAGGAAGTTACTGCTTTTTTGGGGGATTTGGGAAGAACTACTGCACTAAGCCTGCGAAGCTGGAATACAGTGAAAATGCTTTCTAGCAGTAATGTTTGAAACTGATCTCCAGGTGAATAGAAATGAATTGTCACTATTTCAAAGCTGAACTGAACAAGAAAAGACTGTGATCCATTCTTTCTAGTTTTTTTCATTCAGTTCTACCACCCCTCAGCTAAGTAACTACATGAACATATAACTTTCAAGAAGATATAGAGTTTGGCTTATGAAGAACAAAATGAACGTCAGGGTTCAAAATCCAGTCCAGATTTAGAAATGCAAATCTTGATCTCCTATTTTTTTTTTCTTTTCTTACACAAAGTAGTGTGGAGATTGCCTACCTGTATGCTGAATGATGGTGCTATGGAACAAAAAACAAGGCAGATCTAGATTGCCCACTTCCCTTTGGGTGTTTCTTCTTTTTTAGCCCATATCCATGAATTTGCAAATGCAAATGTGATTTAATAAAGGACAGTGGGTGTCTGTACCGTGTAGATACGTGAAGCAGAGAGAGATGCTGGTGGAGGGTGGATAATTCTAATCAAACTACTCACACCTTGCCCTCCTTGACATGTAATACCACTTTAAACAGCAGTGCTCTAATAGAGAAAAGAGCTACTGTACTTACCCACTCAATAATTTGCATAATTTTGAAGAGCTGAAAATGTCACTGCTGTTTTATGATAATTGTGGGGAAATGATTAGCTATAGCATTTATGCATTCCAGGAAAAAAAAAAAAAGAAAGTATTTTACTATTCTCTCTTTAATATTAATAAGGATTAATAAAAAGAAAAATAAAATCACCTTGGAGGACAAACATTATGTATAAAATAATGGGTGTCATATGAAGGCACATGAGTCATCCATCCATTTGCTGTAGCCTGTCATGTCTGGGGAAGTAGTAAAAAGACAACCTCTTGACTGCCCCTTCTGTAATTTCAAATGCAAATTTAGTAATAGGAATAGCTAAAAATAAAACTATTGTTTTCTTCCTTTTCTGCTTTGTAGCTTTGATTAGAATATACCAAATTTATGTCTCCTGTAATTCAAGTATTTTTTAATTGTGACAAATATGCATGAGGTGCTCATCTCCTTTTCATCATTATTCTTCAAGACAAACCCTTTGAGAAGAAGATTAAGACATCAGTTCTAGGTAATGGTTTTTTTGTCCTCAAAGCTCCTTGAACTTAGCAGGTTCTGTTGTTGTAGAGATACATACAGTGAAGAGTAAGTCCAATAGAAATCCTTGCGGAGGCATGGTTTCACTGGAGTCCTTGTCCAGCATCCTTTGACTTTCTCTGCCTTTCTCAGACTCTCTTCTTCTTATACTGCAATAAGAGCACAGCTGAGATTTACAAAGGTCATTTTTACAGTACTCATGAAAGCCTAGACTGCTCTACATTGCCCAGGTCCATCTGGGAATCCGGCCATGAATTCCAGTCTCAGGGTTTTCAGTCTCTGTGTGATGTGAATGATGTGTTATTCTGAAAGATGCTGTTATGACAGTCTGTGCAGAAGGGAGAGTTTTTTAATAGTTTTCCTCCAGTTTAGTGAAACTTCCCAGTTACAGTCTAGAAAAGAGATGTGAAAAGAGATAACAATTACTGCTAAACGTACCATGTTGAAGATGAAAGTTTTAGGTATATCTTCTTTACCTAGCACAATTTTTAAGTGGATGAAATATCATGTAGTATCACGATATAAAATCTCATTCAAAAAACACCATAATATCTATCCAAGGCCAAGTAAGTGATCCAAAATATGACATATATTCTATAGAAAGCTCTTCAGATATATTTATTTTTGCTTGATCAGGAAAATGTTGTCAGGAATAGCTAAAACAGCTGTATTTAAAATAACTAATTTTTTATTCTTTATTAGAGGAGAAGATAAACTATTACTGTCTTTTTTGAAATATAGGTGAAAGAATAAAAGGTAGCCTGGATTGGCATGGCAGAACTAACACAGACTCACAAAGAATGGTCACTCCAGCTGGTGTACTAAAAGGTACAATAACCCAGAAGGTCATCCATCATTCCTTGTAGAAGGGCCAGAATTTCAATAACTGCTCTGCAAGTTACAATATTTTGTTAGAAGTAAAGCTGATGCTGCTATGAGGAGACATTAGAGTGAAAGACATATTTTCCACATTCACTGTAAAAGTTTACAAAGGTATGTTTTTGATACAAAAGTCCATTTTGTTGAAATGCAGCGTGTAGAACTGTGTGTATTCATCTGGATTATTCAATGGTAGTGTAGCCATCCTAGTGTGGTTCAACACCCACAAGAATTGACCTTGTCTCTCATTATTTATGTCTACTATACTCACTATCACTAGAAGGCATTGGCTACAGCAACATATACAGATCTCTCACTAACAAACTAAAATCTTAAATTTGATTCTCTTGGTTTTTTTCATTACATATTTTTTTTCCAATAATTGGATGAGAGCATCCCTTTTTAGAAAATGTCATGTTTTAACCCCACCCAACAACTGAGTACTATGCAGCTGCTTACTCACACTCTTTCCTCAATGAAATGAGGAGAATTCAAAAAAAGAGGTAAAAGTCATGGGCTGAAAGAAAAACTGTAATAATAATAAAAATTAAAAAGGAAAAGAGAGAAAGAAACACTTTGGGCAACCTGTTCCAGTGGCTCACCACCTTCACAGTAAGGAACTTTTTCCTAATATCTAATCTAAATTTGACATTGAATGCTGCAGTGCTTAAAAAAAGCAGGAGATACAAATTCCCAAATTACTCAGATACCTTTAGATCATCAATTTCACCTAATATTTGTTTTTTTTCCAGTAGTTGTGACAGAGTTGAAGTCACAGCTAGAATGTTTGTATATTTTCCATATACATAGCCACTTTCATAAGCACTTTCTTTTTCCCATGTTATAATTTTTGAGACAATATTTTTTGTCAATTTGTCTCCTTCAGGATTTTTTACTTAGCAGTTCATGCTATATCTTATTTATCAAGAAAGGCTTTGTAAATACTCTAAGTTCAGGACTTTTCAAAGAGTATCAATCTATCTTAAGTTGCTTTCTGGCCCCACAACACCCCTGCCCCCCTGCCCTGGTATACCCTTAGGGGGTCTTTTATATCTCATCGGAGTGAGCAGTTCAGAATGAAAAAATAATCTATACTGATAACAGTCATATGATCATTCATTAAGGTCTGACTTTACCTGAGTGCTAATTACAGGAAAAATATTTGAAGGAGAAAGTAAAGCTTGCAAGCATATCACACATGGGCTCTTCCCAAATATATTTCCCGTCTATCACACTTATTACTGCAGGGTGGGCTGACAGGTTAATTATGTACTTGCAGGAGAACTGATACAGAAGATATTATGATCTCAAAAACAAACATTTATAATCATTTTATCTAAACAGAAGACAGCCTCACCTTGATGAAGGTCTGCATTTAGTGAACATTTTAAGGCAGCAGTCACGGCACTCTCAAGGAAGATACCTGATAAGCTATCTATCGGTAGACACCAAGCCAGCAGTATATAGAATATGCTGCAGGAATGTAACCTATTCATATGGTAGTACATGGGACAAAAAGGATTGATTTTTGTGATGATGTCATAGGACTGGGATTTACAAAATTCTATTTTAATTTCTAGGTTAATTAATTTCCAGATTACTTGTGTGCAGGTCTTTCACTGACATAGAGACCCACGGAGAGAAATTATATATGGTGGGTCATAGAACATGGGGAGACCATGATGAAAGCATCTGATGTCCCTGATTATTTTATTCCTATATGAATATATGCCCTACTATCTGGAAGGTGTGTTTCCAGATGTACCAGATCCTCCCAGATGGGATTGTGGTTCCAGTGAGGCTACACCATGAGAGGGATCCTCCTAAAAAGCACACATGCTTCTGCTGTGGTGCAGTCCAAAAATTTTTGGCTGTTCTGGGACAAGTAAACGCATCAGCTGATTGTGGTTCAAGCTGTTAATCTACATCTAGAAAATGTTTTGCCAGATATAAAGAATGCTGTTCATGCGAGTGCATAGGAATTTTCTGACTTATATCTGGACAGAGGCAGGAAGACCTAGTCACACTGAATAGATGAAGATGCAGTTATATCATGGAGATTTTTATGTCTTTTATTTAAGAAGAAATCCTAAAACTAGAGTCCATTAAGTCCTGACATTTGAGGTTTCTTGAGCTCTCATTTTAGAGCTCAGAGCTCTCTTTTCCCTTCAGTTCATCTGTTTTTCAAATGAGCTGTATTTTTACTCATGTTTCTCCCTTAGCTGTCTGCCATAATTAACACATGTGATGTCAGTCATTTTGTACTTTGTGATTGTTCATTGCTTACTACAGTCAAACCCAGACAGTAATTAAACATTAATGCCTGGATATCCATTCACTTATTTTTCTGCAAGGTTTAGAATCCGTCATGTGTTTTACCTTTCACTGGACCCCAAAACTACAAGATAAGTTCTATATCAGCTCTTGGGATTCTATCAACTTTCCATAAAGGTCCAGCAGGCTGTGCACAAGTATTAGTTCCCTCACATGGATCTGGTTTTAACACAAGAATAAAATATTCATCAACTAAATTATTCAAGGAGTAATTGTTGGTATTTGTTGAATAATGTATTCTGTTCATGGTGTCTGAATACTACAAGAATGAGCTGAATAAATTATATGCCAAAGCAGCAAAATCACTGCTTTGCATTTGTTGAATAGCATTTTATCTAAGCTAAATGTGTTTTAATAAAAACATAGCATAAGAGAACAAAATCTTGTACCTTTTTCTCCTTTCTGACAAAGGGTATGGCTTTAGGTATGTATTGTGATAGTCCTTAAACTGTACAACAGATGCTGAGAACTAAGAGCTAGAACAATAATATCTTGTGTGGCAATTTTCAGAGGCCACGAAACACAATATTTCTTTCTTTCAGAAAACATTTATTTTATTGTAACTAGAAAGAAGCCTAGTAAGTGGGCCACAGTATTGTGAAAGTAACTCAAGTTCTGCTTATTCAGTACTAAAGTTTAAATGTTCTACACATTCAGCTATTTCATTCCTCTTGCTTACTTGCTGGAATCACGTTCTTCACTACATGAACAAATATTGTACTACTGAAAAAATACACATGCTTTTGTTTAATGGTAGCACTGAACAATTCCACATGGACAGAAAAACCCAATTTTCAGCAATGAGTTTCATCTAAGAAACCTGGGAACCAGGAAGTCTGATCTGAATAAATAATGTCAACATACAACAGGTGCATGTTGAACAGAACTAAGAGATGACAGTTCTTCAATTCCATACTGACTCGAATAATTACAAATGTGATCCCAACAGAAAAAGTCTGGCTATTCAGTTCAAGCTGCTTCCATGTGGGTGGGAGGGATGTTAGAAAGGAACAACTCTATTTGAAAAAGTTTACACTGCCATTGTGTCCTGACTAATATTCCTTGAGGCAACATTTTAACTTCAAATGGCTGCTGACATTTATGCAGAGGTGTTTCTGGTAGTTCTAATATACTGCTCTGCTCTCTAGCTTTCGCTTAAACTACAAGAGAACACTGCACCAATCAAATCTAGTCAATAAAATTGCAAGATACCCACTTTAACACTTACCTGGAAAGCAGAACAAGAGAGAGTGGTATGGATTCTATGGGTCCTGCATGCACAATTCACAAGTTATTGACATGTATGAAAAGAGAGTTCTAAACAATCTTTTCAGTCACACAATAATTCACATTACATTGACTGTTTCCTACAAGGAAAATCACAGATTATCTTGAAACATGGAGTTGAAATGTGCTCAGTAGGTGCATGTCTGTGTGGACAAGTAGCACAAAAAATTGTTTCTCTTGATTTCTTCATTCATCAATACAGAGACACCCAATGTCAGTTTGTTTCAGTGTCAGTCAAAGGACATTGAAAACTTACTGAAATCAGAAATCAGTAAAAGCCACCTAATTAAACATAAATTAACCATGCACTTACAAAGCACATTCACTCAAGAAGGGATTTGATTTAAACACTCACTTAAATATTTTGCTAACTGGGTCCTGAACTGCAACTGTCACTTTATAGAAAATCATATTCTGATTGATATAACTCTGTCTACTATGGAAGAATTTATCTTCCTTGTAAATATTCTTAGCAGCACCAACTCTGTGAAATGTTGCTTTCTTCAGATATCTCTTCCCTGTTCTCACAGCACTGCATTAGAGCAGCTTACTAATTACAAGGAATTCAATTCCTGTTGGTGACTTCAGCCTTGATTGCTATGAGATTCAGATGCTGTCACAACTCAAGGTGAAGCCTTCACCTGGGGAGAGAAGCATGCAAATACTGCATGCTATAAAAAGGAGAAGAGAAATACAAAAATAAGGCAGACTTGTCTCAGAAAAGATTAGGGTTTTGAGTTTTTCATGGAGTCCATAAGATTAATTAAGTCTTACTTAGCTTTGAGAAAGAGAAAAGCTGTACTTAGATTAAAGACAGCTACTTCATTGCTTCTTACAGCAGAGACAAATTACAGTAAAAGAATACTAATACCTTTATTATTTAGCATATTCATATTCCTATGCTACCAGAACTTTCACATCATGTCATTCTTTTGAATGCAATAAAAGTAGCCACTTGTAACATTCTGTCAGGTTAGTGTAAAATGGTCTTCCTCACTCATGAAGACCATTTCTTTTTTCTCAGGTCATGATGATGAAATTGAAGTTTTTGTTTCATCTTTTTGGCTGCTTAATAAATATAAATGTTAAAATGCTTCTCTTTTAAATTTAAATTAGATTTTGATCTTTTCTTTTGTGGAATAAATTCACCTGCAAAAAGGTATCTGAGAATGTAGAGAAATTTACCTTCTAACTTGTGAAATGGTTAATTTTCAAATATGTTTGAGAGAAGAATACACTAAAGACTCTTTTGCCCTTGATTTAAATTGTTGAAATCCAACAGACTGGCTTGTATTTTGCAGTTATAAATGAGTAATAAATATGTTCTCAGAAGGAGAATGTGAGTTAGTCATATTGGAAAAGAAAACATAATAAAAAGTTATGACTCTGATGAGACTGCCATGAGTGGAAGAAAGAGCCAAAGGAGAAAGATAAGAGTAAATAAAGTGAAATTATGAAAACAATATTTGGAAAAAAAATTAGTAATTAAGAAAGAAAATTCTTCTCAGCCACAAACTAATTGGTAGAGATATACTCGAAAAAGGAAAGCTTATAGAGTTTATCTTCCAACTTGTCTTTTAAAATCGCCATATAAAGATGTACAGATGCTCCCATAATTTGAAAGCAGTCATTTAACCTTGTATTCCTTTTCTCTACTTTGCAACTGCATTTGGTTCTTTAGAAATCTGCATAATATTTACATAATGAGACTCAGACCCTAATATGCCATTCAATTGTTCAGCAAACTTCCCTTGTAAGCAATTATAGACAAAGAGTGAGAGGGAAAAAAAAGTTAATAGAGAAGTCATTGGTTTTTGCTATGGAAAAACAACTAAATGTCCAAATCTATCTATTGGCTTTTAACTTATGCCTTTTCTGCAAGACTTTCTGGTGGGCTAATACAAATATCTGTTATTTGAGTCTCTAGCTTATTAATTAAAAAAAAATTGTAATTAATATTTGGGAAGATTTCATATGCCAGACTATACTAGCACAAGTGAAATGCTAGTTAGCTACACAAAAGTATGGCAAAATAACAGAATTTGCAGGTGCACTGTGTCTTTGTCTGAAGGCTATGGAACCCTGCAGAGAAATTCACCTTAAAGACTTATAGATCTTACATACTTGTAGGGAAGAAATTGAACTCTTTTGAACTGTTTTTTTCTCTCTGCCTCCTGTTGATCTATGTTTTTTCATGGTCATTTCCTGTAACACACTGTATTTAAAAAGGAAGTTTTATGTCATAAGCATAAATTTCTTCTATATTTTCATCTCATGACCTCAAGAAAACAAGGAAAACAATAGAGGGATCAATTTTGAAAAGGATTTTGATTTATTGCGGACTTTGTTCCTGGTTAAAAAAAAAACAACAAAACAAACAAAACAAACAAACAAAAAAAAACAACAACAAAAAACCCTGAAGTGATACAGGCTTGAAATATCTGAGCTGCTGTACAGGCAAATAATGCTCCTCTTAAGGTTAATCCCAATATAGTATATGCTCAGTAATCTAAGAATGTTTGCCTGGTCTATATGATGGTAAAGCTTCATGGACTGTTTGCTCATTGCCTTCAGTCTTCACCACATGACAAATTCCCTTGTACTATTTGCTGCCCAGCAAAAACACTTTTGTAACTGTAAATATTTCTCCCCAAATACATGTTGAATATTTCCTTGTTAGTTGTGACCACATTTATTTTCTTTAAAGCATTCATATGAGAGAAATTCTGTTTGTTGGAACGGTTGTCAAATGTGAAAATCCCATGAATATTCATACAAGCATGTATTCACACAAACATTGATATCACATGTGCCTGCATGACCTTTAAGAAAGCTTTCTGTGGGCTGAGAACTGGAAGAGGAAAGAAGGAGTGTTTTGGCAGACAAATAGCAAGTATGTCTTTCTCCATAAAACCTGCAGGAAAATGAGCAGCTGTTGTGGAGGAAGCAAAGGACAATATGCAAAACAACTATCAGCATGAACATGGATGTAAATCTTCAAAACTGAGGATCAGTATGCTTATTTGTCTGTGTACCTGAACCCAGCCAGGAAACAGAAAGAGCACTTAAAACACATTCCCTGTTCTTATGTCATCAAATGAAAGGGAAAAGACATTGCAGATCTGCAGGGGATGGCTGTGATCTCTTCAGAAGGGATGGAAAAGGAAGAAGAGGTGGTGGGGTAGCTAACCATGTCAGAAAGTGGCTTGGTTGCCCAGAGGTTAATGATGGTGACAACAGGGTTGAATGTTTTTGGGTAAGAATCAGGGGGAAGGCCAACAGGACAGATACTGGTGAGGAAGCATTTCGAGTGATGTGTCCAGTTCTGGGCCCCTCATTTCAAAATATTGAGCTGCTGGAGCAAGTCCAGAGAACAAAGCTGGTGAAAGGTCTGAAAGACAAATTCTATGAGGAGCAGCTGAAGGAGCTGGGGTTTAGCCTGAAGAACAGAAGGCTGAATATTTGCTCTCTGCAACTACATGACAGGAGACTGTAGTGAGGTGGAGGTTGTTTATTTCTTCAGAGTAACAAGCAATAAAACAATAGGTCTCAAATGGCATCAGGGCAACTCTAGATTACATATTAGGAAAATTTTCCTCATTAAAAGGCTTGTCAAGCATTGTAACAGGCTGCCCAAAAAGTGGTTGAGTCACCATCCCTGTAGATATTTAAAAGATGTGTAGATGGCCATGGTTTAGTGGTGGACTTGGCAGTGCTGTGACTGGTGCAAAGTACAGGTGAAGCAGTAAAAATCTGTCCCAATTGTATTATTTGATGACTGCAGGGGATGACTGCAAAAATGCCCATGTATTTCCTGGAAATGTTACTTTATTTTCTCAAGAAAGAGCCTTCAGTGAAGGAAAATGTTCATTTATAACATTTATTCATACAACTGCATATATTTACATACATTCATTCACTATAAAAATACAGTGTTGAAAAGACAACTTGAAGAAAAAAAAAGAATTGAGTGCACTCTAATGCAATTAATTCAAATAAATGTATGAAGAAAAAGATGAAATTTAAAATCTTCTGATTCCTTTCTCATTCATTCAGGGATGGAATCAGACATTTTGGTAATGCTCTTGCACATGTCATTAAAAGGTAAGGTTAAAAAAATAAAAGGGAAAACAGAATAGGAAAAAAAAGAGGAAGAGGAAAGTAAAAAGAAAGGAAAAAAGAAAGATAAAAAAGAGAAGGAAAAAGGGAAAAATTTACAGTGCTTTCTTTTTTCATAGTCCTGGTTGTCATCTAGTTATAATCTCAACCTCTCCTGTGCTCCTTGGACAACTACATCTCAAAATAAAACTTAGATCTCTTCTGTCTTATAAAAATTCTATCACAGGACTGGCAGAATGAAATGATCTCTGGCTTGAACTTCCAATAAATATTCCCTAAATGTCACATTTAAGGTCACAGTTCCAACACACTCATAGACTCTTTAGGTATTTAAATGAAACTCTAATTTTCAGTGTGGTATAAACATAGCAGATGCTGCAATCTTTTTTTCAGAAATGGATCATAGCAGCAGTAAGTGCATCCTGAAAGCTGTGGAAAAAAATGGCCATTAATTGTTCCATAATAAGGTCCAGACATTAAAATCCTGAATTGCTTTCAGAAGGGTGAAAGTGTAGAAAACCTTTTATTTATCATTCTTAGTTACTTTAAAAATTCATTCCCATTTCTGGTTGTTAAGCATTAAGTTTTCATCATTTCTGAAAATCCTGGAGTAGTTAATCAATCAAACAAGCCAAATGCTGACTGCTTGCCTCAAACAGCTCTTGCAAAATCTTTATTCGACAGGTTCATTTGACATTTGTTTGCAACAAACACGTAAATGAAGACTACCACCTATATGGACAATAGCTTTAAAGGAAAAAGATAACACTGAGGGGAATGACTGATTTGTAGGCTATTTTTTCTGTCATAGAGAACAAAGTAATATCTGCATATTGTCAATCATGTTGATTGAGGGTTAATTTGCCTGCAATTCTTCAACAGATGAAAGGAAACATGAAAAGCGTGTAGGTAAAACCTCAGCATATCATATGCACAAGACTCCATTATATATGCATGTGAACACAACCTACCTCTGACCTCAGAGGGATGTGGGAAACAAGGCATCTTTCATTTGCAATACATCATATCTCCAAGCTGTGTGGTGCAGGTGACACGCTGGAGGGAAGGGATGCCATCCACAGGGGCCTGGAAAGACTTGATGGGTGGGACCGTGTGAACTCCACGAAGTTCAAAAAGGCCTGAGTGGCTGAGGCAAACCCAAGCACAAACACAAATGGGTGGAAAATGGATGTAGAGCAGCTCTTGAGGAGAAGGACTTGAGGATGTTGGTTGACAAGAAGCTCAGTGTGACCTGATAATGTGTGCCCTGAAAGCCAGCTGTGTCCTGAGCTGCAGCAAAAGCAGTGGGGCTGGATGTAGATGACTTTTATGGTGCCTTTCAAACCAAATCATTCTATGATTCCATGAATCTGTGAGCTCTGTGCTTTAGCACTGAAATCACAGGGGTTCAACACCAGGTGCGGCCTTTCCAAACTTTCTGGCTATCGCATGGACGTGGCCTTGGGGCTCTGAGTGCTCCTACAGCTCTGCAATCTCTTCCCCCACTCCTGGGGATTTGACTGCTGGCATTCAGGGCAGGTTCTGAGATGGTGGAGCTGGGTAAGCTTTCACAAGAACATAGCTTATGCTCCTAAACTGAACCATTCTCTGAAAAACCCTCTCACTCTCTAGGTACTACAGGTAGCAATTAGGACACAGATAATCTCCTGTGCTGTGACAATTTCTTAAAACAAGGGGCATGAAATTAAAAGTCAGAGAATTGCTCCTCAGAAATGTTTCCTTTTTAACACACAGGAAGGTGATTAATAGTAACTTTAGAAAGCAGCCCCTTTATTTTTAAAAATTGTAGGGGTAGAAAAGGGCGAGAGATGCCCAAAAAGTCCTAGTGATTCTCTTAATAAACCTTGGAGAATGTATTAGCATTTCTGGCATATCGACTGTGTTTAGCAATAAAACTAGAAATTTTGTTTTTGAGAGATGAATATCATTATTCATCCAATATTACTCCATGGTTTAATTTGTTTGGGTTTTAAGATCAAATGCAAGTTATTATGTCTTCTGAACACCAAATCAAAGTTTTTCATATATCTACGAAAACTTTAATGAATTTAGAAAAGACATAAGATAAAGGATATAAATTTTCCTTTATCAAAGCCTTTATGTGGTTGTCAACCACTTTAATTGAAATGTGTACTATTTGTCTATCATCTGGCCTAAATACAATGCTGAACACCTTACTCAGATGAACAGGTTCATATTTAATAGCAAAGCTTTTCCCTAGTTTAGTGTAAGCAGAAATGCTTTCAGTCATGTTTCCTCTGCTACATAGATCATTGTAGGTTTTAAACTCCTCCTGCTGTGAAAACTGGCTATGCTGCATTTCCTATAAATTCCATCCATCAAACATCAGTGACTTTAAACATACCATATTAATAAGCATAAAAGAAGACAGATGATAGGTCATGAATAAATAAAATTGCTGAGAAAAAAAATGTTTTTTTGCAACCAGTGACTATACAATATCCCTCAGCAGTAAGATTATAACATTGTGTCCCAGGCTAAAATGAAGGAAAAAAGAAATCACATTTAATAATTAGTATTTGCTTAAAATTGTCCTTAATACCTTATAGTATATAAGGCATTGTGGACATACATTCACTTCTAGGCTAGGTTTAAACTGTGGCATTTCCAATGTCAGTACATTGAAACCACTAGAAATTCTGGTTAAGTTCAAAGCAAATACTGAATATGTAATTGTAAAAGTTTTGTAAAGTTTCCTCATTCCCATGGTAATTGAATCTGCTGCAATAGACTATGGGAGGTGAAAAAACCTACCAAAGTTAATGCTAACTGCTAAAAATTACAGTTTGAAATAAATATCAGATTTTTTTCAATGCAATGGGGATTATGTACATGGGAATCCTTCTGACTGCTGCCTAAAATTCCATGGAACTTGAAGGAACTCCTTGGAAGCAATAGATAAGAACGCCTTGAAAACGAGTCAGGCCTTCAGCATGTTTTGACAATATTTATATTGCTTCAGAATTTATTGAACTATTCAGATTGTCAAGAAGAAAATTATATATTTAGTGAAAACAGAAAAAAAAAAAGTAGAAAGGGATATTAATCCTAATGTATTTAGAGGGTAAGAATTAATGCTTGGATTCCATATATAATCTAAATGGCTTACTATTCCAGTGTATGAAAAAAAAAAGTAATCAGATTTATGTCTTTGGAATTAGATTCTGTTTAATTCTATTGAATTAATTCTAATGAATTAATTCAATATCCACATTTTAAAATAATTAATATATGAAATATGAGATATAAGAGGAAAAACTATTCTGAAGGTCTAACATGGACGTTCGATACTTCCTGAAAAACTCAGAATTCAGAAAAGGAGATTTCTGCTTGAATGCTAGAAATAGATCTGGGTTAAGTGTCTGTATTGATACTTAACTTTTAATGGAAAACTGACATAGAGAGAGTTCCAAATCTATTAGTGAGCTAAAACAAATGCAGGACATGCATGCAGAATTCTTCAAGTAGTGGAATGAGACACACAATAAGACAAGACCAGTTTTTCTACAAATGATGATGTCAATTATGATTACTAATGCATGTCAACAGGGAAGACATGAGACTGCAAGAAGTGAAATCTTGACACAGATTTTGTAATGCTTGGTGTTTCAAATTGTTCCTGAATAGAAAATTATGGATAAGCTATTATAGAACTTAGGTTGTGTACATGGACATGTCAGGAGTAAATTGACTCCAATTTTGACTAAGAGGAAGCTAATACCTAATGGGATAGCAATTTCTGTGAGCCATATGGGCACATGAATATTTTCTAATTTTGTTCTATGAATATTATCTGTTCTTTTTGTATGGGCACATTGTGTTATAATTATTAGTGCTGCTTCTGGATGAAATATACAAAATATGATTATTAGAAGGTTAAAAGACAATGGCACCCCCTCTGCAATGTGAATCAGAAAGAACTGTGACACATACATTGTTTAAAATACATTATCTGTGAAGCATTGCAAATTTGAGTCAGGTGTTATAGTGTGAATTCAGGTGGAAGATTTTCAAGAAGAAGTTAAAAATGGATTCAATTTCAGGAAAAAAATATCTGCTCATTTGACATAGCCAGTTTAACAAAGACAACCCTATTTTTTGTGCACTTTTCTGCAGGTTTCACAGCTAACTTAGAAACTGTTTGTCACAGACCAATATGATTTGATATTTTCCCTGTAGAATGGACCATTGTGAACTATAATGGCTGACAAACAATAACACTGAAAAAATGTTCTCCTATGAAACCTAAAAAGGCATTGCATGCAATATTAAAGATATCAGCTATATGGGGGGAAAAATTCTGGAGATGGCAGTCACTAAATGTCTAAGATACTCCACAGGGTGACATAAACCAACATGAGTCCAAGTATCGTGTAAGGAAATAGGAAAGCAAATGGACAAATAAAAAAATATATATGCACTTGTTTAAATCTCACTGGCTTCAGTAGTAAATGATTAAAACCCTCTTAAGGAGATGATATTACTAATATATTTAAAGTTTAGGTCATACTTATAGGCTTTGCAGATTCTAGAGAAGCCTTGGGAAGTCATCCAAGGCAAGAGGTTTGTCCTATTCAAAACAGTGCTATTCAGACTCCCAGTTAAAGAAAATCAAGGTCTCGTACATGCAAGCTTGGATAATGCATTAGGATTGAATTTGTAATAACACCTTCATCTTCAAAGAAGTTTAAAAATATATTTAAAAATTGAATTGCACTTAAACTTCATTTTAAAAGAAGTTTTGAAGAATAACAAAAGTTATGTGGAAAAGAAAAAATATACACCCTCTACTTAGCAACCTCTTGTATGCCTAAAAAATTTAAACTACTTATAAATGAGAATGTCTTCTGTGCATACTTCAATTACTGCTTTTAGTATATTTTCTCTCATTTTTTGTGTAGCATGCAGCATATACTCAATGTGTCTCCAGTGCCTATTATCACTGTTCTTGTATAATAAACTTCTTATCTGTGAGAATATGACCTTGCCACTGTGAAAAAAATCTTTGAAAGAATAGCTCAATTAAAATCTAATACCTCTGTTTAGGATTTGATTTCATTACTATTCATAAGACCATGCAACACTATTTGAGTCATGAGTTCTCATGCAACTCGAATACTCATTTCAAAAGAGTCATTACAAAAATAATTTTTATTCTTTTCTCTGCCCTATTGATTTTCAGTCACCATGGAGCTTTCTTTGTTGACTTTGCAAAGGTCTCTGTTGAAAGTTCATGCTATTGTTGTGATAATAATTGCTGATCAGGGTCCATTTGGAACAGGTAAATTTAAATGCAAGATAGGTAGAGGTGGGTAGTAGTAAAGATGCATGCAAATGACAGAATGACAGAATGACTTGGGCAAGAAGGGACTGTAAACATTATTTAGTTCCAACTCCCCTGCTATGGGACACCTTCCACTATCCCTGGATGCTCAAAGCCCCATCCAACATGGGGCTGAACATCTCACGGATCCACAGGCATCCACAGATTCTTTGGGCAACTTGTTCTAGTGCCTCACCACCTTGACAATGAAATTTTTTCATAGCTCATGTAAATATATATCTCCTCATCTAGACTAAAACCATTCCTCATGTCCTATTACTATCTGCTCATGTAAAAAGTCACTCCCTCTTTTTTTCAAGCCCCCTATAGGTAGTGAGGAAGGTCCCAGTGAGGTGTCCCTGGAGACTGCTTTCCCCAAAATAACAGTAAATGGGCTGGGAATTTAGCATAATCTACACAAATGTCACTCAGGAGTGTGAAGTTGCACCCCAAAGATGAACTTTGGATGTGTCGCTTAACCTGAATGTTTGTTTACCAATCTCTAACTGAGTATAATAATTGTCTATCCTGTTGGGAATTATGGTTCTCAATTAATTTTGCAAACTGTTCTAAGAGGGATAGACAAACAGCCTCACACACATGAAGTGGAAAATAGTATTTAAATGAGCCTTAACTTGTCTTCAGCATTATTGGATTTGAATTGGCATGGACATTTGTACTTGTGAAACAATCTCTTTCTTGGATATAAATGTCTCTTTTCTTAATTAGTGAATATATTTCCTCTCTTTTCCCTTTCTTATTTCAAATCAGTAAGTTTAAAAAAAAAATCAAGAATATCAGTTAGCAAAACAAGGTCAAAGGCTGGAATTTACTAGAAGCATCAAGTATCTTTACAAAAAAAATAAAAGGGGGGAAAAAATCATCTGAAAATTTCAGGCCATGATCAGGGAGCAAAACAAAGAAGGAATATGGACTTAGATAAATATAATGATTTAGATAAAATATTTAGACAAATATAAAGTAACAAAAGTTATTATGCATTAACTGAGCATCTACTCTGAATGTGAAAAGGCAAATTAACACCACAAAAGTCCTACAAATCAGAAGGTGATTCAGAAAAAATAAGGGCAAAATGCAAGCTGTCAAAAATCAAGCTTAGTCCACCCTGAGTTCAGAACGTGAACATGATTAACAAAGATTTTTGAAATATGCAGAAAAGAAAAATTTTAAAAAATTATATATTATCTAAACATTAAAACAAATACCTTGTTTTTCATTAAAAAGGAAGACGTGAAACAAAGGAAGGTAAGAGAGGTTGCACAATTGAGAAAAAATATGTAAAAAGATTATAATCTGAATCACTACACCCAAGCTAAACTAAATCTCATTCTTGAATTATAAAATAAATAAACACCATTGCAGAATTCTGAAATAAGTGGTATACTGGTTAAATTGGAAAATTTCTACCAATATTCCTTATTATGAAAATATAAACACTTGATTTGAGAACAACATATATAACAAACATTTACAAAGGGCAGTAATTCAGGTTGGTATTAAGGTGCTGACCTACCCTTGGTCACTTGGAAAACTATCAAGTTTTGTGGGAAAGAATAATTAGAAAAATTGAGATATGTAAAAAAGGGGGAAAATGCAATGCAGAGGAACTGACAGTCTGACATGACAAATTTTGCTTGTAAAAAGTAATTGATTTTCTAGAGAAAAAAAATTTAAAATGTCCCTGATATTTTTGACAATGCATAGGAAATTGGTTCTCTATAATAAACTACTTGTTAAACTGGATTAGAGTAGTAGAAGTTGAATGGTGGAATAGAAACAGACTAAAGGGGAAATTATAGAGGTTATTCAGATATAAAAGAAGTGAAGTTTTTTGTTTTTCTCAAATTTTGTTATTAAACTTAGCTGTTATCTGCTTTAATGGTGTTGGCATAAAAATGTGCAGTTTAACTGAGCATATGGCATTATTACAGGTAGTGCAAAACATGAGCAGAAACAAAACTGATTGTATGCAGATACAAAAGGCTGAAATAAGGTCTGTGCGAAGACAATAATATAAAAATTTGTGAGAAATTTATTTGCTACTAACAAGAATTAGCATCATGAACAACATTTTTGGGTGAAGACAATGTTTTTAGCTTATGGCCTGTTTGCATAATCAGTCTGAAAACTTATATTGTATCAGTCAAAGGGGATTTAGTATGAGAGGCAAGTGTTCAAGCAGAGCACAGCCAAGGCATTTTCCTTGCCTGATTGTGTATGACTCATTATGAAGAAGTGAGAACTCAGTGAAAGAAATCTGAAGAAAAAGTGAAACTGAAGAGAATGGCTTGTTTAGTTAATCAGACACAAGGGCCCTAAGATTTTTGAGGGTGAAAACGAGAGATGCTTGAGAAGACCCAAGCAGCCCAGACTCATCCTTTGTTGCTTTGCACTGTCCATGTGTAATTGTGGTCTCTTTCTGACATAACAAAAACCGGTTTTCAACTCTGCCTTCAGCTTTGGATTAATTGAGTCACTTTCTTCTTACTAGTGAGATATTCCAGAAAAATCAGAAAAAGTATAGTAATCAGGCTGTCCAGCAGAACTCAGAATAAACAGGATGATAGCACAGTTTTGACTTCTTTTTTTGTAATTTCATTCTTCATGGCATGAAAAAGATTGTCTGTTTGCTACATTATTTAGGAACTTGGGTATTTGATGATCTCTGACAGACTTTTAAGTTGCGTAGGACACGATGAATAAAGTTGTCCAAATTTGACATTTACATAAATTATAACATTGTTATTATTAAATACAAAATTAACACAAAGCACTAAATGTCTGCAATTTTTTTTTACTTTGATGGGCTGTAGCAATGAAATATTCTTCCTAGATAATCCTTAGAGTTTAGCTAGAATTAATGTTGTCATGATTTCCATCTGATTGATAGTTTGACACTACCCATTTCTGACATTTCACTGGTGTTATTTCATTTTGGGTTCAGTGGCACTTGCACAAAGTGAAGAGTTTAAAATAATTTCTGATGTCTCAGCAGAAGGAAGGGTCAATAAGCTGCCGGGAAGGAAATGTACAAGTCAAATGTGCTGCAATATACATTGAAATCATCTGGAAACAAATGGATAGAATAACATACACTTTTAGCTGATGACAACAGTTGCAGTAGTGGAAAAAATAACCTAATTTTTTGAAGTAAACAGCTGAAAAAATTCTGCCTAAAGAGCATTCAATGCAGCTTGTCTGGAAAAAAAAAGTCTATCCTAAGCAATCAGCTTTTACGCCTCTACAGAAAAAAGCAATTTTCCAATGATAACTAAGCAGTATCACTGCTGTAAGTGAGGGTGCAACACTGAACTACTTCCTTAATTATTTCAGATGGGTGAGTGACTGGTTTATTTTTTGAATCATGGGCAGACCTGACAAACTGCAGCTTAGTATCCACTGACTTAGTAAGAAGATTGTAACAACCTGGAGAAATCTCGGTCCTTAAAAATAATATTGCTGCCAATTTAGAGGAGATAAGGGAGGAAATAAAAAGAAGACTGTGAGAAAGCAGATATTTTATAAAAGAATTCTATGTTTTCTGGCCGTCCTCTCCTAGTAACTATGAATTTCCATAGAAAAATTTTTCTTAACATATACATGTGCAAGACACTTGCAGACCTTTAATAATGATATTTTTGCCTTAGTAGAGACATAATACTATATCATATTTATGGATTTTAACTTCATATTCATATTCTTCATTAATTTTTACACAGTCTTGAGTTAGTTAATCTAAATCTCTATTTACATATTGCAGAACTACCATAATTTTATTTCTTTCAAATCACAGAGGATTTTTTTCAATATGATGGGAGATTGCCTGAAATTAAAATGCTGGTAATACAAAAGGTACCTGCAGAACAGTTTTAAATAAAATTTAGTATGCTTTAAATCCTCCAATACTTAGTGTTCTAGATCATTAAAAGATAGAGCTGATGTATCTATTTCTGATAAAAACACCAAGCAGGATTAACTCCTACACTTTTCAATTCAAATTTTATATTGGGATTTATTTTTGCTTTGTGTCTTCAAACAATGATGAGAAAAAAAAGCCTACTTGCAAAATCCTCAAAATATTTTCCTCTTTATATATTTTTTTAAAGCTAACATCTTAAAAATCATCACAGAGTTTGTGTGTACGTGTCTGCCTGTCTGTCCCTCCATTTCCTTTATGAAGTTTAATCCTGTTGATTGAGCTCTAGAGGGAAAGTAAACATTTAAGACCTATGAATTTGCTCCAAATTTAATTAAATATAGCAGCTAGGTAGAACAGACAAATCTCTCACATGCTGCCACTCAGAAAAATGCTTCAGGATGCTGTTATTCCTTCTCAGACAGTAGAAAATCTTCTTAAAATACAGTCACCTGAAATGCCTGCCATGGTGAAAAGTCTTCATTCAACACCCATACATTCTTAAACATAAAAATTAATAATATATGATACACAAAACAATAGTTATTTTTCCTTAATTTTCACATTCCTGGTTTTGCAATTTTTTTTTTGCTATATTTTGTTATTTCAGTGTTACTTCAAAAAGGGGGAATCCCAAAATCTGTGTCAACTTTTCTGGTTTATATTTTTTTACTGAAGAATTCGGATGAAAGTCAATGTGTTTCAAGATGTTAAGCAAGGCAAATCCTTTCAAGTTCCTCATTCCTTGCTATCCAAGTCTCCTATTTCTATCATTCAGTGCTATCAGCAGTCTGTACTAAGGGGACTGGTTATGTCAGCCTGAAGCTAGTCTGCAAAGATAAATCCACACCACGTCAATCAGTGCTGAGGCTAGAGAGCAGTTTGCCAGCCCTTAACAAAGCTGAGGCAGCTAGTTTTACTTTGGTTTACTAAAAAACACCTATAAGGTAGACAAAGAACTTTTCTTTTTTTGTAAGAAACAGAGAAAACCAGCTATGAACAATTTCAGAATAAGATATTTTTGAACACAGTGTGTGAAAGTTTGGTCTTTTAATGAATAAAAAAATGAACAATAAATCAATAAATAAATGAAAGGATAGAAGGAACTGTCATTCCATCAACAGCACAGAAATGCACAAAATTAAACATTTACCTTTATATACTAGACTTGCCATGTGTAAATGGAAATAGAATCTACCTGGAGCTGATGCTACAGTCATTAGTATGAAAATAAGAGTCACTGTAACAGAGCAGTGGTTTAAACCTGGTTTTTGGTGTTGCCAGAATCACCGTGTGACAGCAGCCCCCTGCCCAAACCGTGCGAAACATCCTCCCTCCTCTGTGACTCCAGGGAAGAAGGTACCCCCAGGGAGGAGCAGCCAGGGGTGGGAAGCAGGGACCCCTGGGTGGGTGTCTGTGGTCTCACAGGAGATGTCCCTGCGTGGGCATGAGGGTTTGCATGGAGCAGCACAGGCACAGCCAGCTGGAGCACCCCCATCTCCCACGAGAGGAGGATGCAAGTAGCGATTGCACTCCCCCAAAGAGAGGGATGGTGGGAGCAGCACGGCTTATGAGGTGTCTGGGTGAGTGAACTGTCTGCATAACTGTGTAAATAAATGTGTGTGTGGGGGATTATACACTTCTGAATTGGCTGTAAAAGGATGTTTAAAAAATAGCCTCCATATATTAACATTTTGTAGGTGTGCAGTATACCCTAACCAGGACAATGGTTTATGCGTTGATTTCCTGCTATTGATCCTGAATGTACAGTTCACTGATTGCCTGTTAATTACATGCCATTAGTAATTCAATTAACTGCTTCGATTCTGATTTGATTTAGACAATATGAATTTCTCCCTTTCTCCCTATGACATAGGAAAGCTAGACTTGATTAGTTTGACTTGGTGCACAAAAATGTATATAAATGATCCTGACTGAAACAAACATTTATTCTACTTTCTATTTGAATGGAAATGTACATTGCCAGAGTCATAATTTCTTCCTAATTATATCATTACTTTGCTATGCAATATAAATAAAACAATCCCTGAAGCCAGACATATTTTTTTAAATATAATTAATTGACCTAGTACCTAAGGATGAATCAAGTAATTATTTTATTGACTATAAATACAATATGTGCTGAAATGACCCTTAGCTATTCATGGCTAAGATCTCATAATCTTACACTCTAATGAAGAATCAATGCCATTGCTTTTCAAATCTATTTCCTTCTTTTCAGCGAGGACAAACAATGAATGAATTTTTAGGACCTGTATTTTCCACTTAATGTTTGGAAAAAAGAAAAGCATTCATAAGTGGTCAGTAACCCTTTCCAGCTCACAGAAAAGCCCTTCATAAGTGTTAATGTAATATTTGTTTCATTAAGCCTTACATACACACTCATCTAATTGCATAATTTTATGCAGCCCCCTCTACTAGCCCAGCAGAGAGACAGATGTATTCAGAAGACCTGGAATGCTCCCTTTAAGGAGTTGTATTATCTGGACACTGAGTCCTGAGAAAGCAGGTAAAGTCTGTCTCGCCACCCTCATGGCTGTCTGTAAAAGTATCCGAAATTTTGGAACAGCAGCAAACTTTGAGGAACGCTGTTTGTTACTGAATCAATGGGCAATCTTGCACTGGACAGGGTGAAATGGTCAATTTCTTCTGTTAAAGGGAATGGAGCAAAAGAAGTAGCAAAAAGTTTAAATGTCTGTGTTATCAGTGAAAGCAAGCAAAGCGATGGTATGGGATACAGAAAGTGGAATTGTGTTAGGATACACGTGGAAAAGACGTTGACATACTCAGAGGGCTGAATCCTTGGAGCTGAATGTATGGAGAACATCTCCACCTTGGTTTTATCCCTGACAGTTCTTTCTTCATTTGTAGATCAGCTGCTGAGAAAATCTGTCTTTTTGAAAGGGTTTTGAGTTTCAGGAATATACATTTTCCTTCTCTGAAAAGTAGCACTGCCCCCAGGATTTGGGTCAGAGACAAAAGTGGAAATTCTTATCTCCACTTTTGCAAGGATTTATTTGCCTGCCAAATTGTCAGAAAACACCAACTGCTTTTTACTGCTGGTTCTCCTGCATGTGGATAAGTAACTATTATAATTGGTAGAGCACACAGAGCTGCTGATGGTGGGATATAATGGAATAGAAACTTAAATTCGGCATTAAGGGATCTACTAAGGGAGAAGTCAAAAAGCTGGTATGCAAGATCAGCTGCAGTTCAACTGGAAAATGCCTTAAGCCAGGTTCAGAACCAATGGTTCTGGGAAAAATGGTGCATTTAACAACATTTTGTAGGATAACAAATTAATAAGTCCTGTGGATGGAGTGATGGTCTTTATATGTTTATTGATATAAACCAGCAATTTTAGGGTTTGATAGCAATGCAGCAATGGTTTAACAAAATTCAATATTTTTTTCATTATTAGAGAATAAAGTCAGACAAAATTGTCAGGGAGACACTTCCACTGAGTCATGAGAATCAGAAAGAACTCCCTTGTGCTCCAAACTCTTTTTCAGAAAGGGAGCTTAGGCCTATCTGGATCCATGGCACATGCTCTAAAATTTCAGGATTCCTGAGAGAGATTGCCACACTCCAGGTGTGAAGCACCCTTGGATTTCTTCCTTCTGCCTGGCCTAATTCTTCCATACACTCAGTTATGTGGGATTGATGTCTTCTCTGCAGGAAGATTAGAATGTGCATGTGTCTGAATTATGAACTCCTGAAGACTGGCTACTCATGTTGAGTTAAACTAGCAGTGAGCTTGTGGGTGAAATGAAGTTGTTATTGATACTGATCATTTTTTCATCACAGAGAAACCTATTGATTTCCAGACAATTTCATGTTCAAAAAGCTGTACAAGCCAGGATCTATTTATTACAGGTGCACTCTGGAATACTTACAAGTTGAAAACATTGCATCTAGAGTTCTGTCTGAAGGACACTGAGAGCCTATAAATTGTCGTGCATCTCCTGCATAGGAACATTTCTTCACCTACATATTTTGTCATCATTGCCATTGAAAGGATAAGAGACTGAAGCTTCTGGAAACACTTTATGGATTTTGTCATACTCATAGCAATAATGTGATATTAAAGTAATTACAAACTCTCTTATTTACAGTGACTGAAGTTCATCCCCAACCTTGTCAAAAATTCCTTTCTTCCCAGTGAAATAATTTTTCCCCTGGACCTCAAATATATCTGGTACATGTCAGGTACAAAGCAGAACTAACATGTAGGCTGAATGGGACAGTGAGTCCTGGTGGAAGGTAAATACTGACAAATAGAAAGAGTAGGTGCATCTCATCCTGAGTCTATTGGCTCAGCCACAACAGTGGTACAAAATGGGCCACATCAGTGAGAGCTCCCAGTAGCTTCTCATTTCCTCTCCAGAGCATGGAAATTTCAAATTGCTTAGGAATACTAAGTTGAGACCGTTATTCATTGTGAAAAACTGGTGTGACTGAAATAGAAGCAATATCATGTCTTTGCCTGAAAGTGTAGAAAAATCCCAGTGGAAAGTGTCAGAAATGGCCAATATCAATAATTCTCCAAGCAATATTCAACAAGCCTGCAAGCAATAACATTAAACAAAACAAAAAAAAATTATCACTTTTTCAGCTCCTCCCATCCACAAACAACCCTAAACTCCAGAATGGAAAAAATTGACTAGTGAGATACCAATAAACAGAACAATAATTCTTCTTTTAGTATAATGATTACTGTTTGAGAAATAGAATTTCAAATCCTTAAACATATTTTTAATGAACAATTTCTGTCTTATTCTTGCAATTAAATGCTCAATTATTTTTAGTGTGCTAAAATATATGTGAGACACTCAATTCCTTCCTTATGTTGAATATATATCAGTTTTATTATGCATACCTACACTAGCCATGGTGATATATTTTACTTTACTGGTAGGTATTTTTCTTCTTTACACCTCATTTTGTGTTTTGTATGTTTTTAGGGTTTTTTTTCCTTTCCTTTTCTTTTTCCCTTCCTATTCTGGTTCCCCCAGAATAATAGGAAGAAAGAAATTGTACATAGAGATTACCCTGTTCAGGAATCAGAAAAGGATGTGAGCTGATCCCAGTGCATTTCATTAGAGAATTCTCTAATCCATTTCTTTACTTTATGTTTCAGGCTGAAGAAGCCTGGGTCACTGTTTCTGACAGTATGTTTGGAACATAAATCAGAATAGCTTTTTACCTCTGAAGCACGAGTTAAGAGAAGAAAAAAACTCCACATATCTTTTATAACATTGCAAGACATTTGATGATTGCATGCAGATGTTGTGTCACAGATACCTTTACATGAAACCTTCTGGCACAACGTAACACAGTGCAGTCTGTCTGGTCTAGAGGATGAAGAAAACAAACTGGCATTATCTATCAATGGGAAAAGTTGAATCCAGGGAAACAAGTTATTTATACAAGTATAAAAATCCTGATAAGATTTCCTTGTATAAGTAATATTAAAAGCTTAAATATGACCTTGTCATTAAGCTTATTACTACTCTAACACATAATGAAAAACTACCCATACAGCAAATCTGATGTCTTCACAGATGGGTAGGATAATGTATGCACAATAGTTTGCAGTCTGTGGATTCAGTAATTTTCTTAATTAACTCTTCTAACGGAGTACTCATGCATTTAGGCAGCTTAGAGAAATGTGTATGTGGACAAGCCAGAAGCTGATTTTTTCTGGTCATGAAGTGCTCATGAACAGGAGGCATGTGGAGTTACTTCTGTTGGAAACCTAGTTTGTAGCCCTAGGCATAAGATAATTATTTCTTTCACTATTTTAAAAGGGAAAAATAATTTTAAGCTTTTCAGAATGCCTAAAAGAGTGGGATGTGTTAATATGAACAAGATCCTTCTATTTTGTAGTGAAAATGAAGCTAGGAACCATTGGTAAACACTTTATAGAAATCACTGAGGCACTCTAAACTGGGAGGTAGTTTTAAGGCTTTTCTATGAAGGAAATAATGCTGTAAGTAATTGCTTTAATATTAAATCAAGAAACAAGCTTCTGACTGTGACATGTGTGAAAGGAAAAGAAATTGCTGTTTTATTCAAAGAATTAACAAAAGCATTAAAAGAAAGAGCTTATGCTTTTTAAATGAATTCAGAAAACAACAAGTTTTGAAAAGACTGAAAGTCTGCTAAATTGGATATAGTATTTGTCGTAAAATTGGATGTAGTATTTCTTTTTCCCCATCTCCTATTTTGCTAGTGAAAGCAGGTAAATGGATATGACACTTTACATAAGCCAGCAATTTCAGACTTCAAAGTTTAAAGCTGGAGATGTAAATCTGCATTTCAGCACCTGAACAGAATCTTTAGACACTCAAATAATCCAGTTAGCACCATTGAAAAAAAGCAGTCTGCTCCTTTTAGGTATCTAAAAGCAGATTTAGAAACCTACACTTAACCAGGAAAAATGTAGTAAATGTTCTAGCAAGGGCAACAGGAAAACAAGAATCCTCTGTAAGTGCAATATGTTACCAGGGAAGAAGGAGATCAAGCAAAGAGTTGATCTGATGCTTACCAAGGAGACAGCTATTGAATTACATCACTGTGAACAATGAGGGGTAAAATCTCAGACCAGAAGAGCAGTGACATGAGCCAATTAAAGAGCAGGTAGATAAGTTTGAATTGTCTGAGCTTGATGAAAATCACTTTATGGTACTGACTCAAACAGTCTCAGGGTCAGCAACTTTATGAACTCTTAAGGATTAGTGTGGCTTCAGAAGCCTGGAAAAGGAAAATGTATTGTCTATTTTTAATGGATGTAAGGAGCAACCTAGCAGCTGACCTTCAGTTCCTGTTAAAATACTGAATAAATAATTGAACTGCATGTATACAGCTAGTACATGTTTATAAGGAGATGAAGAACAGCTGAGAACAAATCATGTCATAGTTTTTCAGCTTCCTTCTGTGAGAAGTTAAGTGCTTTCCTGAAAAAAAGAAGAGAAAAGGAACAGAAATAATTTGGCTAAACTTCAGCAGTCTCTCTTAAACCAGCTAAAGAAATATGGCACAGCTGGAAGGGAAGGATATCATACTGGGGAAAGCAGCTATTAGGTTCACTGCCAAATTGGAAGGATGCTGTAAGTGGAATTTCACAAGGTCTGTCTTCAGTCTGTCACCACTCGATATTTCCCTTAATTATTTCAAAAGCATGAAGTGTATACTTATTTAATTACTAATCAGCACCAAGCCAGGAGGGGCTGCACTAAGATTTGAGGGGAGGACTAGAATATAAAATGATCTTTACAAATCAACAACAACAAAAAAAAAAAAAAAGAAAAAGAAGAAAACCCAAAAATTCGAGATAATTTTAAAGGGAGGGAAACAAAATGTTTCTACAAAGAAGTAGCAGGAACAGGACTGTAAAACAAGGGAAGCCAAGTTGGCCACAAAGGTGATTATATCAGACATAGGTTGGTGGCCTGGCCGACCTGGATGCAGTCCTGCAAAACTCAAGCAGGTTTAGGTCCGTGCTGTCAGACTCCCCAGTGAAAGTTCGGTGAGCATCATACAAGTACAAAATGTCCAAGGTCAACTGGGAAGTCAAGTGAACAGATGAGGATGGGCAGGGGACAGGTCACACACTCACCCTCACCCGTGCCTGGCAAGCACTGGCCTCGAGACTTACAGAGTGCTGGGCCAAGGTTGGAGACATGATGAGGTTGCTCAGAGAAATTCAGACCTACTGATGCACTTGGGTTCTGGTCAGAAAACTTGAGCTATTGAAGGCACTCAGACTGCTTTCTTTAGCAAAAAAAGGATCCTTAAAGGAGGGATGATAACTTGTCTTCAACAAATGAGTAGAAGAAAAGAGACAAATGAGCTTTATCTACAAGCATTGTTCAATTAGAAGCAGTGAACTTAAACTGAAGTAGAAGAAAATTAGTTTAAACATAAGGGAAACATTTTCTAGGTATCAAAATAAGCATTTCTGAAAGGGATTTTGCAGAGAGTAACAGCTCCTTCAACTATCAGAGTTTTCTAAGTATGGTTGATCATGGCTTGAGACAAAAAAATGGAATGAGTGACCTTTAAGTCCTTTCTGATCCTATTTTCTCTGATTCAGTAACAATGTTGATGAGCATACTCCATGTAATATGTATCTACAAGTAATCAGTTAAATGATTTGTAGAATAAGGTATTAATGTAACACTTTAAGTATTTAGTCCTAAGTGATTTGAGTAAACAGGAATAGAATTTCCAGTTTATAGTACAATTAGAAATCATCTAGAAGAGCTGCTATTTATTAGCTTATAAGATGTAATTATTGATATTGAAATATCTACTTCTAGGTGACACATTTTGAAAATAAGCATTAATGCTTCTCCAGTATTTTCTATAAAAGCTTTCAAGATGGCAAGTAACTTTAGGCAGAGCTAAAGACAGAAGACATCTTGTTTTGTCATATGTAGCTAAATACTTTACAGATTAAGGATGTGGATTTAAAGAACACAGAGCCTGATTCAAACAAAAGTAATGTTAATCACTTGTGGATCATTTTAAAGTGATTTGCTCTGTCTAGTCAGCTTTGTCTATTTGACTGAATTTAACACTGTTGACATTTCTACTCTCAATTTTAAACTTCATATTTTTCTCTAACTTGTTTTTACAGTAACTTAATTAAAGTGTGGGTAGCTTGGTACAGACACCAGGGTGGAAGCTTCCTTATAAAATATGAAGCAGTGTACAAAGTGTACTGAGTTGACATATAACAATGCCAGAGACTGGAAGACACTGAGCAGCCAAAATGCAGTTGTTTTTTTTTATTTATTTATTATCTAATTCAGTCCCTTGGGGTCAACATACACTTACCTATGGAAGCTCATACTACACAATTAGCCATAGTAGGTAGCCAACAGCCTGTTTAACATATGGCTATCTTCCATAAAACAAAACTGCTAAGATAAGTGTCAATAATTTGTCCATATATACAACCAAAGCTAAGGTGGAAGTACTCCATTGGACCATCCATGAGTGGATTCTGGGACTCTATGACTAATTCTGCCAACACCACTAATTATCACAGAATCACAGAATTACAGAGTTACAGAATATTCTGATTTGAAAGGGACCCACAAGGATCATTGAGAACAGCCCCTGGCCCTGCACAGGACAGTGCCAAGCGTCACAACGTGTGTCCAACAGTAGCATACTCCTCATATAACTTCCCCTCAAGGCCCTTAAGCATCTCTGCTGCCCTCCTTTGGGTGCTCTCTAATAGCTTAATTTCTCTTTTATATTTTGGTGTCCAAAACTTCCCCCAGCACTCGAGGTGAGTCTGCCCCAGTGCACAGCAGAGCAGGACAATCCTCTCCCTCGCCTGGCTGGTGATGCTGGGCCTGACCGGGATGATCCTCCTGGCTGCCAGGGCACTGCTGGCTCATGTTCAAATTGACATTGACCTACTTAGGGCTTGATTTGGTTATCTGAAGGTAAGTATTTGGTACCATGGAAGATGTGCAGGTGACTCTAGTCCTGTAACTCCTGTGCCAAATCTATAAACTTCATATAGACCTGAGCCCTACATGGCAGAAGATATCTCAAATGGCACTTAGAGGCATGTGCTTTGGCAGGTGAATCAAGGATGAGCTCTTGATTCAAGTAGCTCAGTCTTAAACACTCAGCTGTCACTTGGTCACCAACATCTTGATGACTTAATCTGAAGGTAGACACTTATGCTAGTAGATTTATTAGGCTGGTTACCTATAAACCTGCAGTGCTTTTTGTAACCTGCTATAGTATCAGTCATGTGCATTGGTTACTGACAAAATTGTATTCACCTGGACTGACATCTGGAATGAGACTTTAAATAGCGAATAATTAAAGTTAGAGAAGTTATATTTATGTATTGAAATTGTTGGTCTACATATGGAGAATTCCAGGTTAGGAATGTACCATAGTAACCCCAACTTTATTTTATAAAATCCCACCTATCAGATAATCCCAGATGAAATAGCTAGACTCACAACCATATTTTTCTTTCCTGTTTTTATTACTGACAAAATATCACAGAGAATCACTAGGTTGGAAGACACCTTAAAGATCATAGAGTCCAACCCATGCCCTAACACCTCAAATAAACCATGGCACTGAGTGCCATATCCAGTGCCATACCCAGTCTTTTTTTTAAACACATCCAGGGATGGTGACTCCACCACCTCCCCATTCTGGTACTTTATCACCCTTTCCGTAAAAATCTTTTTCCTCTAAAGGAACCACAGAAGAAACATATTGCACTAAAAGGAACAGCAGTCTAGAGAAACAATACTTGAAGCCCTGCTTTTTTCCTTCCTCAGAATCTGCTTGCAGGTGATATCTAATATACATATTACACACAATATGATAACATTGCAGTAGGAGATGTGTCATAGCCCATCTAGGTGCCTGTCTATGCAGCTATACTTTTAAACACTGATACCAGTGTGCTTGTGGAGCAGGTTTCATAAGCTGCCTTGCATCACTGCCAGTTTACAGCAGGTTTAGTTACACTGAAAGGGACTTCACCCACTCAGGCTAAGTATCTACTTTCATCTTCCTTTATTGGGATATTATATGCCAATTATCACTCCCTCAGCTGTGTACAGAATGAGCCTCATCTTCCCCAAATTTAGGTCTCTGTAGATGCTTGCATGTGTATTAACGACCATGGTCTCTCTCTATGATAATGGAGAGAAAACAGCTTCACTTGGGCAAGTTTCATGTGCCATTTTAGGTGTCTGCCTTGAGACCAAGCTCAAGCAGACCCTTGTTTTTGATAATGAATCTTCCACCATAACTGCCTCTTACCAACTGGTTGTAAAGAAGAAAGCACTTTAAAATGCAATGAAAAGTGACTAAAGGTCAACTTTAGTCCATTTTCCATGGAACTGGATGGAGGGCATTTATATCATGTCTCATTTTAGGATTGGAGAGTAACTTGCTGCAGTTCTCAATTTATATGGTGAGCCTGTATTATACATGTGAACATGACTAAATGGTTTGTGTGCCACCCCTATTCACTGCTCTCTTCAGGAAAATAAAAGTATTTTATGTCTAGCATGGTCAAAGCCAACTCATTTCTATACCTACTAACACATATGTAAACTCAGGTATAGATCTGCTACATATATAGCAAGCCTGAAGCTTTTCATGTGGAAATTGCCTATGTCCTGATTCAGAAAATATATAAAGTACATTCACAGGAGCATTATTCAGCCCTGGTCTAAACAGAGGTTCAAATTTATGCCTCTCACTCTGTACCTGGATATTCTTATGATACCACAGTGTTGAAAGCACTCTGACACATTGGTGGCTCCTATTGTCCTGAGCATCCCTATGAATTACTATGGAAGGATTGGAATTGACGTGGACCCTTTGTATTAGTTGTCTGTTTTGAAATGATCTAGAACTATAGGAGGCAGAACTGCATGTACTGTATTTCAGTCTTCCTAAAGAGCAACAAAATTATCACATAGATTGTAAAAGATTTGGTGAGTCAAAAAATAATTTTACGAATGTGTCTTTGGCATTTATCTAAGGTTTCTACCAACATATGATAGCCTGTGCTAACCCTTATAATAAAGCTGAGTTTTTCTTCAAAATTAAAGGGGAAAAGAATGAAATCCACTGTGCATGGATGTGACATTTTCATTTCTATTTAAAGGCCCTTTACAAAGTAGAGCTCAGGAGGTGCTGTTCCAGTGCTCCTTCATTTATAACCTATTTTGTGACTCACAGAAACCTTGTATAAACAGTCATTGTGAAAATAAATGAATTCTCTCCTCATCTCTGTTACTCCTGAAATGCCATTACTGTAGTTCACAAATATGGACATGGTCTCAATGCTATTCATTAAAACATTGGTTAACAAGAAACAAGATAGATGTTAAAATTTAATTGTAGTTTAGATAAAATATTATTTCATATTCTGCCAGCAAAGATTGAAATGGATTCTATTCTGTTTGTCGTAGGAGGCTACTAATAGCACAAGAACTCCCTGGAGAAACCCACTGAAGCAAGGCCATGACCCATCTCTGTAGGAGGTGATCCACCATCATCCTTTCTTTGTGGCTTTTCTGCAAGATGAACAGCTTTGGATTACATAGGAGCTCTGCAGGTAGAGCTGAATCCACTTTGGTTTTGGACTGCCAGCAGGAAGCCAATCCTTCCCCTTCCTACTCTATTAAGTAGATAATTTAAAGTGGCATCCTACAGCATTTCAATTTAATTGAAAGTGTTAAATGAAAAATGATTGACAGAACCAATTTTTGGTTTTATATAATTTGCATGGGCTTGTGGGAAATGTTCTAATCATTTACCTTTCCACTCTGCATTTAGAAATACATCTTGCTTATATGTTTCAAATTATTTTTTCATCCTGAAAACATTTTATACTTTACTAGGTTTTGTGCAGGGAGAAAAGTATCTACGATGTGTGCTGAAATCCTTCAGTTATTTTGGAAATAATGATTAAACCGTAAGATTGCTGAAATTATTAAATCACCATAATTCCCAGATGTCTAGAGCCATCAGCTCTTGAGGCCCTATAATAAACCCTGCAAAGCATCTGAAAATCTGACCCTGATGTTTTTCAGCTAAAATACTTCAAACTGATAAAAAGCACAAAGAGGTAAATATGCCACACTGCTAAATTATAGCAGTGATACTGCATTGTAAGAAGCTGCATTTTCAGCAGTGCAATCAGAGCATCATCTCTTGCTCAAGAGTTAAGATGACATTGAAACATAATTGCTCAAAGTTAAATAGCTAAATAAATATTTTCAGTTTGATCAGGACTTGTAGATTTAATCATTTAATTTAGAGGCTTAACAGAGAATGATCACAATTAAAAAGGTCTTTCATTTTAATGTTACTTTGGTCTGGAAGATGTTTCCTTCACACAGAATGGGAAATAACTGTGGAACCACAATATTTACCAACGGGAAGATCATTTTTGGATACTGCCACAGAATGGATTTAAGTGCCAGTCTTTGAGCTTCCAAATGTGATGAAGTGAATCTGAAAATGTTACAGATGACTGGATTGTGCCTAGGCTGGACAGTTATTTGAAGAGGCAAGTTGGAGTAATTACATCATCTCAATGCTACAACTTTAGTCTCCAAGTAGAGTGGTGAGAAAAAGTAAGATGCAAAGAGTTTGTTCTTTTTCCTAAAAAAAACCCACCAAAAAATCCTGTTGCATTATGTCAGGCTGCATAGATTCTCTAGGGCATGGGAAATACATTACAGAGTGATGGATGAGGAAGAATATGCTATAAGAGTGTCTGTTGAACACAATGCAATTTTTCCTCCTATTTCTTGTTTGTGCAGGGACAAAAAACCCAAGATGATGTTTCTTTATACAGATTTTTGTATGAAGGTATCCTTAGCTGCCTGTGGAGACTGAAGTAATTATTAACAATAAGTATTTAATTAGCTCTGGATATTCAGATGCAGAAATGGTAATGATACACCCTACATTTCTACCCATGGGCAAAGTGTAAAAGATTCTTTGAAAAGAAAAGGAATATAGACTTCCCTGATTATTTAAAATATATAAGAAGCTTTGGGGTCATCACATTACTGATTGAGATTCATCTCTAATTTTATAAACTTCCTCAGTGCATTTTTGGCACAATCGTAATATTTTAAGGCAATTTTATACTGAAATCTTTCTAATCAGAATCTCTGGTGAGAATCCTGAATGAAAAAGAAATCTCATCCAGTATATTTTTAAAGCATGCAGCTATTCAGAATCTGATTACCTTTTCACATTTTCATACAAAATGGATTAATGTGTCCCTGTCTTTATTACATTTTCAACACTTGTCATTTGTGATTAAGCCAACACTATGAAGATGTATTACACAGCAGCATAAATGGCCACATTAAAATAGGGTATATAAGTTCCTGAGAAGTTAAAGGCAGATTGATTTGTGATACTTTTGCATTAGATGTAATGTACTAAAAATATTTCACACAACTCAAAAGTCAACAGTCTGGGGGGAAATATAAATAAATAGATGGAAGCTTACACAGAGGGGAAGGAGCTGCAGAAAAGTGTTAATTAAATCAACCACGTGTGGGGATGGGGTAGAGTGCTATGAAGAAAGCTAGATCCAATTTCATATAGATAACAGCTCAAATGAGAAATTACCAGACAATTGGAAGCACCTACTCCAGAGGTCCAGTGCTGGGAGACAGAGTTTATTATAGGGCAGAACTGATGTGTACTGAGAAGGATTTTGGACAAATCTTACTTTGTGCCTGTCCTAAATTATCCCTAATTCTCTTGTGAAAATATTTCCCCCATTAATCACAGCATTACCTCTCTGTGCAATTTATCTCACTTATCCTGCTACACAACGCGTGGACTTCTGGTATGTAAGGGGCTTGTAAGAAAAATGGAGGGAGGCTTTTTACAAGAGCATGTAGTGACAAGAGAAAGCAAGGGTTTTAAATTAAAGGACAGTAGATTTAGATTGGCTATAAGGAAGAATTATTTTAGTGTGAGGGTGGTGAGACACTACAGAAAGTTTTACAGAGAGGCTTCTACATCTGTGGAAGTGTTCAAGGTCACATGATATGAAACTTTGAGCAACCTGGTCTAGTGGAGGATGTTTTATGGTGGCAGGGGTGGATGTCATGATCTTTAAAGGTCCTTTTCAACCTAAACCATTTTCTGTTGTATCACCTCCACAGAGTACCTGACCCCATTCCTATTATTTCAACTCCATTCCATATTCACATTTTTTTTATTGGACATTTGGTTTGCTGCTATTTTGAAACATTTACTTGTGTTTCCAAAATAGAATTCCACTCTATTTTGAAGCTTGTCATTGGGAATCTTAAATAGGTGACAGAGCAACACCACCTTTTTGGCTTTTTCTTTTTTTTTTTTTTTTTTTGCTTTGTTTTCTTTTGTTTTGGGTTTTTTTCTGTTTATTTTTTTAAATACCAAATTAATTAATCCAAATTTCTCTACTTGGGATTTAACAAACTTTAAAAATCAAGAATAATAATAAACATTTTTGATTTGTTTTCTAACCTGTGACTTTGCTCATACAAACCTATAAAACTTTAAAGTCTAAAATCCAACCTATTAATTGATAGGCTTTAGACTTCAATCAAGAAAGTTGTAAACTAAGGCAACTTAGTCCCATTAAAGTCTCTCTTGCCATCTGCTTCTGGAGGCAAGGTTTCTAGCTGAATATTAACTGCATAATACAGCTGTCAGCGAGAGTGCAGCTGCCATCTTAAAAGTCAGTAGGAGACAGACCCATCAGACCATCATTATAAAATGACATAGCATGACATCACCTCTAGCAAAATTTCAGCTTGGAATGACCCTTTTTCTGTCTTTCATGTAATCTGCTGTAACAAGTACAGGCAGTGGAGTAGTGTGGTTTCTACTCTGGGAGCGACTCACCAGCCAACAACTTACCCTACATAAGAGATACTCAGATGGAGTAGAGGGGCCAGGCCAGCCCAAAGCTTAAGGTTCAGATCTGCTTGGTCCCAGATTTTTGGGGCATCTAGTGGTTCAGTTTACAGTGCCTGCTCATGGGAAAGGCAAGTGAAGTTCAATGGACATCTCACCTTCCCTTCCCGCAGTGTGGCCCTGTCTGAGCAGCACCCTCCTTCAGCAGCCAGCTTACTCCTCAGTCTCTGTGCATATACATATCTGAGCCAGCTAAGTTTCATCTTGTACCCCTCTAATTTATCTCACTGGTACTGAATTATCATCCCTCCTGTGATTCTCAGCCCTATCCCTGCTCTTCATTCATCATCCTCATGCTTATTGTCTGTCTCGGTGCTGTTGCCGATAGCATCGGCGGCCGCCACGCTCTGTGCCGTGCACTGCAGAGATTATTCACGTCTAAGCTGCTTGCTCTGTGTACAGGCAATCTCTCCACGTAAATGAGAATACCTTTACAGTCTTTCTGATAAACACTGGCCCCCCCTTTGTATGCCTCATATCCATTTTTCTCTGAAGTCATTCTTACTGCTTGCCAATAACAGTGATCGTTCTGAAGACTTTAGTGAGAGCATTTATCTGCTTTGGGATGATTTGAGGTCATTATTTTCCTCTTGGACACATTTCATCTCTGAAGCTGTTTCCAAGGGCAGTTCCATGGTTAGGGAGAATTTGGAGAAGAGTACATTTTCAGTTTGAGGTTTTTCTCCTGAAGAAGGGAATGCAGAGTTAGCTGTCTATGGGGAATTATAAGAACAAGATTCTAAACCTCACTGCTTTAAATTATTCCAAAAGCCATGGCCTAGAAGGTGTAATTGGCAGGGAAGTGTAGAATTTGTCAGTGCAGCTCAATAATTATCCAGTCAGAACTCCTGAATGAACTCTTCCCAGTAATTTTTTTCAGCCCTAGACAGCTCTGCAGCATTTTATTTCAGCTTAACCATTGTGAAGTAGTCATGATTTTGTCTAGCATTTTTAGTTTCCCAGATGAATAATGCATTTTGTTTTGCCCACTAAAGTTACGGGGGCTCAGGTATGTCTACCTTCTTCATATTATTTTGAATATTTTGAAGAAAAAATTGTGATAGAGTGCTAAATCTGTTTTGTACAGTACAACATATGGCTGCCTGAAGTATCCCTCTCCCTCATTTTTTTATTCATATAATACATGAAAAAATGGCATAAATGTATTTCATTGTGTCACATAGAATCTGTGTAGCCAACAATAATGAATATGCTTTACTCTTCAGCTTGGTAGTGCTTCATTTTTTCCTGACAAGATTATTTGACAAGCAGACCCTGCACTGGCAATGTTGTTTATTTTCACTGGCATGTAAATTATCTTGACAGTCTCATAAACATAAATTGGCAAGCATACTGTCCCACAGCAATGCTTGTTAAAATACACTAATGGAATATAATAAATAAATTATTCTAGTGTATTTATAATATGCTAGCATACCATTACATTTTGTGAAAGTTATACAGCACAGGATTATATGCTCTATATTTGTTACAGTTTACAATAAGCTGTTGGTCAGATATTTAATGCAATTGACTCTAAAGAAAAATGTATAGACCCATACTCAGGGGTGCATTCAACTTTAAAGTAATACAAATAATAATTTACCCAGACTGAAAATGTTAGATAGCTTTTACCACTTTGCACACATCAGTTTCATGGAATCATACAACGGTTTAGGTTGGAAGGGACGCCAAATTTCACTGGGAATACCTGTGCAGAAGGTAGGTGGAGGGAAATGTACATGTAGCCAATTAACAAACTGATTTCTCAGTAGTTGGTAGATGGGTTAGATACCAAACTACTCAAAGATGTTTGTAGTGTACCTGGGACAGTGTTTTAGCTTTGGAAGTCCACAAAGAATGGATGCTAATTATTCACAGGTGGTCCAGGAGAATGTCACATTGTAATTGATTCAGTTGTTTTTCCTGGTTGTTCAAAATTCCCCATAGAAGGCATCAGCAATTTGAAGATGCCTTTGATACCAAAGAAAGAAGCTTCAGAGAGGTCTTGGATGTCTTTGGAGCCAAAGCAAGCTGAGACACAAATGTCAGTGGCAAATATCACATCAGACTCTCAGTCTGATAGGTGTCAGCTCAGGGTGGCCTGTAATCTTCAGAGATTCATTCTTATAAATTCTAGGGTACCTTTAGTGCCACAGGAGAAAAGAAGAACTTCTGAGGAAGAAATCACCTAATTTATAAGGTCTCACGGTCTCAAGTAGACTATATCTCTGTTAAGGAAGTCTAGATCTGTTACTTAGATTTCAATAAAAATTTTTAGTGGGCTAAAGTCAGGGAGAATTAATTCTACCTAGAGAGTTTGAAAATTGAAGAGATATTCCCCTCAATGTTTTCCCTCATTATATAATCACCATTTTATGAATCAACTGTAAATAACAGGCAGCATCTAATCTTCTCCCTGGAGTAATTAAAATTATGATAAGGGAAACAACTCCAGAGCACTTGGCTACCTCCTATCTCCTTGACATGTGTCAAGTTGGTGTCACTGCCAGTAACTCATAGAGACCAAATTGCCTGCTTTGTCAGGACAGATAAGAATTTGTCTTTCTATTTTTCTCTGAAATCCCAATTTTTTTCAGTACTGATATGAGCAGAGGTTCAAAAAAGATCATTAAATACCTTCAAATTCTTGAACCGCTTTAGCACCAGTCTGAGTGCTGAGTGCTGTCTGGAGCTGTCTAATTAATATCAGCTCCCAAAGACTCCTGAGAGCCACTCCAGGAGTCAGCAACAAGCCAGCCCAAAGGCACACTTTAGAAATTACCTTTAGTGTCGACTTGCTCACTTTCAAGGCAGGACAGGGGACTGCCTGGCAAAAGTTAAACTGCAAAAAAATTGTTCCTAAATGCACAATACAGAATGCAAGAACTTTACTGATTGTTGTGGTTTTGGGCCAGTTTCAATAAAAAGTTGTCCTAAACAAAAATGACTGCATAATATGGCTCATAATTTCATTATTTTCTTACCCCATCCCTTACTGAAATAAATATTTATTGAGCTGAACAGGGGGAATAAAAAAATCTCTGGCATTCTCCTTGTGCCACTATTTGTATGAGCTTTCCTATGTCTCATTTCTCCATGACAACCTCATTTGACAGGCAGTCCCTGCTTTGGCAGTGTTGTATCATATTTTCTTAGGCATGTAAATTCTGTTGACAGTCTCATAAACATAAATTGGCAGGCATAGTGTCCCAAAGCAATGCTTATTAAAATACACTAATGGAATAGTATAAATACACTATTTTCAGATGCAAGCAGAAAATACACACAGATTCATATGATATTTATGCTACTGATTGATGGGAGGTACAATCAGGGACAATTACAAAATTTCCAATTTTGTGGTTCAGCTCCTGAGGCAAGCACTGTAGATCTACCAGTACACCCAGCCTTTTCTTCCCAGTCCCAGTGCTAATGCTGACACACACCAGCCCTGTGCATGATGTTTCCAGTCTGAGGCTGACACTGTTCTCCCTCAGCATCTCTCTAATGCTTTTCCTGGCACTTCAAACCCACGGATCCTGGTACCTCTGAGCCATGCAGCAGCTGAGCATCACCTCACGCAACGCCGCCTCATCCCCTTCTGTGTCACTGCAATAGAAACAAGGCTGTTAGCTCACCCTGGGAGGAAGCTACTGCCCTCCACGAGCAAGAGGAAAAAAAAGAAAATAAATTTCCAATTTTCCTGAGATGTAATTCCCCTTTGGTAGTGTTTTTGCGATGGCAAAACCAGATTACAGAAATTGTTCCTATGACACTAATCTTGAGGCCAAAATAATGGATTTTTTAACAATTGTGTGATTCCACATGATATTTTTTAATTTGAAAGGTCTTCTTAAAGCATTTTTTTAGTCTATTAAATATATATTTAGCATAATAATAAAATAAGTATAATTACTTTTAATAGTGAACATTTTTATTCAGCTTCAAGTAAATGTTGCCCAAAGACATTGTGGACTCCCCATCCCTGGAACTGTTCCAGATCAGGTTGCAGGGGGCCCTGAGTAACCTTGGAAAATCTCTTTGCCAATTGGAATTATGGAAAACCAATTTAAAAGTTAGGTCTATTTAAAATTTTTCAAAATTGAATGCCATTATTCTAAAATTAGAAAAGTGAAAATCAGAATACTCTTGTAACATTTTATTTGCCATATATTATCCGATCTTATAGAGTACACAAAATTTTTATTTTTATAATTCTGCAGAAAATTTTATAGTAGTGCATTTTTATTCACTGTGACTACTCATGTTTTAAATATAGATTAATTTAATTTCAGTTGTAATAAAGGTTTCAAAGTCTTTCCAAAGAAAGATTTTAGTGCAAACAAACCTTTTTTTTTAGGAAAGAGAAGCAGAAACGGGTTCTGTTAAGCATAATTGGGAGTTAATAAGCTTTCACATTTTAGATGTGCCCATTTATTTGGTGGTAGATGAAGTCATTTGTATAAGACAAGCTTGGAGCACTTTGCAATTTATCTGCAAAATAACATTATATAAATGTAAGTTGCACTAAACTTTTCAGTAGAAACTTAGAAATTTAGAAAAAATTTAGAATTGGACTTAAGAACCAAATTTTCAAAGGTGAGGACAGACATCTGCACAGGTTTTCAGAAGGGTGTAGAGAGGTTAGTTAGCTAAAACCAGAAAAAAACAGAGCACTTGTGAGCCTAAAATACTGCTTAAAATTGAACTCTGACTTCCAAAACATCAATATCCCCTGACCCAGTACATTTGAGATGAACTACCCATCTGTATCCCCAGGTATGTGGTTAGGTTGAAGACAGCTGCCTACACGACAGTCAGAGCAAGTGCCCACTGTTGGCAGTGGTAAGAAAAAGGAACTTTTAGGATTCAAGTCATTAGACTCCCTATGAATCCCCAGTTTTAGATTAAGATCAATTTTACTCTTGAAGTGTGTTTTTTTCTTTCTGATGATCATAAAGAGTCTAAATAGCTCTCCCATGGTAGGTTCCTACCTCTGATCAGATGAATCCTGCCTCTGGTCATTGGATACCATGGAAGAAAAGACAAGCCTGAGGCACAGAGGCACGAAGAGTAACCCTGTAGAGCGTCAAAGCCTCTGTGCCAGGAGGTAGAGCAGCCCCACCTCTGTTCCCAGCGCAGCTCCCAGTCATTGGCTCTGCAATGGACAGTGCATGTTGGGGCAAGGGAGTGTCCTGTGGGAAAGAAAAGCACCTCAGTTTATCATCTGTGACCAAGCAGAGCTCCCAAAAGGAGAACATCCTTGTTGCATCTCTTGCAATTGCACTTGAACACTTTATAAAACCAAGTGCATTGCTTCTGTGACAGAGTCCAGACCACTGAACTTTCTCTTGTCTGTTGTTCCCAGTGATATTTGAATTGTCTCATTTTTGAATGGTACAATGTTCACTTTCCAGCTGTCCAAGCTGATGCTTTAATCCCAGACTGGGACTTTGGGTGTTTTTGCTTTTAGGTTAAAAAAATTTCTCTAACTCTGGAACTGCATATAATTATTTATATATGTGTACACAGAAAAAAATCTAATGTAAAATTAGCATTAATTAAAATTTTCCCACATACTTGACTCATAATTATTCTCCAGCTATAAGTAATAAATATAATTAGGACAAGTGAGAATCGTGGGACAGGAATAGTACAATGAGTTGGAGAGAAATGGCAGAACATAGGTTCTGCCAAGAAGAGAGGAAAAATATTATGGAATTATTATTATTTCAGAAGGAAATTAAGCTTGATGGCTCATGACATTTCTCCCACTGGTATTTTTCAGCCCTATTTTATGTAGCTTTTTAAGATATTACAGATGGAAGCTTTTAAAAATATATATTTGAAGTATGACTAAATAAAAAACAAGAAAATAGGTAAAAGTGTGTGAAGTGCAACTACTGACATCATGTACAGGAATGAGAATTATTTAATTTGCAGAAATCGTTAAGAAAGATCCCACTGAGTTCACTAGACTTACCACCGCTGGGTTTAATCTGTATCAATAAGATGGAGGGATCATGCAATTAGTACTTCCACTTTGTAAAAGCAGTAGAAGAGAAGGATGAAAGCAGTCATGAAGAGGATAAAGCAGGAATGTGGAGGCTAAAGATATAAAGGAATGTAAAGTCAACATTTTTGTGTGTCTATATCAATTGCTGAAGTTAGAGCATTTTGCTGACTATTTCTTTGAAATAAAAATTTTGTGAAATGCTCATAGCAGGGCAGAACTCACTTGCTTTAATGTGTCTTAAAATCTGAAAGAAGGAGAAGCAATATCTTTTATTAAACTAGCTGATACAGTTATAAAAAGAGACCAGTTTCCAAGGGCACAAGAAAAATGTTTGTATGCCTGAAGCATGTCTGGTTTTGAAACCATAAAGTAGAGTTAATAAAAGATCCTTCCTCTCCCTAAACCCTACCTCTCTATATCCTTGAATATCATATGTAATGATCCTATTACTTGAAAATATGAAAAACTTCAGCTGCCTCAAGAAATTTCCCTCCTATCAAATTTGTGACTTTTTTCGTGATCCTTGTCCAAGCAGAACAGAAGGACAGATTGAGGGACAGCCAGTTATGAGCCTGTATATACCTCACAGTGGTTCTGCATTTTGCTAACACTGGCACAAAATATTCTTAGAGTTTTAGATCAAGGAGATGATTTTTAAAGACAGAAATACAATTGCCAGTCTCCAATTTGCAATGTTCAGAATAGAAACTCTGCTTATTCCTGTGTAAATATTAACCCTTTTAGAGATCAATTTAGGCAGCTGATATATTTATTTTGCTTAATTTTTGGGCAAACAGTAGATTAAGTGAAAAACCCTCCTGGGACACTTAAAGATGCTTAAATAAATTTTAAGCATCTTTCATAAAATAAATGTGGTGGAATATTTTGCACCTCTCGTGAATCATTCAGATAAGCAATTGAAAAATTCACATTTTCTGGATTATATGTTGATAACTTGTTGGGTGTCTGATTGATGTCCCTTGCTCAGATTTGTAAAATTAACGTGCTTGTTAGAACTGGATTCAGAAGAAAATTTTCCATTAGACCCCATTCCATTCCATTCCATTCCATTCCATTCCATTCCATTCCATTCCATTCCATTAATTTCTTTTGGCCAACTGCTAAGACTCCATTTTCTTCCAAGTAGGTTAGTATTTGGTATTACCAAGACTGTCCAGAAATAAACACCAAGATTTTTGGTTTTGAAAGGAAAAGAGACACTGACAATTTTCTCTGTATTCCAAGTTACTTTCTGGCTTTTGCCATTTTCCAGTCAGGACAAATCTGTTAGGAGATGCTAAGGAATATATTGAAATCTGTTTTTAGCAGATGTGTAAGATAGATATTTCTAAACAATGTAAGTGTCTAATAACAATTGCAAAGTCTGGAGGGACATAGGAACACACAAGACCTCTTCCAGACCAACATTTCAGTGTTTCTTTGCCAATATAAGACTAACTGAAATATTAATGTAGTCCCCAATTTCAGATTCAAAACAAATGCTGAATTTACTGAAGAGTATCAGTTGTAATAAAGCAGCATTTTGAGTGAATAAATAGTTGTAGTGGCAGTAGTGCTCTCCACCAAAATATTCACTAAGTTCTACAAGGAGATTCAAATACTTAACAAAAAAAAATAAAAGGAAGTAAAAAGGGAAACAAATATGCATTTAATTAATCCTCCTACATAACAATTAACATGAAAAATAGTAGACTCTTTTCCACTTCTCTGCAAAGATTAAATAGCTGAATGTCAGTGTTGAGGAAACACAAACCTTGATTTCATTATTTAATAAAATACTGACTAAAGAAATGTGAACCAGTACAAATAATAAAAGTTTCAGAATTACAATTGTACTTGTAATAAAAATTTGGAGAGAAAAAAAAAGCTTTTAGTTTAGGAATTCTTCTGTTTAATATTTCTCTTCAGCTATGCTAACTCACAGTGCAACTCCCAGCCTTTAGGTATGAATTTGCAAGAACTTCCCCACTTATTCCACACATGACGTAAAGAGGTAAAATGTTACTAAAAATCTTTTTCTTTTGGGTGCCAGCTCATAGAAATCAAGGGATTTGTCAGAACACTGAATCAAACAAGTGAAAGGCACACCAGCAGAGTTCAGCTTAATCCTCTGGTCAGAGGCAATGGGCTCATCAGTGCCCCGGCCAGGCAGACCCAGCTCTGCCCTCACCCAGAGGTGAGGACATCCCTCCAGCTGGGGCTGTCCCTGCACTCTTCTGCCACTCCTTGGCGAGGGCAGATACTTTTTAGGTCATGTAGCAACTCCAATAAAATTGGCAGGCTGGTGTTAAAATACTGCACTGGCTGCTAATATAAATGCTATGATTTATTATTAAATCCTATGATTTAATCCTATATTTTTGTCGTGGGTCAACCCTGACTGAATGCCAGGTTCCCTCCAAAGCCTCTTTGTTGATACCAGCCTCAGCTAGACAGGGGAGAGAAAATATAGTAAAAGACTTGTGGGTTTAGATAAGGGCAGGAGAGATCACTCACCAATGACCATCATGGGTAAACAAACTAGACTTTGAGGAGGTACTTTAATTAAATCAGTTTAGCATAAGAAGAAACAAAAATTATATCTGAAAAGTGGGCAATAGGGGCTGTAGTCAGCTCAGTACACATTGCCTCTGCTGCTCTTTCCTCCTCAGTGAGAGGACGGCTCACATTCTTTCCCTGCTCCAGTGTGGGTCCCTTCCATGGGGTGCAGTCCTTCAGGAACAGTGTGCTCCAGCTTGGATCCCCCACAGAGCCACAGATGCTGCCAGGAGCCTCTTGCAGCAGAGGCTTCTCACAGGGCACAGACTCCTTCAGACTCCTTCAGGCATCCATTTGCTCCAGTCTGGTATCCTCCATGGGCTGCAGATGGATCTCTTCTCCCTCATGGACATCCAGGGGCTGCAGGGGCACAGCTGCTGCACCATGGTTTTCACCAAGATTTGTGAGGGAATCTCTGCTCTGGGGCCTGGAGAACCTTCTGCCCCTCCTTCACTGACCTGGGAGTCTGCAGGGTTGTTGCTCTTATATATTTTCACTCCTTTCTTTTGACTGCTGCTTGTGTTGCACAGGGTGAGTTTCTTCCCCTTCCCCCATCCTTTTAAAATATATCATCCCTGAGATGCTGCCACCATCACTGATGGGCTCAGCCCTGACCAGTGGCAGGTCCATCTCGGAGGTCTGGCTTCAGCTCCATCAGCTATGGGGGAAGCTTCTGGCATCTTCTCAGAGAAGCCACCCCTGTAGTTTACGGCTGCCAAAACTTTGCCACACAAACTCAATATCATTTTATAAATAGGTGAATTTGGTGTATCCTGCAGTTAAGTCTAGATGGGCTGCTCAAGGATGATGCCCAGTATGCAGCTGCAGTGTACTGAACAGAGACTCAAGTGTGACAACACCCTGAGTAAGGAGGCTCCACCCCCGTCCCACCTTACTCCGTCCCTCTCCTATTTGCACAGACCCTCTCTAAAATTTCTTTGCACAGATCTGTGAGCTGGCTCAGAGCAGGGGCTCTATTACACATGCCTGTCTATTACACATGCCAACATCTGTGGTGGTCTGAGGACTAATGTCGTTCAAAACAAAAGCTTCGCTCTGGCTCTGAGCAGGTATCTGTGGTGTCCCTGCACTGTGTTCCCAGGACTGGGAGTGCTGTATGACACACAGCTGAAATCTGTGGGTTTTTTAGTGAGTCCAGATGTGTTCTGAGGTTGGACTCAGGTCTCACTGATGGTTCTGGTAGCAGATGGAGTATAGATGGAGGAGCAGAAAAAAAAGTGTCAGTGCCCTTGAGCTCAATAGGGCCAATGTAGAGGCTCTGTGACTGCTAATTTTCTCAGCTTCCCAGTGGGATCACCTGAAAGATTCTGTGATAGCCATTCCTGGCAGCTAAGTATTGCTGAAATTCTCTTTTTAGTGGGTTCTGCATGACTTTTCTCTCCGTTGTTACACAGGTCCTCCGACCTAGCACTGGCACTGAACAGAAACAATACGATGCTCTGAATTGTTATAAAATATATTACAGTTTTAAAAGAGAAGAGTGATGCCCTGAAAATGATACAGAACTGGGGAAAAACGTTTTGATATAACCACATCTCCAAGTCCTGTGCTCAGAAAAGTGAGAGCTAGATAATAACTTATCCCACATATTAAATAGCAGGGAAAGAGTATGACTGCCCCAAAAGGACGATTCAACCGTGTTTTCCTTAAAAGTGCAGCAGTTAAGTACTTAGGAACCATTTCCATCTGCAGTCAGACTGCTTGATAAAAAATCAGTGCCACTGACTAAGCAGAGTAAAGGGAAGGCAAAGCAGATTTCCTATCAGAAAGAGCAGTCCAGTCAAAAATACATTCTGAGACATTTCAAGCTTCACAACATATTGCTGTCTCAGACATTACAGCAAACAGTCCATTTACAGTTTTGCAAAATGAATGCTGACCTCCACGTATTTATTTACTTGTATTTCTCAATATTTCAAATAGAAGATCTGGGATTGGACCTCTCTCAGCTCTCAGGCAGCACAAAGTTCTGAAGCTTAAAATGACTTGTCTAGCTGAGGTTGCTTTTTTTTTTTCCCTGAAATATTATCTTATTTTATACAGAATAATAAAAACTCATTTTTGGATTCTCTTAAGATAAACCCCAATGAGCTGTGTTTCTAATTCCTCCTTATTTAATGCTCCAGTTTACTTTTTCCTTTCTGCTCCAGAGATAGTCAATGTTTATATATTTAATGGATATATAGAATTAGAACTTTTTAATCATAGTTTTTTTAAGATGAAGAGAAAAAAATAGTCCTCTCTGTATGCTTGTCTATATATCTATCTCTCTATCTATCAATAAATCAATCAAAAATAAAATTAACAGAGGGACATAATCTCTGCTTGACCCTAGTGAGGTCACATTTGGAGTATTGTGTTCAATTCAGTTCTCCACAGTTCAAGAAAGACAAGGAGCAGTTGGAGAGGGTCTAGTGGAGGCCACAAAGATTGTGGGGCCTCTGCAGCATCTCCCGTATGAGAGGACACTGTGGGAGCTGTGCCTGTTCAGTAAAGAGCAAACCAAGAGGGGATCTCATTAATGCATATAAGTATGTCAAAGGCAGGTGCCAAGAGGATGGTGCCAAACTCTTTTCAGTGGTGCCCGGTGACAGGACAAGGAGCACTGGCCATGAACTAAACGACAAGAAGTTCCACCACAAACAAGAAAGAAGTTTTTGCTGAGAGTGGCAGAGCAATTGAAACAGGCTTCCCAGAGAAGTCATGGAGTCTACCTCTCTTCAGACACCCCAAACCCGCCTGGGTGTTTTTTGTGTCCCTTTTTGTAGGTGACACTTCCTTGGTAGGGTCTTGGGCAGGATGATCTCCAAAAGCCCCTTTCAATCCTAAAAATTTTGTGAGTCTGTTATTTTTCCAAATTGATTGAGTGGTAGTTTAAATTAGATACTAAGCAGATTGATTTATCATTAGACTACTTCAGGTTGAAATCCAAATTCAGAAAACTGTACCTGTTCTACAAAGAACTTTCTGAAGTGATTAACTATAACTGTTATTTTAGGCTTTCCTCTACAGGGATGTTTGCAAATAGAGGTCACAGTCATAAATAATAGTCTCCAAAAACAGATGCTTGTGTAAGAAAAATACATCAGGAAAAAATAAAATTTTTATTTAAAATAACACTTATGGTATTTTGCAAGGTCACTGACTTGTCAGTCTATGTCTCACAAGTCACAGAAGAGAAGCCAAAAAGAAGCCAAAAAGAAAAAAAAAAAAATGAAGACACTGGTAGAGTTGTGTCCTTCAGTAGCTGGAATGGCAAACAAAAATTTTCTTCCCCAAAATTTAAAGCTTTGTTTAAAGGAGAAGAAGAAATAAAAGAAAGCAGAAATTATCCAAAGGAGTATATATTCCATAAATCAGGAACCCATTCTGGAGATCTAAACCTCTTATTTTACTGCATACTAAAAACTAAGATTTCTTTAAATATAGCCTTAGATGAAGTCTATCCCTAGGCAGGGTGATAAATGCATGGTTTGCAAAGAAAGTGGAATCATCATGGAGTTTAAAATCTCTAATGTTGTCAGTATAATGGAAGGAAAAACCCCAAGCCAGCTGAGAGTGCAGTTTTAGACACATGCTTTTCACAAACTGACTGATGCGGCTCTTTCAAAGAAATCAATCTGAGGCTTTGCAAATCACTCTGGGACAGATTCTGCTTTTCACTCTTTGTCCTATTTGCACTGCAGACAAAAAAACACATTTCTCTGCAGATATAATTCACTGTGTTAATTATGCCCTGCGACTACAGTGTGAGTCAGCATGCTGGCAGAATGCATCCTCCTCAAACTGAGCAATCCAGACTTCAGGGGCTCATAGAAGACAAACTTTAACTAAAAATGTTTTTGGTGGTTGGTTCATTTTTCTTTCTTTTAATGTTTTCTCCTGAAATATAAAAGTACTGATTCTCTCAAATTCCTTCAATGATCTGTGGCTGTCATTTGTAGCATCAAACCTTAACCTGAACAATTTTTATCATTTGCTGTATGTTTCATGTTTATAATTCCATTTGGCTCAAGGCAAAGTGATGTAAGGCATTCATGGACATAAAGGAGTGTAAAAGAAAGAAAGTTTGATCAATAGGACAACTTTCTTGTTGGTAAACATTGTCAGAAAATGATCAGTGTCAGTGCTCTAAGCCAGAGAAAACTAATAACATGAGTGGCAAGCTTCCTGCAAGCGTTTGGAGTATTTATGTGGCATTCCAAAGGAAGATCTGTAAACAAGACTAGAACAAAAATACAATTTTATTGATATCCACCTGATTTATGTTTACAGCATGTGTTGATAATAACCCTATTTGTCAAGCGAGTCCATCATGAATACTAATTTACTGTTACTGAGTCAAAACCAAATAAGTGAGGTTGATGTGATGCTGTAGTCTTATGCATTTTCATGTAATCACATTTAGAGTGACCTGAGTCTCCAGTAAAGAATTCAAAGGACTTTCACCAGACACAGAATGTTTTCTAATGAGTTTATAAGTGCATCCTGATATGAATGGAGCTCAGAGACTCTAAGGAAGAGACCCTTACTCTCTGTTTAATGAAACATGAATAAAAATTATTTTAATATCTCATGCATGTTTTTATTCCATCAACTTACTTTTCAAAGCAGAACATCTCAAACTCCCGGAAGATCAAATCTACAAAAAGTTGCTACATTTTGAACTTTCTTTCATCCTAATTTGAAACAGAAGACACTAACACATTTCCTGTGGTTGTTACAAGGAAATAAATAGTAACTTGGTAAATATTAGAATGGTCTGATCAGAAGAGTTTTCCATAACACAAAAATAATTAAATTTACAGTTTACGGCTCAGTCTATGTCAATAACGTAATAGTGAAGTGAAATTGTTTCAGCATAAATGAAATGGATCTCTAATTGTTCTTGCATAATTTTGTTAAAATTGTAACAGTCCTCTTACAAAGCATTACGTTTTGGCTAATCAGTACATTTCAATGAAGAAAAAAATCTACTGGTTCTATTCCAAGAATGGATTAATATTATCTAATTAGTTGAGAGAAACCTGAATAAAAAGAGATAAGGTGACATTCCTAAAAAGTAAAATTCCAACTTTCATCTAGAATAAATCTGTTCAGTGGAGGATGTACAATGTATTCTAGTTCAGATCTAGGAAACCTAGCTCACAGAACCATGGAGTTGTTAAGATTGGAAAAGACCTTTCAGATCATCAAGTCCAACTATCAACTCAGCACCACCACATTCACCATTAAACCCTACCCTCAAGTGCAAAAGTTCTTTGTTCTGGCTAGAGAATACACTCACTTTAATTTAAAAAACAAAATAACTAACCAAAAAAAAACCCACAAAAAAAAACAAAACAAAACAAAACAAAACAAAACAAAACAAACCAACAAAACCACTTTAAAAATCAGGGATTCACAGAAAATGAATTTGCCACTAATAGAAGCCCTTCAGAATGGACCCAGATCCTGAATTTGTTCTGCCCATCTGAAACAGTAAAAACTGTGACTAAGCATGGTGAAACCTGATGGTAAGGGGTGCCCGAAGAACCCCAAAATGGCATGTATTAGCAAACCATTCCTGCTTCTAGATACATTGTGGCAGGGTTATTAACTCTTCCTTTCTACTCCTCCAAGCACTTGCAAAAGTACTATAGAAAGTGCTGGCATCTCTTACTAAGACTGGATGTGAGACCATTTTTCTTAGTTTTTTTCACACAAAGTTGTACAAATAGAATTGATCAGGAACTTCACTGAAAAATGTGTGTTAGAACACCCACTTATCTATCAATCACTGGCAGAAAGGCAGCAACTCACCAGCCAGACACAGGGACTCACAGTTGGCACAAAACACCCATTTTTATAATAAAATATGTATAGAGTTATTTCTTAATTTTCAGAATGAGTTTTTGGGAGGTTTCAAAGTTCCAAAAATAAATAAACAAAACAAGAATAACCAAGTATTTACTCTAAGGAGAAATGCAGGGGCACAGGTATAGAAAAAATCTGAAGCTTATATAAATTATAAAACTATTAATTTACAAGTAAACATTTTGTTCTTGCTTTATTTTTTTACTCATTTCTATATGTTCTGCTTCCCTGAAAGCTCTAAACTGAATTTAAAATAATTCCCCTGAAATCGCAGGGTCAGAATTCAAGGCTTTGCTAAATATTTGCGGTTCCCTCTGGAGTTCCCACTGCCCTCATCTGGAGCTTGTAACACTCAAAGGGTTTAAAAAACAGCTTCCTGGTCAAAAATGGGCAAGAAATAGTGCAAAATGATAAATCTCCCTCTGGCTGAGTCAAAATTCATGCTGGAGTGCTAGGTCTGATGAAAAACAAGGGAATAAACTCCATTCTTAACTATGGGAATACAAAGCTCAAGTCTTCAGGCAAATTGATCAGCTGATAGCTGATAATTAGCACAGTGCTTATCCAAAACTTAGTGCCTAATGTATCTGTTGCTAAATTTGAACATTATTCTAGTTTTGTTTGCTGATATAAGTGCAACTAAAAGCAGCAGTTGGTAATGGAAGATTCTTAGCTGGATTTCAAAGTCCAAACTGTATTTTCTAGTGATTGCTCTGGGTTTCTAATGTGAACTGTATCACTGCAGAAAAGAGTACTTCTCCCAGGAAAATAACCCTCTTTAAGCCAAGGGAAAACCTAAAACTACCGATAGTGACATCTGGTGGCACCTAAAAATGTCACATTTGAAAGTAAACAATTTCGTGGTGCAAAATGAAGATTGGCAGCCTTACGATCTGTCACTTTTCCACTGGAGTCAATAAAAGTTTTATTCAGCAGTACTGAACAGAGATATCAGTGAACCTCCCTGCCCCCCCCCCCCCACCCCTTTCTTCACCTAAGCCAGAGATGCCTGTGAAACCTCACCCACATGATCTTCATCTCTGTGTTGAGGAAATGAGTGAACTGAACACCCAATTGCTTCTCAGGGACTCTTCATTCCCTATGGTGACTGCACAAAATACATCATCTAAATGTGACTTATATATATGGTTATTTAAATGAGAGATGCTACCATCTATGAAGAAATAAATGTGGATACAAATGAACTTTAGCACTATGATAAATGATATCTCTCCAGGCTGGAGAAATATACCAGGTGTCTTCAATTAAAATAATAATCCTCTCAACCCTGTTCAATTCAAGCCAACCATTTAATTCAGTTTTCTCTCAGCTGATCCTAATAACTCTGCTGTAGTTCGTAGAATTCCCTCTAACTAACTTCTACTCTACCCACTGTTACACAAATAGTTGTGTGGTCTTAAACCTTTGCTCCCTTCTTTTTTTCAGCTATTTCAAACAGCATTTTGACTATTTTTTTCCTGTAGGCCCTGATACAGTCTCTAATTAGTATTACCTGAGAAAAACAAACTGTGGTATAGGAAGGAGGAAGAATATTACATCTGAACAACTCACACACTGGGAGTTTTCTGCATATCTATTTTGTTTCCTTTTCTATTAACCAGGATGGTAGCCAAGAACCCAGAAATCTTGATATGGAACTGAAGAAATATTTTTCAGCCTTAGACACTCAGCTTTGCTTACCCAAAAAGAAGCATCATCTTTCTCCACTACGTTTCATGTCGTATTTCTTTGTAAGAGAAACTTCTAACAAGTTTGAATGAGAGCAGTAGCTCCTTCAAGCTAAAAGACAGTTCTACATTTGAGATAAAATATTGGCACCTCCAGGTGACACTTTTCACAGCAATATTATTTCTATTACATCAGCTGTAGAGACCAATAGGAATTTGGGGGCTCTACTGAGGTAACTCCTAAACCTCAGAATATTCACGTTTTCTGAGGCTCAGGCAACTGGCATGTTATTGTACAGCTTCCCTTGAGGTACAAGCTGGAACTATCTCTGCTGAGGACTTTTCATAAAGCATCATGTGCAGCTAAACCTGAAACATTTGTGCATTCACATAATCATGCCTGCATATATATCTATGTCTGAAATTTAGGTATGAATAATTCCCCTGTCGATTGTCTACTGCTCCCTTAGGAAAAAAAAAGATGTTTACTTAACACAAAATTACAAACACGAAAAAATTTGGGTCGATGCATTGAGTATTAGTACCAACTTACAAACAAAACATATATGCTTATGATAACTAATCTTTTCTTTCCCGTCTGGCTTCTAGACCTGCTCAAGTACAGCATTTTGGATTTTTTTCAGCTTGCTTTACTTTCCTGAACTTACAGAACTTTCTCACCTCCGATCTTTTTTCGGAGATGGTGTCTCAGTATCAGAGGGATAACCATGATATGCAGTGAGTATCTCCTGGAGCTGGCAGAGCTGCAGGAGAATTGCAGCTTCTCAGCTCGTTTATAAACACTTCACAACCCTGCCAGTGAGTGAATAGTGAGCAGCCTTCACAGTGAGCAGCAGAGCAGGTTGTGAGTTAATAGCTGGCTGATCCTCAGATTTAGGTGAAAGCAGCAACGTGGGAGTTTGTGTCCAAATGACACCAACACTGGGACAGGAAACAAATAGTTTAGTCTCACTTCAAGACAGCCAGAGTCCTTCAGGCAATCCTTTATGCCCATATTTATAATTTCCTGACTCATCTGTGCTTGGATTGACTCAGCTCATGGAAGATGTGTTCATTCAGTCTCCCTTACAAAGCACCCAGAGGAGAATTTCCTTTGGAGGCTCAGAAATATGAAGTGTCACAGCAGAATTCTGGGTGTCTCTGGGCCCTTGTGGCTGAATGGATTTTCCCTGTTCTCACCATATGTGTTGACAGAGAGCACTCCAACCTAAACTTATTTTTTTTCTTTTCTTCTACTTTTCTCCTTCTTTAGAGGACCTTACAATATAAATACTACAGTATCAAGTGTATTGACTACATCAGAAAGATAGATGGTTTCTGCCTCAAGAGTCTTTCTGTGGAAGATAGACAACCATTAGAAAAATAAAGCTCTTAAACCAATATATGTAGACTTTAAACTCCCAGAAAAGCAAAAAAGATAATTTCCTAGAAAAAAAAAAAAAAACGAACAGATTTTAAGACAGTTCCTGTGGAGGATCTGCCCTAAAGAATGTTCTGAAATGGTTTTACCTCTTTAACTGAGCATCTGTGTGCCAGAAGTGTCCCAGTTAATCCTATATTTTTGCTTTACATGTACATTCATATATTTAACAAACACTGTGAGTACCCTTCTGATTTGGGGGAGACCTACAATATTCTCTCATGTATTACCTATATTACCTATTGCCTTGGAAAAAAAGATATAACACTACTCTTGGCTTTTGATCATGGGTGAAGATTTTTGGCAAATAAAATTAATCCAGATGGTGACTAGCAAAAAAAAAGAAAAAAAGCCCCTTTTCCCTGCTGATATGAAAACCAAAGTTCATTGTTTTATTAAATGGATTACAATACCAATTCCTGAGTCTGTCTGGAACAGAGAACAAGGGGAGCTGTCTCAGCAAAAAGCAGTTCTTGGATAAGCTGTTCAGTGATTTTATTTTTGCCTTCAGGCATGAAAGATGGCAGAGTTTGACTTCTTGAAATTCGAAGTAGACAGTGGAGTATTAGAGGTTTGTACAATAACCACAGCAGAGAGGAGATAGCAGAGACAAAATAAAAACACAAAGTGTAATTGTGTAGCCACTCAAAAAATAAATTTTCAAATTTTCCAAATAAAATTTTGTTTGGAAATTTTTGATTCTGAAGGGGGAAGAAAAGCTTTTTCAAAAGAGTCTGGAGTGAGATTCAGAAGGTTTCATGTACTTCACAAATTAATTAGGGATTCCTTCTGTCAGTTTTAGTATAGGACTTAAGAGCATATAGGAGCTTAAAATACAACTTAAACAGAAATTAGGCACATATGTCAAAAGAAGGAATCCAAATCTCTCCATGTGTCTACTAGGATGCTGATGAATTCACCAATCTTTGAATCTGGGAGAGAGGTACTGTATATCAAGCATATATGTCACTCCCAAAAGGCTTTCATCACAAAACCCATTTAGCTCAATGAAAATCAGCCATGGAACACACTGAGATGTCTTCAGTGGCTTCAGGTTGCTTGGGAATCACAGAATACATATTTTTAATTCCCACAAAGATTGTGACAATGAACTGCCCAAACTGAGAGAAAGCATGGATTATGGGGGACAAGATGATCCTTTCTAACAAGACTTGATGCTAAATGTCATAAATAAACTGCAAACACAGTAAAATAAGCTTGAGTATCTGGGAAGAAAAGCATGAATTTAAAATTTCTCATATAATGTGGCAGAAGCTGTGTGTAAATATATATATATATATATATATATATATATGCATCTTCAGCTCGTTCTTCATTTACTAAGTGGATGTATCAATTTTAAGAAAACCACAATGCCAAAGTAGAAATTTGAAATGTTTTAAGAAATGATGCTTGAGTGGGACTTTGCAGAATAAACTGAGAAAACTTCAGGGAATTGAGGATGAGCTAGGCAGGCAGGGACCCAAAAAGTAGGGAGCACATGCATAGAATACCGGGAGCAGAGAACTAGTTTTGGAAAGTGCAGACCCAGGATAAAGTGCTCAAAATCAAACACATTTGCACATCATTTGTGCATCTTTAGAACTATTGAGAGCTGTTGATCTGAGAAGGAGAAAAAGGCAATGGACAAACTGTTATAACTTTGTTTTTAAGCATTTCCTTAGATCTCCAAAACAGATTTCTGTCTATTTAAATAAATAAATAAATATTTTAAAATATTTTAAAATACTATCGTAAATTAAGTATTCTGTGTCTGAATACAGCAGTATTTACATGACACGTATTTGAAGGGTGCTGGATGCAGTGGGAAGCAGGGGCTGGGAGGACACAGAAGGCAGTCAACAGTCCAAAACCAGGGCTGCAAACTCATGCAACAGCTTCAAAAATGAAGAAAGGATGAGAAGATGGATGTAGGTAGTTATTCAGTCATGGAAAGCTCTTGTTTTTAAGGCAGAGTTCTTTTCATTTCTTGTAAAGGAGAAGTAAAATTGAAAGTGAGATAATTCAGGTGTGAGTTGGGAGAGGAGTAGATTTCTCAGAACATCTCATATAAACAAGAAACATGAACTCAAGAAAATTGCCAAGAGCAGTTCAGCACTTGAGAAGGTAAGGATTAAGACTGCTGGTAAGTAAAATCTATAACTGCGTTTTCATCTCTTCTTTTACAAACCACCTTTCATCCCAATTTGGTAGATTAAGATGCTTCTTTTAAATCTTGGCTGGTATCAAAGTAATTTTAGGGTATTCTGACAAACTTGTTTCCTTGTCAGATTGACAAATATGACAGATTGAAGTGGAATGCCTCTTTATGTACGTGAGAGTTCTCCAAAGTTGGGAAACATTATCTGAACATGACTCCCTGACACTGACAGCTGCAATACAATAAACCAATTTCCTGCTATAACTTCAGTGACTATTAACCATTAAAGAAAATCAAACTATTGAAAAAAATAACATTATTGTCATTACAGTGACTACATTCAGAGCTGGCTCTTGAGACAGGACTGGAACATGCATAGCACTGGACCTTCTTGAATAAGTACTTGACACTGTAGGACATCTTTCAGACCCTAAACTAATCTTCTGTCTGACCCCATATCATGTGGATTCACAGGACAATAATCTTAGATCAGGCTCCACACAGCAGAGTTTCACCATTTCAGTCCTAACTCATCTTCAAAATTGCACCCAAAATGGAAATTTTCTTTTTCTGTATTAGATCCAGGCATTTCTGTTGAGTTGGACAGTTCCAGACTTTAGACAGTCAGGCAAATTTGAACTTTGTTTACTCAGAATAAAAAATTACTACATGGCACTTGGTGGGTAATATTTATTTCACCAAGAAGGCAGTTTAAAACTGGTTCATTTTGGCTACCACCATGTTAACAAAGAAATTTGCATTGGTCTAATCTTTCTAGATAATCAGGAACATCACTGATTTCAGTGTATATATTAAAGAAACTGTAAAGATATAATGGTTGCCAGTTTCCAAGAAACTATTTGAACAGCTGTCTTGTGGTTTCCTTCCAGAGTCCTGCATTTCTGGTTGTTTAAGAATATGGCTTCAGTATGGAAGCTCATCAAAGTGTGATAAATGATTTTTTTTGAGAGAACTACTTATGATGAGATGAAATTTCTGGGCTGATGTTTTTCACAGTGACTCAAGATCCTCACTATTACACTGGAGACCTTCAGTGCAGATGTTTGCACATGAAAACTGTTTTGTAAAATATCTACAGGCAAATTTATATTCACAATTTATTTCTTCAAATAGATGTTTTTTTTAAAAAATGCAAAGTAAAAAAAAAGTAACAGATCCTAATTTAGCAAGCTTTTGCAAACAATAATCAATCCAACCAAATAATATTATTTAACTAAGATGGAGTGAGTGCTTACTGCAGAACAATATATCACTAATGATTGGAACAGGTGCACAAAGTGTCTTAATAAATCAGTAACCTGGAAAACACATCAATTACTTTGAAGGTTAATGGATTTTTTGCTTGTTCTCCAAAACTCATGAAGATATTTTCCTGAATACTTCAAACTAATCAAAAACAAATTAAACAAAAAACCTCAATTAAAAAAAAATGAAAAAGAAAATAAAAGCTTAGGTTCATTAATAAAGCACAATAAAGTACTAGTGACACAAAAATAATCTGAATATTTAAGAGCAAGTGGAACTATTGTAGCATGATATATATTGAAATGTAGATAAGATATGCTAAAAAGAAGCAGTTGGAGTTACAACCAGAGTTACATCTTCCATCTCACTTGGAAGTAATTCAGGTCACAAATTTTCTCAGAAACATTCTTTACTGAAACAACAAATTTTTTTTGGTGAAATTTTCTAGTGGCAGAGATTCCTGAAATCCAGAATGGGAAACCTGTCACAATATAATGTAGGCACCTTATGTGATCCTCTAAATACTTATCTATAATCTAGCAGTTCCTGGATTTTCGACATTATTTTCCTAATCAATAAGGTGGAGGGTTATAAGGTTTGGAAAGCTGACAGGCTGGGGGAGGTGTCTGTCTCCCTCAACTCCACCCCCAGGAGACCCCGCCTGGAATATTGCATGCAGCTCTGGTGCATCCAACACACGATGGATGTGGACCACTAGGAGCCAGTCCAGAGGGAGCCGGGCTGAGACAGTTGGGGTTGTTCAGCCTGGACACGAGAAGCCTCCAGAGAGACCTTATATCCCCTTCCAGTGCCTAAAGAGGGGATCTGCAAGAAATCTGGAGGGAGACTTTTTACAAGGGCATGTAGTGACAGGACAAGGTGGTGTGAAGGAAAACTTCCCAATCTGATCACTCATGAGACTCACTGGCAGTCACACAACACCAGGGGCTTCAACTGCTGGCATCAAAGCCTCTCCACAGCAGTGGTTCCTGTAGGCCTCTTGGCTTCCTACACACCCCCCTCACAGTCAGTTTCCTTACTGGTTTGCCTCCATGTTACCCATGGCAGAGTCTCACATTTCTAGTTCCATAAAGCCATTTAGTCATGGTACATTAACACAGAAAGAAACAGCTGGATCTGCTGCCTCTGAGGAGAACCCCCACCAAAAGAACCCCTGAGCTTTCATATTCTCACAGGCTAGCCCTAAACAAGTCTTGCTTTTAATCCCAAGTCTCCTTCATCCCCATGAGTCTTCAGCTCCTGCTGTGTTTTTCTCTGTTCATCCACCTGGTCACCAGTCTTTTACTCTTGGTTATGCAAAGGGTTGGCAGTTCATGGCCTTTTGTCTTTGTGGGCTCTCACCCTAGAGCTCAGTCTGCATCTCATTCTGTATCTCTAATTGCAGCTTGCAAACAGAACTACCTGCCCCAGATATGTTCCTCAACAGGGGAATGGCTTCAAATGGAAAGAGGACAGGGTTAGATTAGATATTAAGAAAAAAAATTATTTACTGTCATGTAGGTGAGACACTGGAACAGCCCAAGGAATCTGTGGATGCCCCATCCCTGGAAGTGTTCAAGGACAGGTTGGTTGGATGGGTCTTTGAGCAACCTGGTCTAATGGAAGGTGTCCCTTTTCATGGTAGGGAGGTTGGAATGAAATGATCTTAAGGTCCCTTCACAAATCATTCTATGATTCTATTATTTTAAACCATATTTTCAAAAATAAATTATTTAACATCAATAATTAATGTCACAAAAGTGTAGCAAAGAGAGAGAAAATAAAATGACTTATTTAGAATTATAGGACTCTAGTTTTCCCTTTTCTTTTAGTACGCTATTTGCGCTTCCAGAGAGAGTGAAGAAATTGAAGAAAGAAATAGATCACTTGGAAACCCAGAGAGTAGAAAATTTCACCAACAAAAAGAATTTTTAAAATTAAAATTATGTTTGTGTATAGGCAAATTTCATAATGGAAACTAATTTGCAAAGTTAATGCTCTTGCTGAAAGTCATTTATCTTCTTTACTGTCTAAAAAGGAATTACCTATGTACATTTTTTAAATGCACTGTGTGGTTGCCTATTTTGACTAAATTATGTGCAACTCACATATGAATTTGTTTTCACAGTTTATTCCATTTTAAAATATTTTATTTTAAACTATACTCAGATGTAAATCTTAGATTCCATGAATTATTTCGGGTTTATAGATGCAGAAGCTAGCAAATCAGCATCTCAGATTCAGCTACCATTTCTTGAGGAAGGAAGGAAGGAAGAAAGAAATGGATTGGATTAAAGGAATAGACAGCAATACCTATGTTGATTTCTTTCATCTGAACACCTTCTGGATTCTTACTTCCTAGAAGCATGTTAATTTTTCCTTGCTTTGGATATGTCAGAAATTAATTTCACTTTTCAGTAGTTCATGAATTATTTTGTCTAGGGAATTAGTTCACCCAGTGGTGCAAAATATTTATTTCAATTAAAGCCAGGGGTTTTACAGAGATAACCCTGAGATTGGTCAAAGGTTGGGCTTAATGATCCTTGAAGTCTTTTCAGATGATTCTATGATTCTATGTCTGATGCAGCTCTGCTTTCACCCAGATGAAGCTGGTAAGGAAGGAGACTTCAGTTTCAGGGATTAGGTTCAGCAAGGGCCCAGAAGCTTCTCTTAGAAAAAAGGTGAGTAAAGTGTTCCAAAGCTTATCAACCCTTTCTATTATTAAATTTCCCCTAATATCCAATTTAAACCTCCCCTGGTGTAATGTAACTTGAGGACATTTCCTTTCATTCAGTCACTTGTTTACCTGGAAAAAAAAAAAAAAAAGTAGGTAGAAAGTGATAAGGTCCAACCTGAACCTCCTTTTCTCCAGGCTGAACAGCTCTGGGCACCTTGGACCTGTGACCCACAAAAGCAGGTCTCTGCCTCAGTCTCCAGCCTCCATGGAGGAGAACATAAAAAGAAACAAGTGCCCATAATGGGTGATTCTGTTAAGGGGAATGTGTCGATCTCTGCCTGGGAGTGAATGAAGAATGAGTTGAGAGCTTATGGGTCAGAATTAAGAGGCAGCCCCAACCATTCTGTGATTCTGCCTAGTTTTCTGCAGTTCACAATCAGACCCTTTGAAATGCACCATGGAACTCCTCAGGGCATCCTACAGATGGCAGCAGCCATCATGCCATATGTTCCCTGGGGCAATCACTATATTAGTAGGACAAATTAAAAATTGCTTGTCATTTTGAAAGACATATTTAGTACAAAGTATTTTTCAAGCTAAAGAGCAGGGATGGTGTGCATCTGGAGGCAGAAGATTAGACAGCTTTACAGCAGGAGTGGCAGAGATATATGGTGCTTCCTTATAATACAGCCTAATTTAGAGAAAAGAAATTGACCTGTTAGACAAAGCCTGAATATTTGACTATAATTCATACAGGGACAACTGTGGATCAAAAAGATAGACAGAGGACTGGAACAGAAATCCCTTGGTTTCTTCCAATCTCACCTGAAGTCAATTCAAGTCTTTCCAGTTTCCTAAACTCAGCCAAAGCTATAAGTTAATGAGACTCTGTTGTATAACACAGAAAATTGATTAAGAATTGTCATGTGAATTGAGATATTTCAAATAACAACTAAGGTAAGATTTAGCTTTCTTATAGCAACCCTGCAGCCCACGGTGCAGTTCCAGAGTCAGAGCACCATCAACAGAGAAATAACCTTCAGACTCCACTGCTTTTGATATTATATAAACCAAACAGCCTTCTTTTCACTATTCTCCTCTAGTTAGTATTCATGCAATCTTGCTTTCTTACTCTCAAGATAAATAAGCAATTGACAGTCCCTTCATTTTCAGCCAAGCTTACAATTTAAAAAGCTGCAACCACTTTCACAGCCATAATTAACAGCATGTGGGAATTCTGGATCCAGTCCTCTACCACGATTTTCACTACTGAAGCAGAAGATATGTCTAGACTGCAGACAGAGAGGTGATGGAAAGTCATACCTAGCTGTCTCTAGCTAATTTGGGTTTCAGTTACAGAGAAGATGTATGAAAGGGACCTCTATGTAGTTGTATCAACCAAAGAAACACTTTCATGACCTTGCTGTGTCAGTTTGTTATCATCTGTACTCCAAAAAAAAAGTGGAATGTTTTCCTTCTTCTGTTCTCCAATTCAGACCCACTGCTAACAGCAGCTGTGGAGTCAGTACCTATCTTTGAAAGCCCTGGTGCTATACCTGTACTATGGACCAGCTACCAAAGGCAGAAGGTGTTCACAACACCAAGGCTCATCACCTCTGCAGCACAGCTTTTAACCCAGCACAGAGTTTGTCAGTGCCCAGAAAGAGGCATTCCTTATATATAAGGAAGATTCGATACATATAAAATCCAGTTATCCCACTGTATTTTTAATTTGATTCACACTGAGTTAAAAATAGGAATTTAACACAAAGTTGAAAATTTCAATTTGATGTTCATCTGCTGGTGTTCAGCAAGCCTTTTGCTACCTGATTAGGGAAGTAAGTGTTCCCCCTTTGGGGGGATATCAAATCACAGTGATCTTCTTTTGATAAATTAGCAGATTAAAAGTTTAACAGTCAAATTTTAATGGATTTTCCTCAGTCTAAATCACTTTTGTGACTTTTTCTTCCTCTTCCCTTTGCCAACCTTATTTTAAAAGAATGCTGTCACTAGACGCGTATGGAATATTAAAGTTTCTGTTTCAGCACTTCTAGATATGAGAAGAAAATATAGTAATTTCCTTGTTCATTGTTCTCTTGATAATTAGACAAATAAATCTTCTTGTCATAGGATTTCAACTTAGGAAAATTAAGTCTCTCTAGTTTAACCTCTAAATCCCTTCAGGAATCACAGGACACTGCTACAAAAATCTTTTTTTGTTGTTTTTTATTCCATTTTGGATGTGTATGTATTAAACCACAGCGTAATACATTACTGAAAAAAATAAGCAAACTTTTATATTTTGCTCAATGAAAGACACTACATTGCAAAATATAGATTTGGCTCTGAACAAATCAAGAAAGTGACAGACACAGGTAAAAAGGGAGAAATTAAGAATGACTGGTTGGCTGCTTTACAAGTGAGAATAGAGAAATTATAAAAAAATATTAGAAATGGGTCAATTGTAAAAACCTGATGAAAGTACTTACAGTGAACATAGAGATTTAACTAGTAGTATGAAAATGAAAATAGCAAAGTTGTGGTTGAACAACTGAAAATGTTTTTTCCTATCAAGTGTGATGTCATAGAACATTTTCTAAAGGAAAATTTGTCTGTTGGGGCATTTTAAGCCTATCTTGGAAAAAAATAGTTGGATGGAAATAATCTTGGGTAGAGATCTGGACCAGATGGTCTCATTATTTCAGTAAATAAATAATGTAATGAGTTTAGTACCATGATCTATTGAGTAAGCAAATGCCATTTTTCATTACCAATTTTGTAAAGATACTCTTTGGAAGCAAATGGTCACTTGATGCAAAACCTAACTCAGCTCAGACTTTAAAGGAACTTTAATATGATAATAATTCCATTTACAGGAAGTCTGAATAGATATGAAATTAAAATATTATTCAACCCCTTAGTCTTTGAGTAGAGATACAGCTTGGGAAATTTTTGTACAGCATAGCCTACGGTAAACCAGTTTCACTGAAAAACATACAAAGTTAATTTTATTAGGACATTGTCTGCTACATTCTATAAAATAATGTGGGAACACATTGATTTCACTGTGTTATTTGAATCAAACCCTAAATTCACTTTACAAAAAATAGAATAAACTGTAGTGTCTAAACATAATGAACGCTTTAGGAAAAAAAAAAATAGGTTTATTCATCCACCAGAGAAATACATTAAAATAACATTAAAGTTGTGATGCAAAACAAAAGATGTGAAGGAGTTTTGTTAAAAGTAATGCTTACCATATGTTGTACAACATGCTGACACAACACCGTACATTTAAAAAGTAGTTAAGGGGCACCCTGTAGTGTCTAGGTGTAGGGTGACATCTGGTAATTCTTCTTTTGTGAATCAGAGGTTTAATTCTATTTGATTTTTGTGTCACAATCATCCTTTTAATGTCCTGAACTGACTTCCTTTTTCAGTAAGTGGACTGAAATAAAGTAAAACGGACACAGTTCAGGGAACAGTTGAAAATAGATATATTCTGTGTATATATTCTGTATATACACAGAATATTCAGACAAACTAAGTTACCTTCCACCCCCACCCCTGCCTTGACTTGCATGGAATACTCATTGATTAAGAAAGGGTAGGTTGTTGTCATCCAGTATTTTATAAAACACATAAATAGTTATTTGAAATTGAAGCCTATTTTCTAATTTCCTATCAGACATCAGCCTAACCCACAAGTGCAAGATTTCCTTGTTTCTTTCTTACCAGCTGCTGTTACTGGGATGTCTTCCTTCTGTGGTGCACATGTGGTTATCTCTTTAACCACATAATGCATCACCACAGATATTTTTGTTTGTATACTCATCCATCAAACATATGGTGCCTTGATCTTTCCTATGTTACTTGGCCAAAGTGCATCTGAATGATTCTTCCAACAAGTCAAATTACGGTTACTGTTTAGTTGTCAGATGATGAATCCCTCTAAATTCAAGTGAATTGCACTTTAGAAGCTAAACATTAAATTTCATAACTTTTCTATTGTGATACAGATGCTTAAAGTGCTTAAAGCCCCCTTGGTTGTTTCAAATGTCGCCAGAAGCCTGCACAATTCCCTAAGCAGCATTTTAGGTACCCTGCTACCTGCATTTTAGGTACCTGCCATTGGATATGGTTCTGTAAGTCACCATTGCATCTGTCATCCATTTGCAGTTAACTCAGGTATTATAGTCATATAAAATTTTTATTGTGCATCACTATCATTAAAAAAATTTGAGCATGCGCTATCAATTTATATATATATTGAACCTTCTCTTAGGTGTCTTTGAACCCAAACCTTTCTTTGATTCTATGATTTATTTATAATTAATATATATGTACTACTTTATTAATATATACATCACAAGACACACTAAACTAAATATTGGAAATTGGTGAGAGAAAGATGAATTTACATTATTTAAAATATTTTATTTTATTCCTTATTAGGAATAATGCAGTACACACATTTTAGCATGGGATACTTAGCACTTTTACAGACATTTCAAAGCATATCTGGATTTCATGATGAGTCAGGGCCATATGTTTTGGATAGAAACCCTCAATATCAGAAGAAGGTCATGACATAATAAGGATTCTCCTGAACAAATTCTCAGCACCCTGGAGTCTGATTATATTCAATACAGTTTTACCTTTGGAGGCAACTGGTAGCTAATGTGTTGTCATGAGTCACAACAGTAACATATCCTGGAGAGGACCTGTTCAAAAATATTCGGATAATTATTGCATTACTTTGACATTGAGGTATTATTAATAAAATCCTCAAACGAAACTCCTCAAACATGACCTTTTACCATTCTTTCAATGACCGAATTACCACAACTTGAGCATAAATATGGTGGCTTTTTATCTGAACAGCCTCTGGTTTTCCCATACACTGCTTTAATCTTGTACATTGTACATGAACTCCTCAGCTTAAGTGAACTGAGATCAGATTCCCACCTAGTCCCTATCTGTCTTCCTCTTCTGTCTTTAATTCAGTCCCTGCCTATCTCACCTCTAATATCTGAGGGCTAACACTAACTTCCAACCAATCCTTATCTAAACTAATCTCACCTATTTATCTCTAATCTCTTTTTCTCTTCAGCTTCCTACTCTATATTCTGTGCCAGTCTAAGGGTTTGGCAGTAGGGGAGATTTCAGCTGATGGAAGGTGCCCCTCAATTGCAGTGCTTCTTCTAAACATTTTGTGTTATCAGCCGTGTCATCTCCAATTTACCAAACTTCAGTGTAGGTACCTGTCATTCAACAAGTTGTGCATTTCCCTAATGAAACAAGATAGTTCAGAAAGATAATAACTATTTGAGTGGCAAAATAATAGAGGACATAAAAGAAACCTTTCTGAGTTAGAACAAATATCCATCTAGCACAGTTTTCTATCTTTGTGAATGGGTCGATACAGAGGCTGATTGAACAGTAAAAAAGAACCACACATACATAAGATAAATTCTTCTTTTCACATAGTGCCTACTAGCTTCTGCTGTGCAGACATTTGTGACAGAGATGGCATCTGAACCATGTTTTACCACCACCACCAGATCTATTCCCAATGAAACTGTCTGACCTTTTAAAACTCATTTATGCTTTTGTTCCTAAAGCAATCTATGGCAATGGATTCTACAGTTGAATGGTACACGGTGTGAAAAGCATTTACTTTTGTTTGCTTTAAATTCTCTGCCTAATAATACATTGGGTAGTCCTTAGTTCTTGTATTGTGTCAAATAGTGAATAATTGTTCTTATTGCTATTCAGCATGTCATTGTGATTAATGTCTTCCACATATTGCTAGCAAATGGAGTTCTAGTCTATTAACTGTCTACTTTTATGAAAGCTATTACATATTTCTGATCATCTTTCTTTCACTTCACTTCTATTGTATTTTATTTCAGGTAGGTGTAGCAGAACAGTGCATATTGTGCAAGATGCAGGTGCAACACAGATTTATATAGACTGCAGTGCTCTGCTGAGTACTTACGATATTACTATCAACAATATCAGTAGCACAGCTAGGTCTTCTGCTACTGTGCTTTTACAGAACTTAGAATAGAGGACATAGAAGATAATATGGAATAAATATTATTGTAATAGACATGACATTTGCAGGTACTCAGTGTAGTATTTCCATTTAATCCAGGCCGTCTTACACATATCTCCAAATATAACCAATCTCACATATATAGATATATAGCTAGAGAAAGAAAGAAAAGAAAGAAAAGAAAGAAAGAAAGAGAGAGAGAAAGAAAGAGAAAGAAAGAAAGAAAGAAAGAAAGAAAGAAAGAAAGAAAGAAAGAAAGAAAAAGAAAGAAAGAAAGAAAGAAAGAAAGAAAGAAAGAAAGAAAGAAAGAAAGAAAGAAAGAAAGAAAGAAAGAAAGAAAGAAAGAAAGAAAGAAAGAAAGAAAGAAAGATACTTACGTGAACTTTAATTATAGACAACTCGATCGGAAGTGGCCCTTCACAAATTCCCAGCAGAGTAGTGGGAGGTGTCTTTTTTTGTGATTAGTGTTCATAATGCTTTAAAAGTTGATTAGGACAGAGTATTAGGGGGTGTTTTTCCCTTGTAGCAGAATAAGCAGACAAAGAGAAGGATTTTTTTACTGTATTGATCTTCTAGCCATTGCCCAGCTGCAAGTTGCATCATATAATCTAGCAGCATATAATGCAGACATGACAAAATAATAAATGGTTTTGTCCTAATTTTTCATTTTTTTTACATTTATGAAAAAAATCACATTAGAGAATCTGCAGGAGAAGATTAAATTAAAAATGTATCATTAGAGTAATATTTTAACTGGATGATTGCCTATGATGCCTTGAATAATGTTTCAGCTATCATGGCTCTATATTGCTCACAGGAAACAAAATTATTGTGAATCTGCTTTTTGAAAATGAATCATTCCTCTGTTACTTAGTCAATTGGTAGGATCTGTTTCTATAAGAATATGGTTCGGTTTAACAACAAAATTTGGTGGATGGATTATATGGAGGAATCCAAAGGATAACAGTAAACAAAAGTATAGTTAAAATCCCCTACACAAACCAAACTTACTCATATGCTAATGTCTGAAATCTGAAAAAAAGTGCAGATTAATCATTGCTTAATGCCTGTTTACCAGCAGCATTACTCACAACAAATTGCACACTAATTTAAAATCTAATTCAAATGTTTATCTGCAGTGTTCATTTCTAGGACTGCAACTTATTCTATCATTGATTTTTACAATGAACTTAACAGCCATAATCTTCCTTTCATTATCAGTAAAATGGGAATTATTCTGTGTATTTAGGAGGTATCTCTTATATTAGTTGGCTTTTGCATGCACTTTTTTATTTTCCCTGGTAACACAAATGGTCAAAATCTTTTTTGGGTCACATAAACCCACAGGTCTTGGCACACTATGCTAGTCCTATGTGTCCCAATTAATTACCAAAACATATACCCAAGAGGTATCCTGCCAAACAACAACAGGATGCTCATTTAAGACAGAAAGTCCAGCAGCCAAAACAGGCCCCATTTGACCTCAGCAGCTCTGTGTATTTTTACACTATGCACTTTCACAGCTCTTTCACTAAGTTTACCCAGCTGAAGTGGGAGCGTGGTGTTCTGGGCTGTACACTCTGGTATTACCAGTGTAATGAATCTGACCCACTTAGCTAAATTGCATTTGTACCCTGATTGAATGCTTTGGTGCCATACTGGTGCTCAGAACACTCTCATCACAAAAACTACTTGGGTGATGAGTCTTTTTTACTACCCATTTTGGCATTATGTTGGCACTTAGAACATTTGCTGTTTTCAGAAAATCCCTCTGGATTTTCAATGCACTTGAAATTCAGGTTTTGTTTTTTCTGAGATATCTATATATGAATTTAAGAACAAACTTTTAGCTTTCTTCACCTGTAATTTTGAAATAATAAAGTTAATTGACTGCAATACTTTAAACAGAACATAAATTAGAATTGCAAAAATAGCTTCTTGGCTTATGAATGCTCTGTGTGACTGATTTTTTCTCCCTATTCTTATTAGTATAGAGCATATTGTCAGAACTTAACTTATAATAAATAATGGATAATTAAAGTATGCTCACTCATAGCAAGGCTGAATTTGACCCTGTATTTATGAACTGACAAATCATCTAGGCAGCTACAGTGCCTCAGGTGGTGCTATTGTATTCCTAATCATACTTACTGTCAATTAAAAAAAAGAAAAGTAGAAGTTGCTAACATAATTATTACAATGAAATGAAAATTTGTTCCCACAATAGTATTGAAACAGCTAAAAGGTCACAGACTGTCTTTCATTAAGTCTTTTAAAATATGATTTTTAAAGTACAATGAACATAAATATCCATTTTGTTCTTGAACAAACTCCCAGATCACTGGAAAGGTGTTGTAATGAGATACTGTTTTAGTGTAATATATTTCTTCAAAGCAATAGGCAGTAGTTACTCCCATCTGTCCCTGTACTGGGGACTCTTACAGCTGCAGTTTTCTCACAGAAAAGATGGATTTTAGAAGCATCTAAGGAGTCAATAATGAGGTATCAAATTCTTTCTATTGTCACAAATTTTGTATTTTTACGAAAATGATATGAGTTATGTATTCTTTTTAGCATTTCAAACATGCCATAACATGATTTTTAATTTTTTCTTTTAATTCTGAAAGCTATTACATTTGTCTTTAATCATTTGAGAGGTCAAACACAAGAAGGAAACATGCAGTGAGTGGAAGCAAGAATAGGTAACCTGGGAAGAATAAAGAAACACTGTCAGAGCATTGACAGATAGAGTTAGGGCAGCTAAAACAAACAGAATAGTCCAAACAGAATTGAATCTGACCAGGGATGCCAAAGACAAGTAGGAGGAAGTACACAGGAAGACAAAAAGAAGATTAGGGAAAATTGCAGGGGAATATGTGGGCCTGTTTTTGAGAGAGGCAGGAGACCTGATGGCAGAGGACATGGGAAATGCTGAGGTACTGAACACCATCTTTGCCTCAGTCTTTATTGGCAAGATGGACCTTCAGGAATCCAAGTCCCCAAACCAAGGGGAGCAGCTATAGCAGGGAAGATTCACCATTGGTGTGAAAATCAGGGAAAACCTCAGCAAACTGAGCATTCAGAGGCCCGTGGCCCTGATGGGATGTCCCCACTGGAGTCGAGGGAGCTGGCAGATGTCACTGCAGGGCCAGTCGTAACCATCTTCAATCAACCGTGGTGACAGGGAAAAGTAACCAAAGCCTGCAGAAAAGTGAATGTCACTCCTGTTTTCAGGAAGTGCTAAAAGGAGCTCCCAGGGGAATATAGGCTGGTTAGCCTCCCCTCAATCCCTGGGAAGGTGTTGGAGCAGCTAATCCTGAATCATGTCAAATTTTCAGGACAAGTCATCATGCCTTCACCAATGGTCTTGACAGTGCCAAGTGTACCTTCAGCATGTTTGTTGATAGCATAAAACTGGGACAAGTAGCTGATTTCAATACTGATTCCTCAGGCAGCAACCTAGTCCATTTTATTTGTTTATCTTAAAATAAGACAACTAGACTGAGCAGAGCAATTACAATTATGGGTAAGAATGTAACATCATAAAAATGGAAATCATGAGCTGGCAGCTTTGTCAAACAAGAATAGAAGAAATATTTAACATTTTCTTCTGTCCCCAAATCCTTATCTAATTATGTGTTTTCTCTTATGCAAGTGACACATATTAACAATTTTGGTTATGTATATCACTGCATGTGATACATATTTTAAAGAACGAGAGCCAACTTCACCTTTGGTTCAGGTCCTGTGTTTTCAAAAGACATGCAGTATTAGATCTACCCCCTTCTGTGCTGCATTCAATTCTGGCATTGCATCTGAAGCACTTCTATTTACAGCTGTGCTGCTGCTCATGCAGAAGCTGAAACATTCAAGGTCGTGACTCATAACAGAGAAGATCAAATTTCCCATCAAATCCTTTACCGGTGTCTGCCAGTAAGTCCCATTACTCGTTTTAGTTTTTCAGAAGCTCTCTCCCTTTCTAAGCACAAAGGAAATATACCTCAGTCCTTTTCAGACCTTTCTTTCTACTTCCTCTGAGATCTCTCAGACTTCGCACAGCTGATGATATCTTTCTCAGACTAGCAGACACATATCTCTTAGTGAAACTGCCAGCAGCAAATGCCAACTATTTTCTTTTATCAATACTAAGATGGTCCCTAACAGCTTGGTTTAGTTTCTTGGTTTTTAGCTGTAGCTGAGAGCTGTAGCAGTTAATGTTAATGATTTATGTTTGTCTAGTACTGTTCATCTAGCTGCATCTAGCAGGATCCAAAAGTGTTTTATCTGATCAACAGAACGTGTAGAGGGAGCTCTGTGCCTACTACTGAAATAGAGAAGAGTGAAACTAAATAAAAGTGAGAAAGAATTCACATAGGCATCTAGTACCTTCCTCTCTTTTGATAGCTGGGAAATAATACAGTGGATCACAGCTATCCTAGGCTCCCAAGAGCTGTCTCATGCAACTATTATGTATCGTTATAGCATCTCTTCATCATTACTGAAGGAACAAATCCAAGCTAGGGGAAGGAAATGTGAGGTTGAAAAGAAAGGGGAAAGCAAAAGACTAGTGCCAAGAGAAACTTTCAGTAGAAGAATAGTGGGCATCTTGCTTGAGGCAGTGGAAAACCTGCCACTGTTATTCCACCTTTAGGCTGGGGTCTAAAATTCAAGAGAATAATTAGATTACCAAAGAATATTGTCAGTTGAAAAGGACACCCAAGACCATCAAAGTCTGATTCCTGGCCCTGCACAGCACCATGCCCAAAATTCACACCACATGCCTAAGAGCATTGTCCAAATGCTCCTGGAACTCTGTCAGGTTTGGTGCTGTGGCCACTTCCCTGGGGAGCCTGTTCCAGTGCCCAGACACCTTCTGGGGGAAGAACCTTTTTCAAATATCCAGCCTAAAACTGCCCTGACACAGCTTCAGGCCATGGCCTCAGTTTTGTCACTGGTTGCCACAGAGAAAAGAGCAGTGTCTGTCCTTCCCCTCACAAGGAAGTTGTAACTGCAGTGAGGTCTCCCCTCAGTCTTCTTTTTTCCAGGTTGAATAGACCAAATGACCTCAGCTACTCATGAGGCTTTGCCTCAAGGCCCTTCACTATGCTTGTAGCCTCCCTCTGGATGTTCCCAATAGATTTTTTTCTTTCTTATATTATAGTTACCAAGTTATCCATAAATATTCTAGTGATAATGACAAAAAAATTCAGACGTTTTTATTATAATTATTTTTATTTATGAATTTGGCACAAAAAGCGAAGCACTTTAGTAATAGTTATAGGTATTAGTGATATTAGAAAGTCAAGAACATGTAGAAGCAAGACACTAGGTACTCAAAATGCCATTTAAAAAGAGCAAGAATCTATGACGAATGTAGTAATAGAAATAGAAGAAGAGTAAAATTCAAGTCCAAAGACTTCTGGGTACATAAGGGAAAAGTAATCCACACTACAATTTAGAAACTCACCTATTACTGCTGAGAGAAGAAAGGTTTTTGGGTAGATAGAGTGATTATGGGCCATTAACATAATGTATCTCTGGAGAGATAAAATCATCTCTTAGGCTACATGTGAGGAAGGGTTTCCAAGAGCAATGTGATTGCTGAGGCCTTGTTGAGACCAATCCTGTAAAGGCTCACCAGTGCTACAAAGGAAAGTTGAAACATGACTGAAATTTTGCACCATTGGTCCAAGAGGACTTTAAAGGGAGCACAGGGCCTCCTTACCGAGGAGAAACAAAATCAATAATTTTCTTTTATTTTGCCTAAGATAATTTATTTTGCTCCACTCAAATGAGTCTGAAAATTATGTGCTTTGGAAGTGGAGACAGGAGGAAACACCTTGAAGAAAGAAAATATTTACATAAAATAGAACCAAATTGGATATGAATAAATGCAGGCTCTGAATTAGGGGAAAAAATTCTGAAAGCATAACAGACAAAAAAAAAAAGTTTAAGATCAAACAAAAACACTTCTGAAAGGATAATACCATGTAGCCATTGACCTTAGCAGAGCCTGAATTCAGTAGTTCAGGATGTCACTCCCAAGAGTCATTTCCAGTACTGCTGTTATGGAAATACGAGCTGATCACCAGGAGACACAGAGACAAAACACAAGGAAATTATCAAAAAGTTACAAGTGGCCACGTGTCATAACAGAAATCCTCTATGTCCCTGACCTTTGCCTGCAGCAAATGCAAAGCTTCTTGACAAGCAAAGCCTTGTTTTGTTGCTGTGCAAGACACAAACCAAGATTTCACCATGTGTGACCATACCTCTCAAAAGTCAATGCAGTCATAGACCCAAAATACTCACTTTGGAACCGCCTACCTTTTTTCTGCTCAAATTATGAGGGGTCTTTTATGCAATTTTTGGGCTGTACTTAGGAGTATAATAGGCTGGGAATTTTTAATGGCTAAAATTAAATATGTATATAGTCAAAAATAAATATCTAATAATAGCAGTACTATCAATAATAACAAAAATAATTCTGTTAAGTTAATGTAGATTTGGTGAAATTTTCAGGTATTTTCCAGTCTGAATGAGGATTAGAAATAAATGTTGGCTCTGAGAAAACTGTCATGGGACTGCAAAATTTTCATGACCATATCTAATTTACCTTGATCTGAAGTGACCATTAAAGTACCTAATTGGAGCACTAACATTTAGCATCCTGCTTGCTATAATATAAAGCAATACAGAAATCCCAGGGCAAGTTTAAACAAGCCATACATTTACAGTTATTTCTCTCAGGACCAAAAGCCCCCAAAGCCCAATGACATAAAGCTGTGGGGTTTTTAACCTGAATTAGCATCTCTGATGTTGTTCACAGTGTGACACCAATGTTTTCTGTTTTTTTTCTGAGGGAGTAAGATGAGACAGGGATAAGCAGTGAGGCTTAGGGGATGAACAAGCAAACACTGATGCCAAAACAAATACTCATGAAACTAGAACCTCAGACTTACTCTGAAATTATTGTTTCTTCCCACTGCTGCTTACCAATCCCTTTAGCTTTTTTATCTGTTTCTGTCTTATTTGCTTGAAAATGTTCCTCAGCAGGACTGAGGCATATACAATATTTATAAGAACCTCTCTTCTTTAAAGACAAAATTTTGTTTCCATTAAGGGGAAAAAAATATGAGCTGGGAATACCTGTGACCGTGAAGAGTTGTTATTTCTGAAAAATACTTCTTTCCTTGAATAAGACAATCAATTATTATGAAACAAAATATCTATATGTGATTTAATTCGTTAGCAGGTTAAATGAAAGAAAGTGTATGCCCATCTAATGTTTTCTCAGGGTGTAAACACACATGGGTCACTTGCAATTGTTCTTGCGACTTTAGAAACTTACAGTCAATACTTTTTTTTCCAGTCTGTGGATTTTATTTAATGAATTGAAACCATTTTATACAAGGTAATGTTAGTCTCAAGACAGATAATTCTTCTACTTTAACCAGCATGGGGGAAAAAAAGAAAAGGAAACGTTAACTCTCAAATCCATCTCTATTTTGCACACTTCAAAATGAAGGTAGACTGAATTTCTTGATACTTTATCTAATTTGAAGATTAAATGTGAAACCTGAGTTCTCTGTAGGTATAGAATGATTGTTTCCTTGCAATGTGCTCTTGTTTCTTGCTGAGTATAATGTAATTTCAGAATAGCAAAGGATTGTTGATTTACAAGCTAAATAATTATTTTATTCAGGTCTGTGTTTAACAAAACACAAGCTTGAGTGATTACATTCTTCCTACTTAATTTTCCCCTACACTTATAGTAATAATGAATTTGAAGCTGATCTTGCTCATTCAAGTGTACATCAACATAGCAATGACTCCATCTGCCCGTGGAGTTAGGCAAAAGAATAATATTTTTTTAAGGATATTTTAAAAAGGTCTTTCTTTCTCTTCTGTTTTTTGAACATTTGTCTGATATATGGTTGCATTTGAGAGACAGGTGATTCACTTCTGGTTTCCCTCTAATGAAGGAAGGACACCTTCACTGTTGCTATCACCAGCATGACTTTCAGTTACTGTAAACAGATAAATACATGAAAATTACATTATATTTTAAGTGCACTTTCAGAATAAAAAGCTGATACCTATAATAGGGAAATGCTATTTTAAGTCTGTTATAGATGCCTGAAATGCCTTACTTTCTATCTCCTTAAATAATTCAGAGATGCAGTTGCCTCTGCTATTGTGCTGTGTATCCAAGTGCAGTTAACAGTTGTCACAACCTACCTTAAAGCTATTGAGATCATTTCCAAAGACATGGGGTGAAGCACAGTTCAAAGAAAGCTACTCTGACATATTCCCTTTTTCCTTACCTTTAGCTCAGCTGTAAGTAAACGTGACTTGACTTAGAGAGAAGGGGACAAATTGTCTGATGGTCTTTCCTTGTGGGGGACACAGAGATCGATCTGTGAGAGTTCAAATCTTTTTTTTTTTTTTTAGACCTTAAAATAATGCAGTCTTGTTTTACTTGTCTGGCTGAGCACTGTGCACTGACAATCCATTTTCTTCTTATAATAGAGCTAATGGCAACTGGAAATGACAACTTCAAAGTTAAGTTAGTGTAACATTGTGTCACTTTTTGTGAGAACAATGTTAATTAACACATCACTTTGCGCCATGCTGGAAAAATACTGTTATTAATTTCATTAAAACCTCAATCCATGATGTTAGCTAAATACAAAAGGTGTGTCCTTTTTGGTACTGATTATTTGACAAAAGATTAAGTGGAAAAGAAGAGTTCTTTATATTTTTGTTAAAATTCTTGGAAACTGACCTGGATTTTGACTGGAAGATTCATTAATATTCATTTGTATATAATTGCCTTAATTTTGTGATAATGACTTCAGTTACCAACTGTGTGATTGATGGGACTTGTGTCTTCTCTCTAAAGGAGATGAGCTAAATAAAAAAGTAGAAACTTGCCATTCATGCATGATATTTTTAGCTGCCTTTAATTACAAGCTAGCTAAATAAGCATGCAAACCTTGCTATGATTGATAGGATCTCTATGCTGTAGTGATTATTTTACTTGAAGTTAGGAGGTGCTTGAATCAACTGAGTTCTAAAATTAACTGGAATCTCTATCTCAAAGAAGCCTCAACTCACTGAAATTAGCAGTGAAGAAACACTTAAATACTATGGCTGTTGTAAATGCATGTACACACCCTCTCTCTCTCATTTAGACAACCATCTTCATAGTCATATGCAAAGGTACCACCTAGATGGGTGTTGAACATCCCAACTAGATATGAACCAATTATCCTTCACAGCAAAGACATCCCTGTGTTTTCAAAACAGTCTCATTCTTCCTCAGAATGAAACATGTCCTTCTAAGATTCTAGCAATGAAAAGCAGGACATGAAAAGCAGGACACACTCAAGATTCTATTTGTTGTCATACCAGGTATTCAATATCTCTGCTTTGGCATTGTCCCATGCTGCAGAGCAATACTCCAACAGAGAGGACTAAATCTCATAACCCTCCTCTTGCATCTTCTGTCGTCAGTTATATCTTCCCTAACACAAATTCTTTGAAGAACCAAATCAGCTGAGTTTGCTGCTGCTTACTTCAGTGCCCTGGCCAAAAGCTATTTGTCATTTAGGAAATAAAAAAAAAAGGTATTTTCTTATATACTTATATACTCTCAACAGAAACTCTACCATGTTTCTGAGGGAAGGGTTGAAATTAATAGAATGAATGTAGATGATGGTCTTATTATCATTTGTTAGGCTCAGTCTTTGTGCAGAAGGTGACTTACAAAAGCACACTGAAACAGAGCACTGTATTGTACAAAACTGAAATAATCTCTCAGTGTAGTGATACAGTTTTTTAGTGAAATGATTTTCTTGGTGATCAGGACCATTTCTCATTATTCATTTGTCTTTTAAAAACATATCATTTTGTTTATAAGGTCCAAACTAAATTTATGTTGAAAGTGGTGCTAGAGAGGGGATTAGAACTTCAAAAGGGTGATTTCTTAATCCAGAATGACCTACATATTCCTTCACTAACTTTAGGGAAACTATTCCCAAACAATGTTATTTAATACCCTTTTAAAAATTATATTTCTCAGTGATTCTATGAACAATTCTTCCTGTGAGTTACTTGACTGATGCTATGGCTGCTGGAAGATAAATTTAGGAAATCCCTTTGTACATGCATGATGGGCGTGTCTTAAGCCAAATTTCTTGTGCTCTGCTGTAGCTCTTTCTCTGGATAGGTTCAGTACCAGCATAAGGAGAATGACTGCAGCCTGCTTTTGTCCACAGTGTGGTTTTATGCCAAAATTATTGAAATTAAAAGCAACCACTTATAGACTGGAGTAAACCCATTCAGGCCTGGTCTAATGAGTGGTACAGGGGAACAATGCAAAATATTTTCTGACCAGCAAAACTGTGTTGATGAAAACACTACAGAGGCACTGCACAGTAGGAAAAGGCAAAACATCCTTGTTTATCTTCTCTGAATGGAAGAACTGACTATATTCTATCAAAATGGTGAGAGTTGATTGATATACTGGGCACAGAGAGTTTGCAGAGAGCAAAGGCTGTACTGTGCATCTTCCCCTATGCCACTCGCTTTGTACTGATTGCTGTGTTTTAGTTATTATTATTATAATGTAGAGATAATCCTCCAGTATTTTTTTTAATTTAAATAAAGACAAAATAAATGGGTTTAAGCAGCTCACAAGCTATTTGTTGTTTTATCCTTAAAATATTTATTTATTAAAGTTTTAATTTATTAAACAATTAAATAAAATATTACATTGTTAATAGCCACAAAGACAAGAGCAATTAGCAATGAAGGCTGTTTACAAGCTGATTTATCTCAGTAAATACCAGCTTGATATTCAACTGCAAATGCAATTATGGCATTTTCATTTCTCTTCATTATTTCTTTATCACTTGCCTGTACAATTTCAGGTATATTCAATACTGGTCAATGGAAGTCTGTTAATTTATTTCAGCAGCCCATCTTGCCCTAAATAGCTAATGCTGATTCACTATGTCTCAGTCATTTGAAACACAGATAATCAGCTCTCAATGAAACTTGAAACCAAATGGTACAAACATTTTACACTTCTTGGGTAGTGGCCTTCAGTATTGAAATGTCAGGGTTTGAGCAGGTACAGAAAGGAAAGAGTCTGAGGGTGTTTGGACAGTTCCTGAACAGTTCCAAATTCTCCGGAGGCTATCAAGCTGAGAACTTTCTGTCATACTATTGTTTTTTTCCAAACTATTTATTTTAGTTGGGAAAAATATGACAAAACATCTAGTCTTCTTAGAGTGAGAAAAATCCATACATATGAGCCTGAAGAGATTTCAAAAATGCATCTGAACACGGTTAATTTATTTCCCTCTCTCTGGACCATTTTTAACCAAGTCATAATAAACACATTTAAGAATTATTATTTAATAGAAGATTTAAATGCCTCAACTGAAGCTATTTTAACTAAAAACCACCTGATCTATTTATATAATTGGCTCATGTCCAACTTCTCATCCACCAACAGCCCCAATTACTTCTTGCCAGTGCTACTCTTGATCTCCTCATCCCCCACCCTGGATGTTGCCCTTACCCAGGTGCAGCACCTTGCACTTGGCTTTATTAAACATCATGAAATTCCCAGTGGTCATATATTCCATTCATCTCTCCTTAATTAAGACACACAAACGTTATAAATGGACAAACCTCTATTAATAAAGATGCTAAATGAGCGTTCTGCAGTCTGAAGGTATCTAAGATAAGTATATGTAGGAAACTTCAGGAAATTGTTCCATGACTTCCTCTAAAAAGTTCATTGACTTGACTAAGATAACAGCTTTTAAAGGTAAGATGGTTCTGGACAGAGTAACCACAATATGAAAGTTGTATTTCCTTCACTTTGTGAAAGGAAAAAATAGTGGCATCTGTGGCTGTTCAAGCTTTACAATGTGCCTAATCTACCTTTTCTACAGACACAGCTACGAGGTCCAAACTCATGACAGCATCCTGATCTTTAAGTCATGAATTTTCATACCTGGGCAGATCTTTCTCATCTTGAAAACACATAAACACGGTACACAGTCTACCACTGACAGCAAGAAGCTCAAAACTGCTCTAGTAAATCATGAAACCAAGAAGGAACCACAGAAAGTTGGTAGTACCTGAAATAGAATGTAATTTTTCATACACATTATGTGCCAAGTATTTTCACAGACTTACAGAGGGGATGAGAAGGTAAGGGACATTTGGAGGTTGTGTTGTCCAATCTCCCCATTGAAAACACAATCAGCTAAAGCAAGGTGCTCAGAAGGGGCCCTAGTTGGGTTTTGAATATCTGAAAGAATATGTGGAGATGACACATCTCTGAGCTGTCTGTTCCAGTTTTTGACCACTCTTGCAGCAGGAAGTTTGCTTGTATCTGCAGGCCATAGCATGTTTCCACAATGAAATATCTTTGGTATCTTTCTCATTTCCTGTAGCATCATTTGACAAACCCAAATTTTCATACTGAAAAAGACAGTGAGCAATCATTTCCTACTGCTCTTTGATGATACTCATCTTTCAGACTCTGCCCCCCAATTCCCCAAAGTAATCTCCTTTCCAGGATGATTATATCTACACTACTTACCTGTTCCTGTAGAGAAAATACTCCACACAGGTGTGATAACTTTTTTTCTTTGTACTTTCCCACTCCTGTCATATTTTTTTCACACCCCCAAGTCATGGAAAATAATAAATATATACAGTGGAACGTTTTGTTCTATATAAATTTATTAATAAGTACAGTAATTATCTTTTCAAATGCTTCCAAAATTGGTCAGAAAACCACATTTTATTCTTAAATCAAGCCATAAAGCTGAAAGCAGTTGCACATTAATTTGAAACTTTAATCTAGAGTATTTTACTCAAATAAAATAATAAGCTAAATAAGATTATGATACACCAGATATATCAATGAGGAAATATTTTCTGGTTTTTTATTATTTTTCACAATATTTCTGTTTCTCCCTCTGTCCTCATATAAGAACAGAGTACACAATAAAGAGCAATTCCTCAGTAAGTTTTTATGTTTCTTTAGTGACTATAGTGCCTGAAAATGGTTCTTTGCTGACTGAAGAATGTGTTTGTTCATGAAACAGTTAAAACCCATAACCCCTTGTCTTGACACAGCTTTTCCACTGCTAAGAGCAAGGCAAACCCCTACAGGCCTCAAATTTCATGTTCATCTTTATACATGACTATGGGTGAGCTAAGGAACATATTTCATATCTTCTTACCCTCTGATCTTTGATCTCTTTCTTTTTAAAGTGTGATGCAAATGATTAAGATCTGGGAGAAAAAGCATCAATTAGATAGAAACCAAATATCCATCAAAGTGGAAAGGGAATGCATTCTATATTTTTCAGTTAAGGAAAACAGCCTTGATATATCACAGGGCTGTAGCATTATATTTCTGGAACTCTCTTCTCAAAGCAAGCTTGCCTGAGGTGCTTGGTTAATTATTCTACTGGTTCAGAAAACCTGTGGAGAGCATAGATACTTGTGTATTCATTCATCTCTAATTATTAGATTCAAAGTTGGATCTTAGCTGATTCTACTTTTGTATCAATCCCTCTAAACAGATTTGAGCCCTAGCACTAAATAAAAAGATACAAGGAACACAAGAAAAAAGCTGTCAACCATATGCAAATCAGCAGGCCAGGAGACTGAGAGGACCAAAACTGGCAACACCACAATAGGGAGAGCAAGACTTAACTGAGCATCCACACTGGAATTCTGCAGCTAAAAATCAGAATGGAGGAAAGAAGACTGCAGTGGGTTGCATAATGCCACAAATACTCTTAAACTTCAAGACCTAGCAGCTAAAGCTCCATCCTACAACAACAAAAGAACTTGCTTGATAGAAAGGAGGATGCTCCATGTGTCAGTGGGAATTTTTACCAGTCACCATTGTAAGTACTGGAGATAAGGATGGAACTCTGAAGTTCCATATATGCCTTTGTAATCACTACTAGTTTATCAGGCACTTTCTTTCTTCCAGAGACTAAATAATTGTAAAAAAAACCAAAGCAGAATAAAATCATAGGTCCTGGTTCATTCTTCATATTTTGAAACTTAACAGTTACTTGACCTATTAGATAACCATTAACAAAATCATCTTTATAGTGTAGGGAAAAAGGTGAGTAATTGAAGGGATCAGTTTAGACCTGGATCACCCTCCATAGATGCTTTCTCCTTGGAGTTGTAGGAGGTAGCAAGTAACAGTGGTAACAGTGACTTGGTTTGTCTGACTCCATGCTTAAAATAAATAGAGCTGCATGCGGAATGTAGGCTATAATTTCAAGAGAGCATCTGCACTCATTTCTTTCTTCAGAATGAATCAACATTTCTTTATTTTCTCACTGAGAAGATTATTGAAGCTCTTAAGCTTTTCCTTTTTTTTTTCAGAACAATAATCAAGCACTATACCTAAACCCATCAGCAAAAGGGACAGGTTTTAAGAATAAGGCACAACAGCAACACTACTACTTAATGGGAATTGTAATTGTAGAATTAAGTAGATAACAGTAGCATATGAGAATAACATGATAACATGGGATTTATTTCTGTTGTATTATAAAACTAAAGAATTCCATCTGATGAAGTACAAATAGTTGGTAATTTTGGTCTTAAAGTCTTCGGTAAAACTGAGAAAGCACTGTCTCTAGCTTATAAATATATATAAAAATTAATCCAATCAGAGAAATCATATGTCAACTTCGATTTTTTTTTTTTTCATATTGGAAAATAAAAGGTATCAAACAAATTTCCCATTGTAGCTTTAAAGTCAGATCATTACATTATAATCATATACACATTTTAATGGAAAATTCCTATAGGAACTATTGAATTCTGTCCTGAAATTTGTGTGGCAACATAAATTTTGCAGGGAAAAAATTATAATACTAATAATATAAAAGACAAATAAAAGTTTAAAATGTATCCAGGCTCAAACACACTTCTGAAATATGAAGTCAAACATTCCACAAATGGAGACAGAGGTCTGTGGTCATGCCATCAATATCTCTGTGTCTCTTAATACTTGCTAAACTACAAAGAAAGAGATAAGGATAATTGGAGAAATAAGTGATATAACCATGCACTTTTTCCTCTTCATGAATACACATGGGTGATTTCACCTGGAGTATTTTGAGTTGAAGATGTAATTGTCACCATAATGCTTTCATAAAGTAAATATGTCAGCTTTGACTAAATGGAAATAAATAACTTGTTTCTATATAAACATGTATATATGTATATGGGATTTTATGAAGGGAAAGATATTTTCTAAGAGCTCTGCTTTGAATAGCTTTATGGAAAGTTGCTGTATATTGAAACTGCTATTCTGTTCTATTCTATTCTAATGTATACATGAAAAAAGTGTACAAATCAACATTTGCTGTCTTCAGATATAGCCTGAAGCCACAGGAAAAAAAGCTACCACCTGTCAAGATCATATATCTTATCATAGATTTTCATAGTATGAAAATAACTATATAAATTAATGTGTATTTTTTCACTGAACCAGAAGCAAAAGAACAATTTTATCATCTGCCTGTGTGAAGAAAATCTCCTCTCCCCTGGACCATGACCTTAGCCCAGGCACCACTGTAGCATGCCTTTTGATGAGTGAGACTCCAAATGCGAAGTGCTGAAGGCTGTGTTGATGAGTATTGCACTCTGTAACTTATTTATGAGAGTTTTTAGTATGCAGTAAAGGGCAAAAAATAATGAAATGTAATGCTTTTGTGTTTCCTTCATTTATATAGTTTTTCATAGACTCTGAAAGAACTTTCAAGCAAAGGCTATGACTCACATCTGAGGAATGAGGCATTGAAAACAGTCAAAGCTGCAAACCAGGACCAACATTTAACAGCACTGCTGCTGTGTGGAAAAAAAAAAAAAAACCAAAAAAACGACATTACATCCTTTCTCCATCTTTAACCCTGTCACACTGAAACATCATGAGCACTAATGAGAGCTTCAGGTGAAGACAAGGAATATGAAGAGCATTCTCGTCTGTTCCTCTTGTAAGTCTGCTGGCCAATTTCAAAGTCACCTCCCACTGTGTCTCTTTTCTGCATTTCTGATTTTGGGCTCAGTGACACTAACTTCGTTTTCAAGGTACTTTGAAATCTTTCAATGAAAACTACATCATTAGAGAGACATATTTATATTGTTTTATTCCTTTCTAGTACTCCAGATTTTCCATCATCCAGGGTATCAGACACCACTTCTTTACATACTTTAACTCCACTTAATATCATTTGACTCTGGAGATTCTTCCTGCAAAAAATTGGATTAAGATATTGATTGGATTAAGATATATTGATTGGATAAAGATATTTTTAGCACAAAAAAATCTTAGCAAATAATGAGGTAAAAATTATATATTTATATTTATATATGCTATATATGGCATAAATACAAATACATATGTATTTGTATTTATGTATACATAAATAAAGGTATGTATAAATATATATCATATATTTTTTACATATATTTGAAGATTATTTTAATTGTTCAGGGAAAGATCGAAATCTTTTTATGAACATGGAATATTGTTTATTAAATTTCTATTTGGTTCTTAGATCATAGTGTAAAAAAACACCAAAAATAGCACTGTAACAAAGTAAAATGAAATCCTCATCTGGTTTGCATGAAAATAATTTTTTTAAACTGCACTACTTTTTTTTTCAAAGAACTGAATATCTGAATTTTCTAGAAATGCAAGGGTTTGATACCTTTCTTCCAACAAAGTTACAACAAACTTTTTCTCAAATCCAAATCAAATTTTTAAAGATGCAAAATCTTTAGATGTCTTTTATGTTAATCTTCTCCTCTGATTTTGGCTTCAATAAATTAAGGACACAAACATGAATAAGAAAAAAGGAAGTAAAAGCTTTCTATTGTAAATACAATTGTAGACAACAGTAACAAGAAAGAAAATATCACGTCCTAATATTGGAGTATTCAGGTATCACACCTAATGTTCATAATCAGCTGAATTAAAGTTGAAACATCAAACCTTCCAGTGAGCTTTAGGATGAAGTCTCCAGTAAGTTCCATTAGTCATTTTTGCCCGGGGACAATCAGATAAACCAGGGCAGATTGTCATGTCTGATGTGAAGTTCAGGGCAGGTGGAGGAATTCATTGCACTGGCTTTTGTTTTTTATTGCACTCCCCAGAATGTGACATCCTGATGAATTCATCTCTGACCATCTTTGTCTCAATGCTGGGTTCACATTTTCACAAAAGCAACCTCTTCAAGGTGCATGGACTGCATTCTGAATGCATGGACTGCATTCAGTGCTGTGAAATAGCTGTAGAAAATATAACAGATATAGGGCACTGAGAGGCAAGATCTGCAATATTGCTTCTCACTGTCTCAGGCACAATGGCTGCAGATGAGCAAAAAGCTCAAAGTGCAAATTAATGCAGTGATATCTTCCGTAACAACTATGTTAAAAACATCAGTGCTGAAGTTCTTGTTCTCATTTTAATAGCATAATATTCTATGCAGGAGAACTGTATCTTTTTAGTGGCCATAATCTCATGTACATTGATTCTTACATATTTTTTTTAACCATAGTGTCAGTTCAAAAATTATTTTCATTTCAGTTTCAGAATGACTATAAAATACCATTTTGGAGATAATTGAGATAATTTATTTGTTTAGGTTAACATTTCTGTTTCCGTGCTCATATGTACTAGGATCAGCCCTACAGTTTACATTTTTCTTTGTTTCAAATCAGCAAAATTACACTGATTGCAGCCCTACTGATTCCAGTATTTTGTAGAATGTAACTATTATTCTATGTAGAATAGACAAGATGGTGTCTATTCTACAATATATACGTGAATGTACAAAAATATGGAATTTATTTAAGATCCCAGGATATAATCACAATACTGGAACATTCAGGGATGAAAAAAGGGGAAGATGTAGGAGATACATGGATTTGAATAAGCAGATAATTCAATAAGTCAAGAGAAACACTTGAATTGTTTGGGTTGCTCTTATGGAATACATAATTCAGACTGCATTCAGTAAAGAAAAAAAGAACCTATCCACTGAACTAATAAAAACTCTGCTCTTGAACTACTCATTGTTCTTGCAACTGTAATTGAAGTTTCTTTCTCCTTCTTTCTTCTGTTCCTTTTCTTATTTGTCTCCCTGTGATTTCCACCCACTTAGCAAGGTCATGACATGTGGCTTACAGCAGGACTGGAAATTAGACTCGCTTTGAAGAATCAGGCTGAACAAGATACTCAGAGAGGCTAAAAGACCTTTTTATCCTACTGTTTCTTTAAAGGGTATTCTTTAAATTTGTTCTCAGTAGATTTCACAGTATGCAGATAAAATTAGCTGCTTTCCATGATCATCCATAAAAGGAAACACTAGGAAAGATGCCTAATCTTGTGTGAGAAAACAGAAAACTTTTGCAGAAGGTGGCATAGGGCTTGTTCAGAGGAAAAATATATTAAATCATTTAAAAACTAAAACTTGAGCCAGGGTACATCAAGCAGGTTTTTTTAAAAGAAATCAGTAACTCTGTATAATGCAATGAAAATGCTCTTTCAGTTTCAGAGCAGTTCAGCATAGAGGCAAAGGGAATTGCATTATTTGAAGACATCACCAGCATTCAGGAATGTGAAACTAACCATGGATCTACAGTCTCTATCAAATCTACAAGTTCCATCATCTCAGGTCTTGATATTTTAATCAGTCTCATCATGTGTCTGAATAAAAATGAGCAACATAGCTACCAGAAGGTAACTAGAACTATAAAAATGTCTGGGAAAGACAAAGAGAAATGGGATTGTATAGAGCAGATATTATAGCAGTCAGGTAGGGGAATTTCCCATGAATTCTTTTATCCTAAACCTCCCTGGTTTCAATCAATCCTGCCTTTTAAAAATTAGCACTTATTCTTTTCTGTGCAGTCCAACAAAAAAAAATAAGTACTTGTCCCTCTTCCTAAGTTAAAGATTGTCAGAACTGGGAGTAGATGGGGGAGAAATGGTCTTCATAAATCAGGTTGAATAACAACATTAGAAAGAGAACTTTTTAGTAACTACAGTGAGAAAGTTTTCCAAGCAATAGGAAGGAATATTCCACATTTTAAGCATTGCTCTAGAGTTCAGTTAAAGGGCTTCTGCAGTCCTTTATATTATATGGTTAGCTTATCTGGCTTAGAATATTTACACATTTCTTATCACTATTATCTTCATAAATACAATTTTTTCTTGTTTTCTAGATAACCTTTGATTCAAGAGTTATTTAGATAGTTAACTTTTTATAGTAATTTTTATAGTATAGTAATTTTATAGCATAGTAATTCAGCAGAAGTTTCTTATCACCTTAATACAAGGGACCCTTCAGCAGAAAATTAATTTGAAGGAGATTGCCAGCCTCTTTTTTCCTGTTCACCTGTTTGTAAATGATAAAGCAAATAAACATTTCTTGAAATGCCTGTGTCTAGTGCTTAGCTCTCTTGAAACACTTTACATGCCTAAGCACAGTATCATACATCTATGATTTGCATCATTTTAATCTAATGCATTCTTCCCACTGTGAAATTCAGTTCTTCCCAATTTAATGCACAGTTTGTTTTGCATGTAGAAGAGAGCATAGACTGAGATGCTTCCAGGCTGATGCAAGACACAAAATACCATTGTCTGTCTCCCATTTCAAATGGTTAAAAAAAGAATTTTCTTTAGCACACATTCTGGCATGTTAACCGACTAGGAAGAATAGAAAGAACTGAGTCCATAAACACAGGGACTGGAGTGTCCTCGGTCTCTTTTACCAGTTACTATGAAGACAGCCCTTGGCAATTATTAACACAATATATATATATATATATTAAACATGCCTTTTTTGCCTGAAAGAATTTTATCAGGTAATGTTATTTACTAACTCTCATTCCTGTTCTATTTCATAACAGTTTCTCAGTGATTTTTGTGAGGCTTTGAGAACTAGTTTTTATTGAAATAATGCATTGAACATGCTAGCAAACTAGAAAAACTCCATGAAGATTTTAAATATTCAAGTTAATTAGAAGAAAAGTCATTATATAAAAATAAAACAGAGAGATAAAACAGATTGTGATTTTTGTGACAATAACATCTAAAATTTAAACTTTGTTGAAGTATGCACGTATATGGTCTTTTCCTGATGTTTAGCCTTTGCTTTTAAAGGCAATATAAGAAATTACTGAATTCAACATGAAAATTTGCTGGATGAGAGAGCTGACAAATATAACAGATAGTGCCATGAGGGATGGATGTATTTCACAGATGGTTAAGGAGGAATTATGTGAGAAGTGGTTGAACTTCACAAATAATTGTAAGGGAACTCTTTGAGCCTTTGGGGGACCAGTCTTGCAAGGCCAACAGAGATAACATAACCAATAAATATTACCAGGTAAGACCAAAATGACCTAGATAAGAATGTTAGAAATATCAAATTTGATGTAGCCAAAATGGACCCTTTGGGACAATCTGATTACAGACAGATTTTTTTTTATCTCAACAGGGACAAGGGTGAAGAAGTAAATGCTTAAGGCACATCAGGGAAAAGAAACATAGAGAAGAATGGAGCCTGGGGAGACATGTAAGCAAGTGATTGCCCCCCTGAGGTCTGCACTTGATCCCCGTGCTCTGCTCTGCCTGATGAGCGACATTCCAGACTATTCGTGGGTCTCGTGTTTGTGTGCCAATAATCAAGTGTGTGCAGATACATGCAAACATTTCCCAGCAAACTTTGGCCCGTGCAGGCCGGCTGGCAGACAAAGCCAGACTGGGGAGAGCCAAGAGGAGAGCTGGGACTGCATGAAGGGCACAGGGCCAGCATGGATTCTTAACTAAATCCATGGAATTCTCAAATTAGAATGGTGTGCCTGGAGGTTGGGGCAGTGCAGGACTTGTGTGCCCTCCACCAATGAACTATAGGTCTGGCTAGCTGGGAAGGAGAAATGCAATGGACCATTTGTGTTGTTTATGGTTTATAGAGGTGTCTGCTAGATGTATATTTCCTTTGTATGCATGTGTATTTACACCTCTGTAACACAGGCTCAGCTCTGCTTTTCCCTGCACCTAGAAGAGGGGATAACTAGCAGATTCAGCTCTAAAAAATGAAGATGGGATTAATTGCCTAGATCCTAAAGTGCAATGGAACTGACTTTCCTTAACAAAGTATGAAAAATTTACTTAATGTTCCAGATAATAATTTACCCAGGACTGATAATGGATAAATGGTTATACAAAATTAATATAATGTGCTATGCCCTTCAGAAGAAAAGAAAAAGGCGAGCAGTTACATGTGAACAGTGACTGTTATATACCGCCATATCACAGAAGAGAAATACAGCTGAAAATGTAAACTTCTAGAAGTCTGCAAAACTGATTCCAAACTCTATTTCTTTGTAATAGATTCATAAATAAGCACAGGTATTAAGTATTTGACTCTCAGGAAGAGCAGCTAATATAACCTAGCAGTGTTGAACTGGAAATTAAGCTTCACCTTTCTCCTACTAGTAATATACATATATAGATATACATATACATTAATACACTCATACACATATATGGAGAGGTGAAAACTTTGTATGCAAGGAAGGTTGAACAATCTGATTCATTAATGTGATAATAAATATGTAAAAATTAAACATATGAGCCAGAACTATGGATTATGAAAGTAATAGTGAAATAATATATTTTGTGTTTTGCTTTAATTAACCTATTCCCCCCCTTGTATCATAAAATCAGCCTAAGGGTTTTTAGTTATGGTTACTTGCACTTGGAAACAAGCACCTTTACAAGGCTTTGAGGGCTGGTTTTTTTTCATAGTTAAAATTATTTTAAAATTAAAAACAACTTTTTTTAAAAAATAATAATTAAAAAAACTCACCTAAGTGACCCAGCTTGAGTTTGTTCAAAAGGTAAAGTCCTTGCTGATTACAGGGAATGATATAAAGATCTATTTTGTTGCATTTTCTTAGACTTGCAAAACAACTTAAATTGATCAGTCCAGAGAACACAGACATGTAGAGATTTGGTTTTAACTGCTTTTTCTGCTTTTAGGGTTTGCTATGGATGTTGGATTTTGGTTGATACAGGCATGTGTCCTTACAATAAATTTAAAATAACTGAGTTACATTCTCAGACATATCAGCTGGACAAACTCTGCAAATATTTTCATATTCATAAAGGGACTCATGGGAGTTATGTTCTGGTTTTCTAAAAATAAATTTCAATTGTTTTTTACATTTTTAATACAATGTTGAGAGAGTTCTATGTAATTTTCCTTCCCATGGCTCAAGGTCTTATGAACTTTTATATTTTTTAAAGTATTCCTTTCTATAATGGTAAGATATGTTCTGTGTGTGCTATTATTTATGAAGTGCCTTCCTTTTTTCTTTATTATTGCATTGTATTCTTCCTAAGGTATTTTTAAGAAGGTTTTCAAGGTAGAAAACCTTTTCTCTCTGGAAATACAGTCAGGCACAGAATTACCAATAAGAACTAAATGGATTTCATCCCTTCTGCATTAACATTGTTCCCTCGATAGCTGGTGTAATTTAGCTTTTCAGCCTTCCCCTATTTGGAGCAAGACTGAAGCATTCCTAGATTGTACTAACATCTTTCTCTCTATAAATACATACATACAGATATATAATTTATTCAATAACTGTATGAGACGAGGTGAGACACTGGCACAGGTTGCCCAGAGAACTTGTGGATGCTCCATCCTTGAAAGTGTTCAGTGCCAGATCATATGGGGCTTTGAGCAGCCTGGTGTAGGGGAAGGTGTCCCTGCCCATGGCAGGGGTGTTGGAACTGGATGGTCTTTAAGGTTTTTCCAATCTATTCTATGATTCTATGAATACTCCAAATGTATCACCATCCTAACTAGTGACTGATACATATGGAAGATAACATCCTATATCTATAACCTCTAACAAAAATACCACAATTCTAGTGGTCTGTGCTTTGAAGTTGCTTATGTAGCAGTTGATTACTGCTCTCCCCGTATATAAATTAGTCTTCCACATACTATTGGGATATACATTAAAAAAAAAAAGTCAGTGTAATTGAAATAATGAATGCTTCCTGTTTCAAATACTATTGGATTATCACTTATGAAACATCTGATACTTGACAGAAAATAAAACACTGTGCATAGGTATTTAACTGCACAAAGACTGAATACACGTGTTGCCTACTTTCTGATTCACCAGTGAACTATTACTTTCCTTATGCCAAGTACAGCTGAGTAATTGATCAATGAATACTACTGAGTGAATAAACAGAAAATGCTGTGTGAGCTGATGGGAAAGAAAATGCCTGAGGAAAAGTCCATTCTTTTGTATCAAAACCTACTAGGAACTGCTGTTTTACTGATCTATGCTTGTACATCTCTGGAATTCTTGCTGGGTAAAGCAATTTTGATGTCTGTGTTGCCATAAATAAAGATTGCTTTTTTTCTCACAGCTATTTGTTTCCCTACCTTGTCTCTTTTGGAACGGTTAAAGGCCATAACTGGGATTATGATCTAATGTTTAGGTGACCAGAAGATAATGTGTATCCTGTTTCCCTGTGAAACATAACAGTATTTAAAAAAATACAAAGTCATAAATCAGCTTCCTATAACATTCCTTCCCAAATCTATATATAGAAGTCAATAAGACTTAGGTTTTAAGGGCTGAAATGAAATAAGGAATTAAGTGGATAATTGTCACCCTGCCTAGCCCCAGTACTAAAGTTCCACAGATATGTTTTCTTTTGTTTTTGTTCCACTGATGTACAACTTGCTGACATCACACTCATCTCACAGTTCAGTCCATGAGGGGTTTGTGGAAAGGATAGATGTTCCTCCCTTATCAATCACAGCAGTAGATGTCCTTGCCAAGATCATGTTGCAACTGGCTTTCTACAGGGAGAGATGCTAGAGAATCCTACATTAAATAGTTCTGAAGACTGCCTATTAATTTTATAATCAAAACCCCGAAGTATTGGCATAAAATGTTTAGGTCTCAAAAGAAGACAAGATCAGTGTGTCAGAACTGTTGCTGAATCACAGTGAAGATAAACAAGGACATCAAGTCAGTTCTCCAGACAGGTTTTACAATGAGAGGATGCCTTCATCACTCAAGTAACCAAAGCACAAAATGTGCAATGTTTTTCAATGCATACACCAAATACAAGTTTGGAGTGGAGCACAATTCTGTACGAACACTTAATCACAGACTGTAAACAGAGGTCAAGGTCATGCTGAGAGATAATGCATGAATTCAAGATATATTTCTCCATGTGTAACATTCAAGCACCAATTTCTTGTCATGAGGTGCCAGGAGCTATCGTACATTTACTGAGTTTTTCTGTGCATTTCTGGAACTGGAGCTTTTTTGATTAGCTGTAATGTAGCTGTGGGTAGTAGTTCAGGGAAGTAAAAATATTATAAGCCTAATTTTAAAATCCTAGCTGTAGAGGCTGAAAGATACAGACAGGAAAAGATAATTTCCCTATGATATTCAAATTGCTGCAAACTTCCATATTTAATTTGCAACCATCATACTACAAGGCACTAATAATCTTTCCCCTGTCATATAGAAGCAAATGTGTGGAGGGTTTTTCTCAAAGATTGGTAATTTTCAGGGATAAATTGAATTAAAAGAATTTATTAATTTCTGAAATTTAATTTATTTATGCTACCTTACCTGCTCCATGGGCAGATAACTATGTAGGTTTATAAATATTTCACTTGTAAGAATACAAGTCTAGCTTCATTTGCAACTCTTTTTGTGTCACTGTCCTACTTTTTCATAGTCTGCTTGACAAAAAGTTTCTGTGCCTTACCTACCTGAATTTTATAACAAAAACCTTTGGGACTAATTAAGATTTTTATAGTAAAATAATGAGAAAGATTTTCTGTCTCTGTATTTTTTTACATAGTTTTCTGCCTTGGGTTATTCTTGGGGCCGCCATAGTCAGATTCAATTTATAGAAGCATATTTGTTGCTCATCTGCATTAATAGAGCATAGTACAACAACAACAACAACAGCAGCAGCAAAGATCTTGACAAGTTCTAATATTTTCTCTTAAGCTAAATAATTCCCCAGCTTCTTTCCATGTAAGACTCATAAAACAAAATGTGCTAATTAATGTAGGAAAAATACGATTGTTCTGAAAAAAATTAAATGAACTGAAGGATGCTTTTTTTAGTAGGAAAATTTGATCCAGTAAGGAGAGGCTGGTAAAACAGGCTAGACCAAAGTGCAGAGCTGTGCTATATCTGACATAATTATTCATGAAGCCTTCAGCCAGGCAGTCTATATCTGGTTATAATTCTTGCACATGGCAGTGATAGGGAACATCCAGCTTTTATTGTTCAGGATGCTGACAAGGGCAGGAGAAGGTATGATCCAGTGCTAGGAGGAAGCTTCCAGGCTCTTTGTTACTCAAAAAAATTCCTGAGTTAGCCCCTAACTCCCCAAAACAAAGCACCAGAAGAGTTCAGGACTGAAGGGTTAAAGTAACAGCAGACACCATTCAGAAAGCCATTTAACAGAGACAGGAGGAAAAGCCAATAACTTCAAGTCACATTTCTGGGAGAAATCCTAACTGAGGAGATAATAGCTATCACATCCATTTGGGAAATGGCAGACCTGAATTTAGGTTCTTCTTTTGTGTGCTTGTACTTAAACCTCTGTTTCACAGGTTGCATGGAGGACGCTCTGTCTTCAACAGTGAATGAAATCACTCAAGACACTCTCTGGCTCTACAGGCAAGAGCCTCATGCCCACTCAGCTTGTCTTTCTAGCTGTCACGTGGCACATCTCACACTGGCTGCCTTTGACAATGGTCCCACAGAGGTGACATCCAAACCTGGATGCTGTATGGGAGGGGATGTCGTGACACAGACCACATGACACCCTTCATGACACCACAGCATACACTAGCCACTAAAAAATCTGCATGACCACAGGAAAAGCTCTTGCTTCCCTTAAATCTTTCAAGTGGAAACATAGCTGATGATGGACGTGACAACCCCTATGACTGACTGCCTGTTCACTGGATTTGAGCTTGAAAGATGAGCACAAACCCTCCTCTGCAGGCTTTGATCACCTCAGTTGCAACAGCCATAGACATGTGGGACCATGCTGAGGTTTGGTTTGTGTGGTGTACATCTGTCGCCATCTGGGCTCACCTTTCTATCAGCAAACTCACTATCCCAACAAGCAGCCACTGAACTGAAGGGCATTCTTTTCCTTCCCTTCTGCTTTAATGATTCAATAAATATATGTCACAGACAATACATGGGCAAAAAGAAAAGTCAAGAAATAGTCTCTAAGCCATAGTGATTAAGAAAAAATCATACAAGGTTCAGAAAAATGAATAAAAATATTCTCAGTTTGGGAATTCTCAGTATTTCAGTAAGAAATATTTAGAATAGACAGAAACCCTGATAGTAGGAAGGTCTCTTCAGAGGACTTCTGAGGATTTACATTCAAATTAGATGGTGGATGAAAGTAATTAGTGACAATTGATGTCTCACCTGAAGGGGAACCTGTAAGACTCATAATTAATAAACATCAAGAAACTGGGCTCTGTCCTTATAGACCTTCTAAATTTCAGGAGGTTCTATGAGAGATCAGGACCTCAAGTCCTTCAGTACCTGCTCAGGTACACAAGACACTGAGTAACTGACCATACAGAAAACTTATCCTGTTTCTGAGTTATCAGTGCTCTTTGGAATCTAAAACTTCAAGTGGCAGCTGGACATGTCTGTCTCCCAGTGAAGTAAAAGGATTCATCTGATCCATAACAACGCAATGCTATTAGAGCTTTTCAAATGTGATATAAAGAAGGGTTGTCTTAAGGTATTTTTTTGCTAGTAATAGCAAAACATTTTGCTCAAATAGTAGTTTGAAGTGCAGGATTTCCTGATTGCAGCAGACCAAAAACATAAATACAGGAATTTCTGGCAACTAACTTGGTGCTTAGTAATTTGATAAAACACAATTACTAGACTTATTCCTCAAATTCCTTCTTTAAGTCAACACCCTACAGCACCCTTTCTACAGAAGTGCAATCCTTTTTAGAAGTGGGGGTGTTGACACTTTCCAAAGGCATCAGGAATTCCTAGCATTATTCCATTTGGTGCAGGGTGGTGCAAATTTCATTCCATTTTACTCCAAAATTTTGGTAACTGTTTTGTCTGTTCAGTAGTCTGCAGCTGTCTGCCTACCTATCTGTTTGCCATTTTCTCATTTCCTTTATAGGGAACTGATCCCCATATGATGTAATTTTCAGCCTAAAGACTGATCTGGGGTATTTCCCTTTCTCTTCCTCATGCTCCCTACCCTAGGAGCTGCTGCATTCATCAAGCTAAATTTTGTGATGATGCTGTGGTATGAACATGTACTCAGTGGGGAATAAACTGAAACCAACAGAGACATTTTTGGTCTAAGTCAAACTTCCAGAGGTGCAAAGTTAGTTCCTTACTGCATAATTAAACCCTCAGCAGGAGTCTGCTGCTAATTGTGACATTTTTTGGCAAGATTCTTGAAGACAGGTCACTGGAAATTAATGTATTTCAGATCATTTTAATAGAACTAATATGGTATGCACAGAAGGGCTTGCCTTCTTAGCCCTACAGAGTTTCAGCTGAAAAGGCCATTTAACATTTTATAGTAAAACCCTTTAGAAAGCAGAAAATGTAAAACTTGGGCATATTCTCCAATGGTTAATGGACTATACTGTAATAGCAAGGCTTGGCTCTTAAATGCTCTCTCTAGTCCACTGAAGCGTTTGCAGAAATAATCCCTCTGACTTCCGAGCTGTGGCTCATGTGTGTGAAGTTCAGCACGCCATCAAGTGCTCTGTTCCATCAAGGCCCTGTATGCTTTAATTCATGAATATATTTATTTAGAAGAAATGCACCTTTATATAGAATAAAAATAAGAGACAGCTGAAGTTAATCTAATTAATTCCTTAGTTTAAGTCTCCCAGTTGGGGAATTAATCTAAAATAGATTCTTTATTTTCCACTCCATAAAATGGAGAAAAGTCAGTGCCTTTTGAAAGTTACCAGAAATATAAATTATTTGCTTAAGTAAGCTACATATTCTTGAATAGAACTGATCCTTCCAGGCTTTCAAAAACACTTTCTACTACTTAAGAGAGTCAGGTTAAGGAAACTATATCATCTCAAAATGAAGGTGAGAGTAACATGCCTAAATCAGAAAGGCAACTGTAGAAAGAAACCCCAGTTCTTGTTTTACATAAAATATAATAATGATAAAAGTAGGAATAAAACTTAGAGATAAGGAAGTTTGTAATCTCTCCTCTTTCTTGTTTTTTTTTTTTGTGATTCCTATATAATTAATTTTTCCATAAATTTTGAATACTGAGATTTCTAAAATCTTGGGTTCAAATTTTTCTATGCCAAAGAAGTGCATAGATGTTTTATATAAATTGTGTTTCCTTTCTTCTAGTATCCATGTTCTATCTCCTTTTTGAGACCTGCTGCAAAATTCTCATGTTGTATCTTAGTGGAATAAAGAGTGCCCCAGTCTGTGAAACTTGGTCATGGATGAACACTGGGATTCAAGGCAAGAAAACCATTTTTTAATGAAGTAGCAAAATAATTCAGTGAAAAAAGCCATTAGGGAATATGTTTATGGGGCTTAGGATTTTTTTTTCTCAGTTAGAAGGTTTGGGTTTTTTTTTTTAAAAAGAAATTTATGGAAAATTTACAAATTACTGATAAAATGCTTATTCCTAAAAAATTCCAGGCCTGACCTTAATCAGAAATTGTGGGAAATACTTTAAAAAAGTCTCTCAAATTTTCTGGCCTTTGTTTGCAAAAGGAAAGTTCCTGAGACTGCATTCCCCTTCTGTTGTTTGCCAACTTCCCTGAAGGCAATGATTAACCAGTTACAGAATTTGGCTCATTTCATAGCGTAAGTCATGGTTGTATGGCCTGGGAGACTGAATAATCACTAACTGGTGAAAGATCTGATAAATCCATTGTTAATTTGTATGTTAATGGATCCTTTAATCTGACAGTCACTTTTGAAAATTTATTTATTAATTAACTAACAAAAGCATCTACAAAGGAGGTAGTCTAGCACAACTGGAATTTGCTTTTCTCTCCAGCCCAGCTGTACATAACACTTTTAAAAATACTGAAGTAATTTAGGAATTTGCATGTTATTTTTTTATGAGTGGTGGACGTTTTCAATTCTGTGAAATGGTAACCTAACTTATTTTCATTGCAGACAAATATATAGCCTTGAAGGCATCTCTGACACTTCCATGGTATGTAGAGAGATTGAATCATTTTAACTCATAGCTTCAAGGAAAATTTGAAGAACAGGACATATTCACATAGATCACTAGTTACTGGAGAAACTGGTTTTTTTCATCAGGCACACTCATAGATATAAAAAAGGAGTGAATAGTTCATATTTCTTGAGACATTGTTTTGGTGTGTATGGGAATATTCTGTACATCAGAAGGGAGAAAATTGTTCACATTGCTGCTGCTCTGAGAGCCTGTCTTACATAGTGGATAGACTTTTTCAATGTACTTGCAATAATAAAGACATGAAGGCAATTGGAAAATATGGTAAAAATATTACAAAATTTTATGAAGATAGATGGTGTCATTGATAGCTTTCTGTGATAAAATAGCCGATTTTCTAATTAAAGGACACAGAGTAGATCTAATCTGTCTGGTTTCAGTAAATAATTTGATATGGTGTCAGATATTATACTGCTAGTTAAGGCAGTAACATAAGGATTAGAACAAAAATTGTAATACAAGAAATAGGGTGACCAAAAGACACAAGAATGGATATTATTAGAAGAGGACAATTCAGAATGGGGAAAATTACTTTCAGGTTCTTTAAATACTGATCTTGGAATTGATCCTACCACTTTCATTAAGGACTTTGTTCAAAATAGGTATGAATTAATGAAATTCATTGTTGAGATGATGTTGAGAGGCATTGTATATGTAGGGGGTGAAAATATGGTACAGGAGAAACTGAATGACCTTGAGGAATTAATGCACAGAAAAGAGGCAAATTTAATAGATCTGTGTGCATGGCCATGCACTTGTACGCTAATACCAAGATTACCTGCTTTACTTGGAGACCAACCTTTGGAAATAAGTGAGGAGGAGAAATATCTGTACGTGTTATCTGATCCCAAAATAATGTGCAAATGGAAGTGCGTGACTCAAAATGTGTAAGGCATAGCCAAAAGAATTATGGAAATTTTTTTTCTTCTGTCTGGAGAAGGACTAAAAGAATAAGTGAAAGGACACTGTATTTTACTACTTCAAGCTGAAAGTGTTATATCCATTAGGCTGAAGATGGAAGAGTAATAAAAGATTTTGATTGTTATTTTCAGATGACAAATCAGATGTGATGGCTATATAAGAGAAAATAAACATAAATTTGAAATTAGCACATCAGCATCAATAATCAGAAATGTACTTTTAATCATATACAAACTGATATTCTTCAACAGCCTTTCAAAATGGCCAGTATGGGAAAAGTCTTTGTTTTAAGCATCCCAGAAGAATTACATTATATATTTGACAAAAAAATAAAAAAAAAGGTAGGGCTTGGGCTTGAAAACTCAGAATTGCCTTCCAATTCTGTCATTCAGTATTCCTGTAAATTAATGTTGTTAATTTAATTCAGAAATCCTACTTTTTTTTTTTTTTTGAGAACAATATTTGTGCCTATATTTCATATACAGTTATATTTACTATTAGATTTTCTGTATACTATGATCAGAGGCAGGTAGAATAGGTCATCCTCAGCATCATGATAACAGACATAACTGAGATAAAATGCTACCTAAAAGTCTAATTTCCTCTCACCGGTTCCAGTTTTTAATTAAGATGGTGCAGCACCTTCAATATTTCTGTGTATTCACTGCAATAAAAGAATCCAATACCAGAGTTTTTGTCTCACTACAGTCAATTGAGTCCCTAACATATATATGTGTATATATATATATATATATGTGTGTGTGTGTGTGTGTGTGTGTATGTATATACATCTCAGCCTTAGGCAGAGTATATATTTAAAATGGATTTACCAGAGTATTTCTCCAGAGATTTGTATTCCCTGGGTTTAGTTGTTTTGTTCTTTTTGTTTCTTCTGATGGTAGATTGTATAAGATTAGCTAGCTTGGAGGTGCGACTGCACCCAGAGGGAAAATCTTATTCATTTTTCATAGTATAATTGATTATTTTGAATAATGTATGTGATGGCTAGATAATGAGTGGAAAAACAATGTCTAAACATGACTTGGTACTGTTTTCTACAGTAGCTGTGATTTGATGGCCTAACATATGAGGTTAGCCTTACAGGACAAGATAACTGTTACATAATTTTCTGTAAGTAAAAGCAATTCAGCAAATTTTCCCCTCCCCCAAAATAATATGAGTATGTAGAATTTAATTTATACTGTTTTACCTGAGACACTAGTATAAAAATTATGTACAAAATTAAAAAATTGCTGAAACTTTTTTTTGAGTGGGTTTATCAGAAGGGGAAAAATAAATGTTTCTGTGGAAAAAAAACTCACCAAGAACTGAAATAAGGGAATTTGTAAAGCTTTTGACATGGATTGGCGGGATGGAGCATCTCTCATAGGAAGAAATGCTGAGAAAATTGGAATTGTCCAGTCTGGAGAAGAGAAAGGTGACTGAATTGCAGATTTCCAGGATCTGAAGGAAACATACAGGGACTATGGAGAGGGATTATTTACAAGAATGTGTAGTGTCAGGACAAGGTGATTGTCTTTAACCTGAAAGAGAAGAGGTTTAGATTAGGTATAAGGAAGAAATTATGGCATGTGAGGGTGGTGAGGCACTGGCACAGATTGCTCCCTGGAAGTGTTCAAGGTCAGGCTGGTTGGGGATTTGAGCAACTTGGAGAGGTGAAAGGTGTCCTTGCCCATGGCAGGAGGTTTGGAAATGGATGATCTTTGAGGTCACTTCCAGCACAAGTTTTTCTACGGTTCCTTGAAACTGTCTTTACTAAAAATAACATTAAAAAAACGTTGGAATTATGAAAGGCTCTCTGCTTGAATTCTGGAGGGTTACATGAGATGTGGTGTGACTTGCAGTTAGGTTTATGTCATAGCACCAAAATTTTTTCTCTGTCTTATCTTAAAAGCACTGCAGTGACACATGGGATCTTTGCTGTACACCAAGATTGACTTTTAGGTAAGTTTTGACTTGGAATTTGACTTTGGGCAGCAGGTCAAGTCATGAAGTATATCTCACCTCAGCAAGACAAAATTTACCCTATGGGTCTGTAGGGGCCTCTAAGAGCAATCAGGTGTTTAAAATTAGGTGCATTTTGACAAATATAATCTGTGAAATATCAAAAGTAATTTCTTTTAGCACTGTGAGCTGTACCTGTAGAAAAGGGACTGGATAAGAAGTACACAGCAAATATGTTTTTGTTACATTTTTATGGTTACAGCTTGTAGGTTGCTGAAGGGAAAAATGAACAAATTGATAGATTTGGTTATGTGTGAAATGGATACGTAACAAGGGAACTAGAAAACCTTTAACATTTCCAGAGATCAGAACTTCCAACTTACCGTATAATACTCTGTTCCGATTTCATTCAACTGTGATGGAGGGAAAAAATCCATAATATTGGTGTGCACTTAATTGTCACAGGGAAATAAAATTACGAACTTTAGTAATACCATAAAAATATGTGGCGCTATGCAAGAACTTAAAATTACATGCTCCCTAAATTAAAATTATTATACTACAGAGGCTCACAAAAGCTTTCAAACTAAGCAGTATAATCTCACAGTTAAGAGCTTTAACTTATGGTTGAGAAAGGATAGAAACATAAATGCCATTGCTGTCAAGACCCAACAGTACAAGAGACTCGAGGTGAATTTTTATGTGTTTTTCAAGCACTTTTCTAATGCTAATGGTGTTGATAAAAACATAAGACATCATATTTGTACTTTCCATGCACAGCTGAGATATGAATATTAAAGTCAGAACAAAGGAATGCCCACTTATATATGGGCACATAGAGAAAGATACACACGACCCACTGCCACCTTCCAGTTAATGAAAAACAATAGGAAAAGACAGATGCTTATTGTCCTGAATCTCTCAAGGTGAAGCCATGTATCTCCCATCTTATCAAGAGTCCCACCAGACAAGGCTTATCTGGGAGAAGATTTGAGTGCAGGAAAAGACAGACTCTTGAAGCACAAAATAAAAGGTCCGAGGGCTAATGGGTGGATAGAAAGGCTTAATCACTCATACCCTATGCTGAGTGTTGTTGTCTTCTAGCATGATGGCCAAAGCTTCTTGGCCAGCAGGGCCATTTCACACAGAGAACCAGCTGAACAATATGCATTGCATGAGCAGACACTGGACTGGAGCACAAAATTCTCTAAATGAATCTCGCTCTGTGTCATTGAAAAGATTAAGCAAATTCATGAGCAGAAAATATGTATTCTGGATGATACAGATCCAATACACTTTGGTCCTTTGTGGTCCATGCTGTGAAATTCTAGGACCCCTCAGGATTAGCCACTGAATTGCAAAATAGATCCAGGGCTTTTTCCAGCTGGTGCAAGGAAATGAAAAACAACTATTGACTTCTGCCAAGAGAAGTTATACCTGTCCCCTTGACAGAAATGAACCAAATAAGTTTTCTGAAAAGCCAATGTAAAGAAACTGCAGTAGTCCAAGGTCCAGAAATGCAGGCTTATATGTAAAAGTGTCTAGATTTTTGATCTAAGTGATAACAGCATTCTGTAAAAAATACAGTTGCTTTTTAAACTTGTGGGCAACAAGTTGTGAAATGGTGGATATGCACAAGGATACCTAAATAATAATAATTGTCTCATAGGTAAGAAATTGAATTAATTTCCTAGTTGTATCTTAGGCTAAGCTGTGAATCATGGAAGTCTAAACGAGGAACTTCCAAGTAGATAACCCACAGTGTTAGGAGGCACAGTCCACCCAAAAGACAGGTAGTGAAGGCATGATCTGGAGCTTTGTGTCTGAGGAACTTTCAGCTTGCAAGCTGTTAAATCCCCATTCTGAAGCTTTGATTTTAGGGGAATGTAGCTGATGTATTTTGGTCACCCTAGTGGTTATTTTCTCTTTATTTTATGTTAAGGTTGACACAGTTTGTAATGACAACTGAACAATTAATACATGAAGTCTGTGGATCTGGTTTCTACATTTCAGGTGAATTCACTGGTCAATGAGCTAAGATCAGCTACTCTGCTTCACTTAATATTACAGTTCATTTCCAAGCGAAGAATGTCCATAAATTTCCCCCTTTTTTCCTTTTTTTTTTTTTTTGGCCCTCAGAACCATCCTTCTGGGGATCATTTCTTTTTGTATTAAATGACCCCTGAAGGTATCACCTGGAACTGGGGTTTCACTAGGTTCAAGCAATCATAGATTCAGTGCACAGAATACAAATTTAGTGTTGTTTACTAAATAAACAGAGACTATTTCTATCCCAAGACATTCCTGAGAAACAACTGGAGCACGGATGGTGAAGAATTCTCTGTAACTGCTCTGTCCTTAAACCCTGATGATTTTGGTTACTGTTGGAGTAAAAACCAAGGATGATCTGATTTTTTATCACTACTATTTTATTCTTAAATTATGGTAGTAGATTAACCGAGACCACAAGAATTCCTCGCATTTCTTCTGGCCACCCATGATTTTCAACAGTCTCTGAAGGTGACTGACCAGAAGACTTAAATGAGAAGGCAGCAAGACCACTAGAAAAACCTGAAGTGACAGAACAGAACACTGCCCAGTTTAAATTGTTTTTCCAGAGAAGAACCAGAAACATTGATAAAGTTTATGGACAGCTTTTCATTGAAAAAGGAAAAATCTGATGTGAAGAGCTGTAAAATGCAACTTAACATATTCCATTCCCAGTGCTCTGAAACTGTAAAAGATTTTTTATAAATAAGTGATGAAAAAATTATGCTGCTCATTTTACCTTTATAGTGTGGGGATAATTTTGGCTAAGGTCCTGGAAGATAAACTAATTTATTATGACCTGGCATCTTGGATAGATAGAATGTTTTGTTATTTAGCTTAGTTCATTCTTTTATTCATCAAATATAAAGTAATGATTGCTTCTTTCCTACAATATTTTTGGAAGAATAAAAAGATGTATTTCTCAAGGTGATACATTATGATTTCAGAGTCAGATGCCAAATTATGAATTGAACTTGATATTTTGTTTCATGTTCATTCATGATAAAAATATATTTGATATTAAATACTACAGCTTTCTGAGAAATTTAATTTTTGTCATAATCTGTAAGCATTGCTATACAGAATGCTTAACCTTATGAAGAAATTTATGGACTGCTATACCTCACTTGTCTGTATCTACAAAGGTGGGATAATAATACTTATCTATATGACAAATGAGATAAGCAGCTTAATTTATTAAAGTTTGTAAACTGCTTTGAGTTCCTCCAAAAAAAGTTCCTGTACAAGAAACAAAGTAATAGCAGTCATATCATAAAGGAAACTAAACGTTTAATTTTGCCAAAGTTCTCTGGGTGAATAGATAACTATTTAATGAGATTAAGAACGTGTTTGAGATTGGCAATTTTATAACAAATCCTCAGTGGATACAAACATGCAAAGTTGCTTGGCATAACTTTTTGCAATTGCATTTATAAAAGTAATTGGATATTATGAGACTGAGAATACTGGAGAAATACAGCTGGGAGTTCCAAGTTGTGAGTTATATGTCATATTTTATTGTATAGCTATGAGTGTTGCTGCTGTTGTGGAATTTGAATGGGTTTTCTGTCAGATGATTTATTAGTGTATGGACAGTATTTGACTAGCATTATGCTTATTTATTGGTACTCAGAAAAGCCATTTGATCATATGGTAAAAGAAGAAATGCTTACAAAACTGTGATCCAGATGTGTATTTTTTTCCTTTCTCAACTAACCCTGATGTGCTGGAACATTTGTAGTCAATTTTTAAAGGATACTCTTGAACCTGGGATGAAGAAAAGTATAGATCTAAATGAATATTAGTTTTTTTCTACATGGAAGGATGGAAAGAGCTGTAATGACTATTTTCTTGTGGGAATGAAAGGCAGGTCTCATTTGAAAAGAACCCTCATCATCTGAAGTGACCTAATATGAGCAATGATTGAATAATTCTGTGCTATCCAGTAGAGAACAATAGCCTCAGAACAGCAAGATTACATCCATTAATGTTTTGACATTTTTCTTTTGATTTATTTTTACAACTCTCAGACATAAAAGGAAACAATTTAAATTGCAATGAAATAAAATTGTACAGTTTTTGAGTATGCAACTTATATTTATTTAAAAATAAGCATTAAATATTTTCAAGCAGTGTTACAACTGAGATTTTCATAATATAAAATGAATAAAATTAAGATCCATGAGGTTAAGAATGACTCAAAGCTGTATTATTTATACTGTAGACTCATAGAATATCTTGGATTGGATGAGACCTAAAAGGTAATCTAGTTCCAAGCCCTTTTCCAGGGGCAGGGACCCACCTGTCTTGGGGGATATATAAGCAATATCTTCAGTATATCTGATATATCTTAAATATCATTGTTCCAACACCATAGTCAAATATTATTTCAGTGTCAGGAAATAAAAGTAACAAGAATGAAGCAGGATTGCACCACTATTATTATTAATTATTATTACTGTCATTATTATTACTATTATTAATTTTGTAGTCTTGGCTTAATAGCCATACTAATATTGTCAGTTCAGTGGGAAACTATTTACTCTTCCAGGCCTTAGGAATAGTTTTACAACTCAGAATTGAGTCTTGTCCGCAGTAACTGTCAGCACCTTCAGGGTCATCTGAATTGCGCCCAGGGTGGATTTAATGCTGGGTCTGTCCAACAGAGCTTTGAGCAGCAGTAGTTTTTGTTCCTGTCCATGGGGTCACCTGCCCCAGCTGCCTGGCTCAGATGCTTCTCCTGATGCTAAGTGTTGGGGTGAGGGTGAGGTGGCAGCTTGTCTCTTTTTTTCATCAATCTTCACTCTGTCAGAAATGTAGGAGGCCTTTTTGCCCTGTTAGTCTAGACACCAGAAGCCCAAATATCTTCTTACATTCTGCCAGCATGAAATGACCTCAAAATGTTCTTAAATTACAGTGAGCTGTATATTCACTCACAGTTTAAAGCTCTTTGTAATGCTTGGTGCCAGAGTAGTGCCAAATGTAAATCAGAGCCGATATAAATCAGGGCTCATTTAATGTACTATGCAGAGTGGGAGCAAGAAAGTTTAGAATCAAGTAACAGTCTTTTTTTCTCTGGCAGGAGATTCATACCAGTTTATGTTCTGATCACTAATGCATGGAATCATTTGCACCCTATTATTAAGGAAATATGTTACTTCCTCAACATAACTTTTACTCATCCTTAAGTTAAAACAATTTTCTGCATCATAATAATTTTCCATCCAAAAATCCCAAAACATCTACTTCAATGAAATTTCAGAATTACATTAAAAGAGGAAAATATTTGGGATGAGAGAAGGAAGGCATTTCTTAGTGTCCAGCCATTTGTTTTTTACCATCTGCCATTTACAACAAAAGCAGCCAAAGTAATAAGATCATGTTTTATGGTATGACTTGGAGACTACAACTGGCTCTTTAGTCTTTTGTAGTTAACAGCCTTGTTAATCTAGCTGAACAAAGCTTAGATTCACCTGACAATGGGATAGGGGCTCTTTCTCCATGGTTTATTGGACACACATCAAAACTTAATACTGTCCTGTAATGCCAGCTCACCATAAGTGGATCTCAACTCAAATTTTTTTCCTATCTAACTACTCTAACTGGATTTCTGGAGCTGATTTCCTGGCTTTACTTGTCTGTGGGATTCTGCAGCCCACGCTTTCTAAGCCTTGTAACTAGTTCCTTAAATATTTACCCTCCTACCTTCCTTCCCAGAAATTGCTCTCTTCATGAGACATGTGGGTATCTTTTGTCTTGGCATTTAGTTTCATAAAGGAATAAATAACCTTTAAAGAGAAATAAAATTTAAAAAAAAATCTTAAAAATGTGATTTTCAAAAATTGACCCTTTTGAAAAGTCATTTAGCCCCAATCTCAAGTTTTAAATAGTGAAACAAAATACAGCACTTTTAGAAGTAATTTTTATGTCTGATTTCGCCCTTGATTTTAGTTTCACAGGTCATGGTTAAAATTGGGAAGAGTTCTCTTATTCAGTCTTTTCCTGTGGTTGTTTGTTTGTTTTCGTTGTTGTTGTTGTTGTTGTTGTTGTTGTTGTTGTTTTTGTTGTTGTTGTGGTTTTGGTTTGGGTTTTTTAGCTTGTTTGTGTGAATTTGCGGGCCCCAGAGAGTTGGGCAGCTCTCTGGGGGCTCCCTTGGCAGGGGAAACCCTCCTGGAGCAGTTCTGTGTCAGGAACAAGAGACACATTGGACTTTTTAGGGCTTCAGCTTCTGTTTATTGTTACCTTATCAAAACTTCATCACACTGTCTGCACCAGACTCTGCATGCATGAAAAACAGCACAAAAATGGCTTATGACCTTGTGTTGCAAGGTCTTTTTAAGTCTAATCAAAAACTAAGCTACCCAATTAAGAAGTGACACCTAAATTGTTTTCCTTTCTAACCCAATAACTGACCCCTAAAGACTTGCAATGTGGATTTTTCTACCCAATTACAAGACAACACCTAAATCCAAAAAGAAAAAGACGAAAGAAGAAAGGAGCTCAAGAAAACACCCTATATCCTCCATCTTGAACCCAACTATAACATACTAAACATCCTAAAACCTAAAATTTCTCACCCATGTGACATACTACACTACTAAATACAATCTCTACAATCTGTTTCACACTTTTGTGATTTTTAGTTTACATTGAGGCTTTGGAAGTCTTCTCCATGAATAAGGGTCAAAGTCAGTGTTGCCCTGAGGGTCAGGACACCCCAGGGCAGACAGAGAAATATTCCCTGTGCCCTGGGTTCCCACAGTTTGGTTTGGGTTTTTGTTGGTTTTGTTTGTGTGTTTATTTGTTGGTTTTTTTGTTGGTTTTTTTTTGTTTGTTTTTTGTTTTTTTGGTGTGGTGTTTTTTTTTTTTTTTTTTTTTTTTTTACCTGGGGGCAATACATCCCCTTGTAACAAAAACAGTGTGCCTTCTGTCTGGATTTAGTATCTTACTAAAATATCTAGCATTGCTTTTTAATTGTAAGTCTTTTGTTCTCCTATGATTCATCAGCTGTTCTTGATGCCTGATTTCAGTAAAAGAAATTTCCTTAGGCAGTACCCTGCAATTGTTTAAGGCTTTGCTCAGTTTAAATACGAATGCTGATTACCTTCAACTATGACTCAACTACCAGGTACAATAATTTTTTCAGATATATTTGCGGGGAAAGTTGGAAAGATTCAGCACAAGATGAGGGAGATCTACCGAGGAGACCCCAAGAAATAATGTCAGACAGACTGGGGCAGGCAGATCTACTCCATTACAGCACATACAATTTAGGAAATAAAATAATTTTTAAAAAAAGGTAAAAAACACTTGACAACAACTACCTTCAAAAATACAATGAATATATTTTTTTTAATCTTTTAAAAAGTGGTTTTATTCCTTCAAAAACTTTTACAAAAAAATGTTTGTTTTTCATTTAGATGACCCCCATATTTCTGTTGGTTACTTTTTTCTCATTTCAGTATAAGATTGTCCTTTTCCCATTTTGAGTGACTTTAAAAGATCCCTATTTTAAAATATTTTCCTAATGTATAGCCTTGCCTTTACTGAAACTCCCATTTATTTCCAGCACATATTGGAAACATTTTCTTACTTTTCTTTTTCTAGTGCTGTTACATACTGGTCTGTTATATTTACCCTTGGTCTTTTCTCTAGTCTAATCTGCCTTATTCTGGTACCTTGTCATGCCCTGCTGTTGAATTCTGATTATGCAGAATTTAGAAATTAGGTCTTCTCAAAAACCTGAGAATATTTCAGGTCAACTCTTTGGATAATCAACAAGTTTCTGGTACATTCTCTTCCAAAGTGTGAAGGAAAATAAGGACCAGAAATAATAGACCTCTGCATCTTCAAATCATAGATTTCTCAGTTCTTTAAAATTTTATTTTCTGAAGGCAGGGGCTTCTTCTGTATTTCAGCATGTGAAACACTTTATTTTTATGTTGAATTCAGCCTGCTTGCAAGATGACCTGTTGTTCTCACATTCAGAATCAGTTCAACTGTCACAGAAAGCCAGTATAGGTGGGATTTCCTCAGTTTATATCATCCCTCTTTTACATCTGAACAGTATTTTTATAATTTGAAAATCAATGTTGCCATTTGGTTTTTTTTTTCTTCAATCAAAACAGATGCTAAAAGAGTTAACTTCTGTAAATAAAAGTTCAGTGAACTCAGACAGAAGACCATATCACTCTTAGATTTCTTTCAGATATATTAGTGGTTTCCTATCATGCATGTGACTTCATTCTCTATTATTGTCTTCCTTCTAATCCAAATAATTTAACCACTGTTCTCTTCCATATGTCTGCTAAGTGTCCATGGAAGGAGATTATATAAAACAGAAAACCAGCTCTTCAGTTTTTCTTTTTTCTACTTCTAATACAGTGTTTCAAACTCAAATCAATTACAAGTTATCTTCTTTCCAGCTATTATATGTCTGAGACTTGTGAAATAATGACCAGAAATGCCATATCAGAATCTTCATTTCATAGCACAGAAGCATTAAAAGGCCATAACATCAGCAATCTACCAACTGTGACTTTGATTAGAAAGGAATTTGTTATGGGAGTTATTCCAAGCAGGTCTTAGGGTAGACAGTAATTGCCAGTGTTAATCAGGAGTTCAAGTTCTTGTTTCCCACCTTCCATGCATAGACCTTTTAAGTCTGTAAATCATTATTATTTTTTTTTCCTTCATCTTGTATCTTCTTTGTGATATGTTTTTTGGTAGGATTTTGGTGTGGTAGTTTGTTTTTGTTTTTGTTTTTGCTTTTTTCTTTTTTTTTTTGTTAGTTGTTTTTTGTAAGGTTTTTTTGGCTTCTTTTTTTTTTGAGTACACTTGATTTTAATGGAAGCATCTCTATCTCTTGCAAGTAGAATATAGATGGCAATACCTGTCAGCAGCAAGCAAGTTGTCCTCAACCATGATATCATACCCAAATGAAGTATTTATAGAACAACATGGACTAACTCCATGCTTCTGTAGTTACAGAGTTAACAGGGAATGTTTAAGCCTCACACATTTGCTAGTTTATTCAGAAACACATATTCTCTTTTCTGGCTCAAATATTATTGATAATGAGGTCTTGGTTGCTGTACGTCTGTTTATAATTCAACCACATCGGAGGAACTCAGTTACTAATAAATGGTTATTGCCTGTGAATTTCTCAGTCTCCTAATTTTGCTCTCCATCATTTGAGCAGTGTTTGATCACGTGACGTTGTGTCTCCCCTTCAAACTCAACTAATGGCCAGCAAAAGTAAATGAATAAATCATTACTAATTCTGTCATTTCTAAGAATGTCAAAATGCAGAATTGCTGTACTTGAAGATAGTAGATAAAATATAACAAAAAGTGAGTGGTCCTCTCTCTAAAGGATGATATTCTAACAATAAACTAGATACTGTTTGACTTCTCTTATGACGGAGCAAAAATAAAGATATGATAAATTTTGTTAATATAAGTACTGCTGGCCATATAAAAACCACTTAGCTCACAGCTTTCAGTGGTAACATCACATCTTGTGTTGCTCAAGGCTTTAAGCAATCCCACCTTGGAAAACCCCTAAGGATGGACACTGGGCGCTCTGCTCCACTGCTTCCTCCAGCATTGTGTCTCCCTTCCAATGTCAGCCCAGAAACTGTGCTGCATTCCCCCTGTGTCTGAGGCTGGTGTCATACACCCAGAGAACAAAGGCATCTTGCAGAAGCACTAATGAGAATTTGTAGTAGAAGAGCAGTAAATCTGCATTATGTGTTTAGGCTGCGATCTGACCTTACCGGGTATAAGAAAAGGCTTAGCTGATCCCCAGAGTGCCACGGTCACAGCTGGAAATGAAGGCTTGAAAAATAAACTTTATGATAGCTGCTAATATTACAAATTGTAACACTATGGAATAAATCACAGGAGCCATGAAATGCAACATACGGTACCCTGTTCTCAGCCAAATGATTTATTCATGAATGTTCGTAATTCAAATGAATTGGCCATGAATATTCATGGTACTCCATTGTAACTAGATATTGTAAGGAAATCTAGGCTAATTACAACAGAGGCTCTTTGCTAGCATTTGCATAGTGGCAGTGGGAACATTTTGGAAGTTGGAATTCCTTACTGGAGTCCCAGCTGTAACTACTTCATGTGATTGAATGAGTACAGAGGTCAACAAAGCAAATGTGTAGTACTGCTTGGATGTAGTCTGCTGGCATCTACCCAGTCTATTAGGAGAATATGCACCATTAAACCATGAATATTACATAACTTACTGCTAGTAAAACAGTAGACTTTCATGCAGAGCAAAGCTTAAGCACAAGTAAGTCAAGTGGCTTTTGGGCTGTGTTCCAGCAGGCACAAGAGGTCAATTTCTGCTCACAGTTGCATTAGTGCAAATTCACTGATTTCAATTAAGTTCCATTGGTATGAATACAAGACAAATTTCGCCCCATCTACAGACTCATAACTCACAAAGTGGCAATTTTCTTTTCCAGTAACAGCACTGAGAAAAAAAATTATACCATGAATTTTTTATCTATTTCCAGTGATATAGGCTCAGGTAAAAATGTTGCAAATATTGAATTACATTTTTTCTTGTTTCCTCAGAAACATCAACAGGAAAGGATGCTTTTTTCCCTCTCTGTTCATCTCACTTACAAAAAGAAATACTGTGTAGAATGACTACAATCATATATAGTCAGATTTAGAAAAGAGATGTAGCTTTGATATTGATGATAAAGAAAAAAAGAAGCATCAAACAAACAAAATGGGAGGATCTTTCTTCATCTAGAGAATGACAAGAAAGTAAGATCCTTAGGGAGTTCTTACATTCATATCTGCTAAGCTCGCACAAGACAATTCTGATTTGGTGAATATCACAAATCCCGTCATTTTCTCCAATTATTGTTTTTATCAAGACCAGCTCTTCTGATCAGCTGACTTAATTTAAATAAGTGATGAGTCATTTGTCTTACAGTTGATGTCCATGAGTCAAACACATACATGGTCTGGATATCTAAGGTGTAGGCACTACGTTACACTGGGTCTAATTAATGGGACAGATTTCTAAACAATGGAAGGTAAATTATGAATACAAAGAATTTCTAGATTAAAAAGAGGGCTCAGATGTAGATGTCAATGCTTACATTACATAGATTTAATTGCACACAATAATTTTTCCCCAGGACAATCCAGGATTTACCACATTAAATAGCTCAAATATTCATTTCACTGTTAAAATATGCATCTGAGTTCTGTTATAATTTTTTTCTGGCTTCAACTTTCTCCCAGAGCTGGATGGAAGCCTGTGGGGAAAAAAAAAATAAAGTCAGCAAAAAGAACCCAAAAAAATCCACAAAAAAAAAAAAAAAGAAAGTGGCAATAATTCCTACAGAAAATCAGAAAATGCTTTTCCTATTTCTCTATTTGTTAATAAATGTCCTTCCTTGGCCATTGCCTCCTGTTATTACTTTGTTTTCTTTGTTCCATGTGGTTATTATGGATTGTGATTGTGTCACCTCATAAACTCTTTTGGGATACATTGTTGATGTAGCCTTTTAAGATCCTTAGGCTTTTTATTTCAGGCCCTACTCTATTCCTGCAGTTTTCTTCTGAACCACCAAAACATTCCAGTATTGGCAGTGAAACGTGAACACTAGAAATAAATATATTTTCTCTCAAGAGCTATAATCAAAAGTTAATACTGTTTATCTCCATAAAATTCTACTTTTACCTGTAGTGGTTTGCTAGTGTTAAAATTAATTATTTTTTTTTTGTCCATGTAACAGCATCTGTTGTCCTCAAAGCTTTTGCTTTCTAGAATATTTTCTGTAGGACTGGTCCAAAACCCCTCTGATTCCCAGGTATATGATACATTTGACTCCCCTCAGAAGAATGTAATTCTTAGTAGCATAAAATTTTATTGCTGAGTTATTCTTTATTAGTCTTAATTTCTTTGTGTTGCCCTTATACTTCATTAGTTATAATTTTATACTTTGCTTTCAGGCTATTGATAAAATATATTAAATACAATAACTCACGTGGACACTCTTTTGGGACTTGATCAATCTATCTATCTGTCTGTCTGTCTATCTATCTATCTATCCTAAGCTGAATAACATTTTATTCTTAATTATATATCTGGGTTGCTAGCCAGTTTTTGAATAAAGGATTGTGTACAAATATGATGTACACATTGAGACAAGAAGAATTTAAGGAGTTTTGCAATTTGAATGAGGTCAAATAAATTGTCTTTTGCTGATAACAAGATTGTTTTTTGTGTATTTATGAGGAAGGAACAATTACAAGAAGCAATTAGGTGGAAAAAATCCCCATTCCTCACCTTCTCAAACTTTTGAAGGAAAAAATTGGAAGTGAACTTTGGTTGGTCAGAGCCCACATTAAAACAACACTAAAGACACTGGAAAAAAAAAAAAGGAGAGAAAAACAAACCCAAGCAGAAGATAAAGGAAGTACAATCAACATAAGCACAGCAGGAGAGTCTTTGAGTGCCTTGAATATGACAAAGGGTGCTCTTATTCCAAGCTTGTAGAACACAGCAGTTTTGCTCTGTGCTTGATTTATATTGTGCCCCTTCTATGGAATCAATTGCTTTGAATGCTGGCAAGAGCTCCGTGCTGCTCCATTAAATGTAAGACCCACTGTGCTACAGGGTACTGATTAGCATGGACAGGAACAGACAATAATGCCTGAAAATTCATTGCAGCCAAGTTCTTAAAAACTACCAAGTCATAACTTAACAGCAAGCCCAATTAGTGCTCAAATATCTTGTCTATTTTCTCTAGCTTGGCATTACTGTTGTTAAAACAGATTAAAACTAATGTATAATTCCCAGAGTGCAAAATGGTATTACAAAATAAATATTCTAAATGAACTGTTCTCCATCCTGTATATGAAACCCAAGATGTGGAAATACACTATCATATGGATGATAAATGATGATCAGCTTGAATTTGCGAAATGATTATATATGTACTGCAAATGAATAATGAAATAGCATTTTTCCACCCACATGCATATGATCTATTTCTGGTGAGTTGAAATTACACATTTCAATTATTCTTTTTAATTTTCCCCCTAACAGATTATTCTTGCTATTTATGTATTTTAGTAGTCATAAATGTTTCTTTTATATACCATAGGAAACTAAAAATAAGCCAGGCCTTTTACTAACTTTGGTAATCGACAGGAAATATCTAAGTAAACCTTTGTCTCTGAAGTCCACTGAAACATGATTGTAGAGGCATTTCAGTGAAGACATGTAAAGTGTAATGTCATTGCACTTCTATAAAGCCATAGTTTGAGACCACAGTTTAGGTCTTTTTGACTGGGGTTAATGACACCTAATAACCATTGCCTCATGTTTGGTTTTTTTGTTTTTTTTTAAAGGATTCCAGGAAGCAATAAATAGGGTAACTGCATAGTTGTTTTGTCCAGTTTGGAGCTCTTTGGGTCTGCTTCTCAGATAAGAAGTGCAAAATTGTAATAGATTTGTTCTCCATAAAACTATATGAGATTCGGGAAGTTTCCAGCTTGAGAGTAAGACTGGACCTGCTCTTTAAGGAAGCAATGCAGAGTTGAAGATGGTTTCCAGACTTCTGTCTACAGTTCTAATATACTGAAGACCCAAGTTTCTAAATTTCAAACTCTAACTTCCCTTCATCTAAAAGGTGCAGTGGAAATTCAAGGTCTTACAGGTTTTCTTCCTACGAGTTCCATAATGAAAGGCTTCTGCATTTGGTAGGTGCCTCTACTGACACTCAGGGTTCTCAAGCACTGTGAAGAAAGAGTACTTGAATGCTATATCACTTATGTGACTTCATGATGGGAAGGAAAAGAAATAACATTTTAACAAGTTGTATTTATTTTACACACTAGGAAAAAATACCTAATGGTGAAGAAAGTGAAACAAAGGAAGAGATTGTCTCAGATTTTTGTAAAATTAGTGGAGGTTCTCAAGAAACAGATGGACAGTCAAAACACAGGAATAGGAAACATTGATTCTTCCATGGGGGAACATTTCTTAGAGTCTTGGATGCACTCCATAGCATTCTGTAGCATGACAAGAGCCTGAATGCATTTTAGACCATCCTACAGAGTGCTAATAGCAGGCAAAATAGTAGCCAGTTTGTAAAAATCCAGATGTTCATTTTCAAGGCAGTTAGTAAAATTTTAACATTCTGTTCCAAAAGCTTCAACTAAATGCAACAGAAAGTGGGATGAGATGTGAGCCAGACCCAAGCTGCCCCTTCTGCTTTGGGACTCTGCACTGGAACACTGATCATTTCCTCCACAGGGCACGCTTCACCATTAATGAACTTGTTCACTCAAAACCAGCAATGCATTATGAATGCTTAATAATTACCCTCTCATAAAAGCCAGGCACCTCATCTGGAGAGCAGCACACTGAAGAAGGTGTCATAGTGGACCTATGAGAAATTACTTTTTGGTTAGTGACATAACCATAAAAAGCCTCTTATTTTTAATCAATGAGTAATGCTATCTTTTCAGGGTTTGCTATTAAGCATTTTGAAGGATTTGCATGTCAGATCTTCCCCTCTCTCCCTCAGTCCAAGCAATTATTACAGTGTTTCACTGGAAAAGAATACTTAGATTAATAAGAAAGCAAGAAAAGAACATCAAAGATGATACTGCAGATGCTCTCATATTTATTTGTCCTGAGTTATACCTTACCAGATGAGTGGATTTACTTTTACTCCCTGTAAATATTATTATGGGAGACAGATTAGAAACAGAATAAGTGACTTTTCACAGTATTCTCCCTCCTGTTTATTTTAATTTTGATACTGCTATAAATGATTACTCTGCACAGTTTAATTCCAAAGCTCCAAACTGAAGACATTGCAGGATATTTTATTGTCTTTTTGCATTTCACTAATCTTTTTCTCTCAACTATTTACTGGGTAGAATGTGTAAGAAGCACATTTGTGTGCTTCATGCAAACAGTTTGCGTGTGCAGGCAGCATATGGCAAATGTATAAATGGTTATGAATAAATCATGAATCATCACAATTATTAATAACTGATAAAGTCCTGAAAAAACCTTTAGCTGAGCAATCTGAAGGAACAAGAGAGTGTAAAATACCATGGAGAAATGTGTCTGCATTTAAGAAGTCAACACTCCCAAAGCTTTAAATACTGGATTTATCTTGAGACTGAGTGGAGCCAGCTATCAAAATGGTTTTAGCAGCAATGACTCTAACGGAGCGTGCATTCTTCTGGAACAGGATAGAGGAGGTGGTGAGAGGAAGACAGGGAGATACATTGCTCAGGGGATTTGTAATGGGAACATCAAGGAAACACTTGCCAATTTCACTGTGCTTTGCATCATATGATCTCAGAGTGCTTTGCTCATAGATTCATTGCTTTTCTGGCCAGAAGGGACCGTTAGATCATCCAGCCTGTGATCCTGTTTAATGCAAAATTCCATCCAGTTATCTCTTCACACAATCTTGAATGCTTTGGAATCTCTATGAGCTTATTCTGTAACTCTCATGCATGTTGAGAAGAACTTGCTTAGAAGGGAAGTCTTAATTTAAATGAGATAAATTTTGTGCATAAATATTGCAATCTGAAAAGAGCTACAAGATTATACCCACAAAGATTTAGGATGCAAATGAATGCCCAGAACAAAATCCTGGGCAAAGATGTCACTGTTTAAGGGTCTGCAGAGATGCATCTTTTTTTCCCCTTTGATAATTATCTCTTCACATATGTTTAAATTTTACACTAATTTACATATATACTAAAACATCTCACACTTTAAAGAAATGGGATTTCTCTTCTGCACTTGATAGGGCAAATGATTCTATTTCTCCCTTCTTTTTCTGTGTTGTGAGAGAATGGAGAATTTGCTCAGTTAGGAGGAAGATTAAGTACTGAAATGACTTTTCAGGATTAAGTACTGAAGTGACTTTTCTTGTGACTCACATATCATGGTTCAAAAATATATACAACTCCTTCCCTCCCTTTCACTCTGACCAGACATTTGCAATCCATCATCAAGAATCAATACCGACCTTATTTGATTTTTTTTCTGTTACTATATCTCACTTCACAGAAAATTTTCTGAGGTACTATCACAAACTTTTGTTGATCCAGAAAACTGGATTTTTGAGGGCAATTTAAATCCCAAGTTGAAAAGGTCCCTATAACAGCAAAAAGTTAGAGGAAAATTACTATTGTCTCTGCTGGCATAATTTGGCAATTCTAGTCCATCCTACTTTTAGATCATTAAAAAGTCTGTAATTCATAGAACACGTTTTAAATATAAGATCAGAGCTGTGGCATGCTAAACAAGCAATAAGCATTAACAACTGGCTTATATGTGATTATATCGATTATATCATAACAAAAATGTTTCATGTAATTTTTGCATTGCTGTAGATAGAACAAAAGGCAAAGAAATTTGAAAACATTCTGATATATTTTGGAATAGTATTATGATATTTTTCTACTTTTTAAATGATAAATTAACCACATTTTAACAGGAAACTGAGAATAGTATTTCTTTATGCCATTGAATTGGCTTTCTTTTATCATCAGCTTAGACACAATGTTGTGCACAAAGGATTTTATCCATAATTTGGGTACTTGCATGTCAAAATCCCGAGACAAAATTATATAGTATTTGGATTCATTGTCTCCAAAAACTTGTAATTTCACCTATATTTAATATAAATGTCCTTTTTATATGAAAAAATATAAACCCACAGGAGTCTGTGGTTACATGAATAAGAAATGAAAAACAAAACTGAATAAAATGCATCAGAGCAGTGACCAGCAATTTTAATTTCAACCAGCAAGGGTTTTTTAGCACTGAGGTGTCAATACCAAGACAGATACTGTCTAATATAATTATTAATCAGTAGGATGAGAGGAATCCATCCTCAGAAATTTCAAGTGTGACAATATGTTGGAGTGAAGCTGTGGATGGGAGAGGCAGAGCCTCTCAACCGTTTGATAATTTGCTTTAAAGAAATATCATGAAGCCCAGCATGGACAAACAGATATTCCTTCATCTGGGATGGAATAACCCCATGCACCAGTGCAAGTTCCCATGTTGGAAAGCAGCTCTGGAAAAGGACCTGGAATAGGTCATGATGGACAAGAAGTGTGCAGAATACCCCTATGGTTGACAGCCCCATACTAAACCATATTAACCAGAAGACTGAAGGAAGTGATAATTCTTTGGTGTCTGCCACCTGTGAGTTCACTTTGGAGGCCACCATAACTCATCTTGTCCTCCCCCTCACAGCAAAGACACTTCAGACTAGGAATGATGCAGTGAAGGGCCAGCAGAGATGTTAGCAGCACAGAATAGTTAATATATGAGGAGGAGAAGAAGACCCTATATATGAGGAGAAGAAAAAGCTGTGTAGTAAGTCATCTCCAGAGAATTTATGAGGACTGAGAAGTGGGACCATGTGAACCTCTTGAAATTCAGCAAGGCCAGGTGCAAGGTCCTGAACATGAGTTAGGGCAAACACCCCTATCAGTGGGTGATGAATGGATTCCACACAGCCCCAGCAAGAAAAGTCTGGGAATACTGGTGAATGAAAAAGGAAGTGTGAGCTAGAAACATGTGTTCACAGTCCAGAAAGCCAACTGTATCCTGGGCTGCATGAAAAGAAATGCAGCCAGTAGCTCAAGGGAGATGATTACCCTCTGCTCTTGTGAGGTCTCAGTTGGAATATTTCATTCAGCTCTGGGATTCTAAGCACAAAGATACAGAACTTTTAATGCAGGTCCAGGGGAGGGCTATGAAAATGTTCAAAGCAATGGAATATGCCCCCTGTGAAGAAAGACTGAGAGAATTGGAATTATCCAGCTTGTAGAAGAGAAAGCTCAGACACTTTATTGCATGGTAAAGATACATGAATGATGCTTACATGAAAGATGGTGACAGATTTTTTTACCAGGTCCTGAAGTGATAAAACAATGGCTTCAAATGGAAGGAGGTCAGGGTAAGATTAGATGTTAGAAAGTAATTCTTTACTGTGAGGTTGTGAAGCTCTGGCACAGGCTGCTTGGAGAGATGGTGAGTGCCCCATCCCTGGCAGTGTCCAAGGCTGAGCTGGATGGAGCTGGGAGCAACCTGGCCTAAGAAGAGATGCCCATGGAAAGGAGGGTAAGATCTATACAACTTCCCCTTCCAAGTCAAGCTGTTCTATGATTCTATGAAAGAAAAAATTAGTGGGGAAATTCTCTGCTAAGTTTTTGTGCTATAGTGAAGGTGGAGACATTAAGTATTCAAATTAGTTAAGCAAAGATCTATTACATAAATTTTTTTTCTGATGTTTCATATACAGAAATACTGTCACCAGCATTTTAACCTTTGAAGTGAACATATGGTTGTAATCTTCAAGGAAATTATCCATGCTTCTGATTTACCTTATAGAATACATATTTTTCCCACTGAAGATTTCTTGCAGTCTAATCCGACTCCACACCTCAGCATATGTTCTCATAGTGCAGTAGTCAGTTTCCTACATATTTTCCCTTTATTAAGAGTAACACCTCTCTTACCTACATGAGATTTTTCATTAAAATAATGAGCTATATAACACTTTGAATCTTGCAGTTAACCAAAGATCACAGAAAACTTGAGAAATTAAAATTTCAATACCCTAGAAGTAAATGTTTTAAATACCATTGTTCCCATTTTTTTGGAGTTTTAAATTGAAACCAACTGGAGTTCACTCAAATTCCTACTTGAAAAACTTCCTGTGCAAGCAGTTTTCTCATAATGTCCAAGTGATGACTAACAATATTATCTGACTACATATAGTTCCCAGGTTTCCTAAGCTAGAAAGGATTTTTTCTTACTGCTTAAGTGAAGTAACACCTGTTCCAGGAACCTGTAATAAGTAATCTGAATCTCTTACTGGTGTCTCTCCTATATCTGCTGACCATAAGGCCACAAGAGTGGCAGATCTGAGTAAGAATTAAATGTGCAATAGGCTGCAGTAGGTGATATTCATATCTGTGACATTACAATCTCCTTTTGAGGAAAATATACCTTTCCTGGGAACCATGCTGCAAAACCAGTGAATTTTGTTTGACTTGAACCAGTTTGAACCAGTGATTGAACCAGTGAATTTTGTTTGAATTTTGGTGGCAAGAGAATCCAGCTGAAAAAAAAATAGTAAATCTTTTGTATCACTGTGTGGAGTACTTGACAACCAGACTCATTTATCTCATACATATTTATTAATTTTAAGAGCTTTCTGTAAGTTATTTGACATTTCATTTAACATACTTGTATTATTATCCTTGAATGCTTATTTGTGACATTAAAAATCACTTCTAATTCTTAGAGGGGAAGAATTAGCATGATACTAAAGTCATTTCACAGATGAAGTGAGACTATATGTAAATGACATTAATATATGTGTAAATATGTATATTCTTATAAAGTAACTATGCTCACATATACACATTTTTTATCTATCTTACAGTCTTAGTTATTCTGTATTAAAGTAAGAGTTTGGAACTCTGCATCCCATAAGAGTAGTCACATACATTTGCATGGCCATTAATCACGACACTTTGACTTGGGACAGGAAATATCAACAGAAAATCTGATGGTCTAAGTTACCCTGTTATACTCTGTTGATAGTCAATGAAGATAAACCAATAATTTTAAGGGGGAAAAAATGTTGCACCCCATATAGCTGAATCCTTCAAATGAATCTTGCATGAAATCTGCCTGCTTCCTTGGGCTAGTCTCCTTTTGCTTTTAGAAAGTCTACACAATGATTTGAGAAAAAAGATGTCTATTCTGTGAGTAGGACAAGGTCCTTTTCTGGACTTTATTATGTCTGTTTTCCAGTTCTTCTGTGAAATCCATAGATGAAGGTCTTTCAGGATCAAAGCCACTTTGGCAACTGTGAGGGATTTAAAAGTAAATTCAGTCAAAAATTGTTGGTATCATTCTACTTGCAAAATGATAATTCTTCATATCAGCATATTTTCAAAGGAACACGCCTATTTCTGTGAAATGTCCCTGTTAAGGTTTCTAGTCAAAATTAGAGAAAGTGAACTAAACAAAACAAATTGCAAGAGAAGGAGACAGGAAAAGAGAAATTGAAGCAAGTTTTTGAAAAAGAAGGGTGTACAAATAATGTCAACATTCCCCAAACAGAATATCTGGGTTTGTGTTCGGAGAAAAAACCAAAGAGCATTGGAGGTTTTTGAGCTTCCTAGTGGTGAGAGTGATAATAAAAAAATTTCATTCAAATGCTTTCCCTTAAAATCTCACTCATTTTTTAGGCTAGACTATTTGACTATTTTTAAGCAAAACATTTATTTTGTGACTTTTCTAGTTCTAAACAGAAAAACAAGTGAAATAGAAAAAAATTGAAACACTCTTCATAATCTACAAAATAAAAAGTAAAAAGCATGCATGTTTGGAAAGTCATTCCTCTAACATCTTTATATGCTTAGCTATTTTCCCTGGCATATAGCAGCAACAAATAAAGAACCAGTTTTGTATTAATGTCATCATCCTGTCTCTTTGCAGATAGTTAGTGCAGTCCAAAATAGATGCATGTGCTTGAAAGATTAGTCCTGGTTTTATATACATAATGTATTGACATCATTTCTCAGCTCTAAGCATAGATAATTTTTATTTAAAATGAAGAAACATAATGAAGACTGTGTGCTGGAAATGTCATAAGGAACTGCTTGTGCATATTATCCATTTTCATTTTCTATTATTTATGTGATGGAAATTGTAAGCATGCTGTGAAAAGTGATGCCCCAGACTTGAAACATATGAAGTTGAATACTACAAAGGACTTTGGCATTTGAGTTACCCTGAGAAATTATTCTGTTTGACTGTTATGAAGGTGAAAGCAAAATAGCCTTCCTTAAGTTTATGCTTCAATTTGCTATAACATCTTTGCTTATTTCCTTGTTCTGATGTCAAGAATAACCTTAGCACAAAATTCTGTTTAGATGATTTTTTTAAACAAGTCTTGATTATGAAATGTAGCCATAATCACACTCTACACATGATTAATCTCCAAAAAGCCACATACTTAGAGAGGATATGTAATTAAAACTAAATATTATCCTTTGCCATTAGTAAATGCTCTTCTTATCAGAGTTGCAGAATGCTGGCTGAAGTATTACATGGATCTGTTGGGAGTATGGTTAATGTACTAACATCTCTGGCTAAATCCATAGTAACCAATGGTAAATGTTATATATCACTTTTAATTTGCACACTCCTAAGGGATGAAAGTTTTATAGTGCTTCCAGCTGTGAGCCAAAACCCCTCAGTGCTGCAGTGTTAGTAGTAGCTGTACTCTACAAAATGTCAGGACTGACTGTAAAATGTGTTGGGTTTTTTTTTTTTTGGGGGGGGGGGGTTGGGGTTTTTTGTCATTACATTATTTTTGCTGTAATTCAAGTATGCTGTTTTGCAAAGAGAGATCATAGAGTTTTAGAATCAGAATGGCTTGTCTTGAAAGGAATCTTTCAAAACACATCTAATCTGATCCAAATTCCCCTGGGTATGAGCAGCTTTCACTAGACCAGGTTGCTCCATCCAACCTGACTTGGAACACACCCAGGGATGGGGCATCCACAGCTTCTCTGTGCAAACTGTTTCAGTGCATCACCACCCTTATTGTAAAATATATTTCCCTTATGTCTAATCTAAATCTACCCTCATTCACTTTAAGAGTTTTACCACTTGTCCTGCCTCTACAGACCCTGGTAGAAAGTCTCTCCATCTTATAAACCAATTTCATATGATAAAAGTTTGCAATAAGGTCTCCCTGAGCATTCTCTTCAGCTGACTGAACTCGAACTCCCTTTACTCTTCATCGGAGACATGTTCCATCCCTTTGAACACCTAGTGACCATCCTCTGGACCTGCTTTAAAAGATCCAATCCTTCCTTGTGCTAAGGCTCCCCAAGATGGAGGCAGTGCTCCAGGTAGGGCCTCCCAAGAGCAGAGATGGGGAGAATCTCCTCATAATTTAACATACCTGACTGATAGATAAAGTATTTACCAGAGTAGGTCATACACCAGAAGAAGGGAACAGGGAAAATTAATTACAGTTTTTGAACCCTAAAGTCTTTTGCAGGATGTCTTTGGAGTTGGCAGGCTTTAGCAAGCACAAGGTTTTAGACTCATTATGGGATCTACTGAATTAAAGTCTTGTATCAGAGAGGAAAACAGATAAGCTGAACTTTTTAGAGCTCAGCAATATTTGAAAACTGTTCAGTGAGGACCATCTATCAGGTGAACTGAAATAGGCAGGCATCTTACAGAAGACAAATAACTTTTAAGGAAACAGGAAGATGTATGAAAGTTGAATTAAATTTCCTTAGGAAAACATGCATATGGATTTTCAGCATGTATTTCACCAAATGTAACAAGACTATTTCAGTGTAAGATTTTTATTATTATTTAAGATTAGAGACAATGTAATCTCTGTATAAGACAGCACAGCCCTTCTGAAATCAGACGAGTTATACTGATTTATAGTAACTGGCGATCTCATCCTGTATTTTTCCATTAATAAGCTTAAAAAAGCTATTTCTTCACAAATAGGAAAGCTAATTGTTTGACCTTTCAGCCTCACCTTTTTTTATAGTTTTCTCGGGTATTTACAGAGAAGAGTTATGAGAAACAACCCATCTCAAGACAGTGTGAGCTGAACCTCTGCGCTGCTCCGGTGATGAGCACAACTGTGGTCTCCAGTGAGCATGATGTCTGCACAGCTGATGTGCCTTAGCTACTGGGGTTCTTGTATTTCATATTACAGTCATGAGACAGCTCTGGAGCTGGACATCAGTGTCTGATGTGCAAGTGGGGTCTGGGAGTTCAGCAGGGGGAACCAACTTTGGTTTTTCTCGTTGCAGCTTGGAAAGCGCAGTTCTCGGATGGGATCATATTTTTCCTTTTAAATGCTTTTCACTTTGTGGGTTGGACTGAATGAGTTTTAAGCAGCTGTCCTTTATTACATTCAGAAACTTCAGCTGGTGGGTTTGGCCAACTTCTTGCCTAAAACCAAACTATTCTATTTAGCATTTTTCGACATACATCAGAAAACACATATTTTAAAACAATGCTGCATAACTTTTATGTTCTACATCTCCATCTATCTCATAGTTATTCACACCCAATCTTATGTTTCACTACAAGTCAAATGAGATAAATTCTTCTCTTAAGTTACTGGGGCAGAACTAAATCAATCTTCATCCTCTTAGCCTCACAGACTGCCCGGATCCTGCTGTGTCTTTGGGTCTTTCACTCTTGTTCCCTTTTGTTCAGGCTACCTTGAGTGCTCCCCCATGAGAGTGGACTGGAGCCATTAAGACTGTTATCTCCAGGATTTCGTCTTAATGACCCTTAAGTGTAAGCTGTTAGGCACCAATTAGAAAGGCCTCCTTCCTCTCTCTAAGTGGGTAGGCTCTATTAACTTGACAAATCCTCAAGGTGAAATATCTATTGGGTACAGATTAAAGTTGTTTAGGAGTTTTTTCTTCCCAGAAGGAGCTGATTCAGCAAGACCAAAATGCTTATAAAGAATATATTGCTTTTGAGAAACACCCAGTGAAATTCAGCCAGAGCTTAATGAAATCACTTGTTTTTCTGCTGATGCATTCAGTGGGGAAACCTGACTTCCTTTACCATATGCAAAGATACGGGAATCACACCATGAGTACTGCCAGAAAATCTTAGTGCTTTGCTGACATGGAGTTGAGAAATTTGAATTTTTTTAGATCACCATTTTTAGTCTGGTTGAGGAGTGCTGAAGTCTGTGCTGACAAATCTAGTGATTTCAGACTCAGTCATGCACCCTATTTATGTGTTCATATATTTGTTACTCAGTTATACCTGGACTATCAAATTCTGCCACTTGTCAGTCATACAGAAGCCAAAAAAATACCTGGATCCATGAATGGCATGAGGACTTGATTTGTCAGGTCTAACAGCATTTATTTTAAATATACGTTTTTGTTTACTCTTAGGTATTTTATTTAAACTTCATTGAAAGTATTCTTTTTCTTTCACAATGAAGCATTCCACTCTTCTCACCAAATGTTGGACTTTTTTTTCTGTGATCAGGATTTGTAGCATTATACTTAATTTCTAATATTACACTGTGAGAGTGAGAGGCTTGGATCCAGTCTTGTTAATTATCAAGACACTTCTACTTCTATTATAGATCTCAAACTAAAGCTCATGAAAAATAATTCTGTAGCACTGTCATATAGTATTATCTGCTTTGTGCCCATGGTGCAAGGGTAGAGGAAAATTTTATACCCATTGTGAAAGTTGCATCAGTTTGCATCAAATATGGATTTTTTTAATGCAAATAGGATTCCCCACTGCTTCTATTACAACTTGCTACTAGAAACCAGTACCTGAAAATTCTCTTTCTTCAATGTGTTGGGGATTTCATTTCTATTGATGACAAGTGCTATTACACAGTAATGGATTATAGGAATTGATTTAAAATAAAAAATATGAGAAGGATTATATATGCAAATGGAGGAAGGAAGGTCAAAAAAGTATATTAGAATGTAAGGAATGATGGAATAAAAAAGCAGAAATAAGAATGTACATACAAATATAGATAGCAATTCTGATAGCTAGAATTAGACTGTATGACAGATAATGCAAAAGGAGTAATGAATATGCTCAGTGCTAGAATATCTTTGGCACAACAGGAACATTTTCAAATGTTAGTGTGGGAAGAATACTGGGGTTTGAACTATGTGACAAGTATGGGACTTGCATGCCATATATTCTGAACACATAGAAGTTAATAAATTTCCTTTGTTGAAGCTTAGTTTTACACTAGAATATGAGTTTTGCATCTCCATCCTGGGTATCTCTGATTGTTCAACTTCTCCATTACAGTAAAGCTGGAGAAAATAAGTAGGCTCAGTTGATCAGTTTTGCCAATATATCCACTCGTGCTTTCAGATAGCTGTAGAAGGAGGTCTTAGATGCCTGATTTTGATCAGATCAGAGTTTCCTTTGCAACTGTTTCAAGTGTTTAATTCCTGGAAATGAGTCAGTTTTAATGAGAAGATGCACGATTGCTCCTGTGTATCATTCCTATGGAACTACAAGAGCAGGATAGTGTGTTAATAATCCAAGCATACAATCAACTATACAGAGAAACAGAGAACAAATGCTTACTTTCAGAAGAGAAGATTTTTGTTTAAGGAATCTCATTGTGACAGCTCTGCTTTCCATGCAGCTTTGAAGCAGAACTACAGGACTCTTGAAGATTAAGGAGGCAGTGGCATCTACTATAAACTGCATGACTTTCCCAGGGCTGGTGTTAAAATCATATAAAGGACAGATTTTTTTTTTTCCTTATTAGACAGTTTTCTTCTATCCCTTTCTTAGGTTTTAAAAAAAATACTTTTTCTATGAGCTGTGAGGAGGGGAGGGGAGAGGAGAGGAGAGGAGAGGAGAGGAGAGGAGAGGAGAGGAGAGGAGAGGAGGAGAAAATACTTGGACAAAGGGATTTTATTCCTTCTAAAACAGAATGTATCAAGAAAACACATATTCCTATGTAGTTCAAAGACTAAGTTTGTAATTTTTCCTACAGACATATGACAAAAGCCTTTTTTATTCCTTGATTTTTTTTCTTTGTTCAGTGTTACTGTAGAAAGAAAAATAAAAAGGAGATGCCATCTTTTTAATGCATGTGGTGACACTTAGTCTTCCCTTGTGCAACATGTCACACTGAAGCACAGAGTAGTCAGTGATAAAGTCTAAAAACACATAATATGAAGGCAATACAAAGGCTCAGGGACAAAACAAAGCAAAATGAATCCAAAAAACCCAGCAAAATAACCACAAAGCACAAAGCACCTACCCTTAAATGAAAAACATTGATTAAAAACTGCAGCCACTTTTTTTTTTTTCCTAAATCATTCAACAAATTGCAGGGCCACTCACAACAGCATATTGTAAATTACATTGTACTAGTTTTTGTAGGAAACCACCTGCGAGCAGTTGTTGAAGTGCCTGTACATGTTGGTTATGTAATAGAATGAAATCCATGATGCTATTGGGAAAAAAGAAGTTCTCTATGCAGAGGACATTCTTACATTCTTCCTTCCCACTGCTGTAACCTTTCAGAAGAAATTTTAATATTCCATTTCTGGTTTCACACTAAACTGTACAGGTAATAAAGTATATGTCTTGCTGGGTGAAAGCCAGGGCAGAAAGCAGAGTGCAACTCAGGGGTGTTTATTCTTTGGGTGTGCTTATAAAGTCTTGCCTTCCCCACTTTATGTTCAAACAGGTTGTTTGTGAGCTTTAATCAACACAAAGAGTGCCACTGGATAGAAGCCTCAGTTAAGATGTTCAGCATTCAATTAAAAAATAATCAGGTCTTGATTTTTACAGTTCATATTCACACTAAGGATTGTGAAAAGAATTGCTATAAATTATGAATGTACTGCAAATATTATTATTTGCAGAGATTTTGAGGTATTCAGTGATTATTAAAGGAACTCCTGTTCCTCTGGACCCTTGCAAGGTGCCACTTTAGTAGAGAAGTAATGTTTTTTTTAAAATGATATTGTCCTCCTTTCCACCAAACTCAGCAGCATTTTTTTCCCACTGGTAATGTGGTTTTGTCTCTCTTCTACCTACCTGTTACATGTTCCATCAAACAGAGTGAGAAGTTGTTCACTTCTTCCAAGACGAGGGGTCATATATCTTCCTTATAGATGTACAAAATCAGGTAATAAAAATCAATTCAAATGTTTCCAAAGTAATCAAATAGCCATTGGTTGAATTTTCACCTGACAGCAGAAAAGTATAATGTATGGCAAAATAGAACACAGAGTGCTGTGTTTTACAGTAGAAATATATGGCTGTTTTTCACTGAAAGTAGCTACTTTCAGAGATAATTACCTTGTTTATTCACTAATGATCACTTCAGATACAAAGCTATGTCTGCTTATTTTCACAAGGAAAAGAGTGCTGTTAATTTCAGAAGGAAATGTTATATTTTTCTCTCTATTTAGAAATCATTAAGCAAATGATTTGTCAAATTGCATGTAATAGATTTACTTTTATTGATGTTGATCTTTCACAATATTGGGAGAGAGAAGTAATAAAGATAAAATCAGTGAAAGAAGCCAAATAGAGAACATTTATTTCTATTTTTCCTAATTAAAGAAGCTTTGTAAGTAAACAGTCCTAAACTTTATCACGACCTCTTCTTAGTCAAGATGAATACACTTATAAGAACTGCCATAATATTCTTATTTAATACTCTCTCTGGGCCTGTAGCATAAAACTTTAATGAATAATTTGTCAACATTACACATAAATCTCTCTGCTGATGCATATCTTAATCTTTTTCATAATTTGTGGGTCAAAGTCTGTTATACTTAATGCAAGAAAAATATATATTTGAGCAATACCAAAGATATAATCTTCAGACAGGTTTATTGCACGCAGATGCATTCATTCACATTGGATATTTCTCATTATTAGCAAATATATATATATATATTTGCAATAGTATATTTAGGTTGCACCTTTTCTTTCCTTACACAGCTGCATTATAAGATTTCCTAGGCTCCACTTAATTTATTGCAGCTTCTTGTTATGCAAAGAAAGCACCTACTTAAAAACCCCTACATATCAGATTGTATAGAGGCTTCATCCTGGGAAAGAGATTATTAAAATGTAATTTATGTCTCTGAATCTGAAGCAAATCACCTAATTCTGAAACAGTTTCTAACACAAGCTAATTTCTCTCGCTTGCTTTTTGTATATGGTAACTTAAATTAAAGTTAAGTTTTCCTACATTTTGTGACTTTGCAGGACCACTTTACAAGTTTGATTTTAGTCTTGGTTTTTCTGTATGAATATTGTTTATTACTTGTTCAATAGTCTTACTTTTTTTTTTTTGTCTTTCCTTTAAATAGACAGAAATTAACAGAGTCCCTTGAATTTTAGGTTATTTTACTGATGCTTTTGCACCAATTATTTTGTCTCAGTAAAGTTTTCAATTAAACCCCTGGTGACAGGAGGTGGAATTCTCCAACACTAATCTGGAAATTCCACCTCCCAGTCACTGGGGGGTTAATTGAAAGCTTTTTTGTGGAAAAAATGATTGGTATATAACCAATCAGTAAAATATTATGAGACTATAAGGAATACTGTTAACCTTGGACTGTCTAAGGAGAAGCATATTGCATTACTTTTAAAAGAGAAAAAAGAATTGCAAGAAACATATGAAATGGGTCAGTGTACTGAAGGAAGAATTCATTAATGAGCTCCAAGACAAATTCTCATTGCCTTTTAACACAACACCTTTCTGACATGGCTCTCTAATTTCAGCAGGGCATGGTGTGTCCTGTGCTCCTGTGGGATGAGCTCTGTGAAAAAGGCACCACTCTCATCTAAGACCTTACGTAGTGTTAATTGGCAAATTGGCTTCTTTGCCTTTGATCTACAGATCTGTGGTGCTTAAAAGCAGTGAAGGTTCGGTTCCCAAAACAGCAGTTTTCAAAGAATTAAAAAGTCCGTGCCAGTAACTGTATTTGCCTGAAACTAAAAGTAAAATGGGGAAAGTCGGACCGCTGAAGAAACTTTGATAGGTTTTCTGGGTAGTATGCATGATGTAATAAAATCACACGATTTTTTTAATATTGAATAAAAATAGGACCCTTCAAAAACCAGGAGTTGAAGCTCCAGCATTATTGAAATATATTCTTTTAAATGTAAAATAACATTTATTCTTCAATCAATATGCTCCTGGTAAATCATATCCTGCTGTGAGTGAATTTCAGAGATTACATTACAAATTCTTGATATGTATCTGTCATTCTTTGCAGAGCTGTTACTTTAGCTGCATGCATTGATCAGCTAGAGGAATGTGGATCCAAAGAGAAGAAATAATTACTGAGCTATAGCCCTGCATTGATCTTCTTGTAGTGTGATAGCTAACCAGAAGCAGATTTGCTTATTCTGATCCAGTAGGCACAGTATACAATAAGTCTTTTATCTTGTTTTCAACCATTTCTGAAAAAAAAAACAAACAAACAAAAAAAACCCAATTGTCAGGAAAGAGGAAAATGTCCTATTTTTCATAAGTGTTTTGGCATTAAATGTATAAACAACCTAGGACTCTTCATCCTCAGGTCAATGAATTATCAATGAATTATATGGGAGATACAATTCTTTCTCTCTCTATGATCCCATCATTTGTGCTCCTGTCTGCACAGTGGGGCCAGTTAATGAGAGGAATGGAAATACATTGTCTTTTAATACCCCACGGCCAAATGGCTTTTATCCACCATATAGATTCAAAACCTTCCAGGATGAGAACCCAATGTAAACTGTGGCTCAAAACCAAAAATCACAACTGCCACATCTTCTTTATGAGGAAGCTCTTACATGCTGATCTCATCACTTACATTTTTGGGTTTTATGGGAGCATCCAGTTGAGAACTCCCAATGCCAAGAGAGAGGGTTTCTGGTGTCCTTTGATCCTTTATCAGTTATGTTTCTTAATGCCATGCATTTCCTACTGTTCAGCATGGTGGGTGTTGCTAGTCTCAAACAACCCTCATCCATTTACAGAAAGACCTTAAAGAAAGTGCATCAGCCTGATGAGTTCCACTGCTTGAGCTGAGCACTTAAGGGCGGCAGTGCTGATTACCACTTCATCCAGCAATTTTCTTATCAGTTGAAGGGGCAAAATCAATATTTTTCATATACTATTCTTGTAAAATCATATTGCCAAGATTTTTTGTTTTGCTATGGGGGTTTACTTCATGATCAAATTGCTCTGAGAAGCACTTCCTACATAAGTTGAGCAATTCATGTTATGAGAAAAAGAAGACATGATGATGAGATAGGGAGGTTTTGTAGAAGGCAAGGAGCTGCCAAATGTAAAGTTCAACAAAGATCTGGAAAGACATCAATATACAACCAACTCTGTGTTGAGGCATGAAAATATTATTGAAGTGGTTTTTTTCTGGCTTACCTCCCTAAAAAGCTGCATGTTTGGTCTTTTGACCATTCCCTTGTACTTAAACAATCCAGGAAGATGACAACCCGACAAACTCAAAACTAATCAATAAAAAACTAGAATATATATCACCTAAGAAGCCTAAGGGAATAATAGATGATTCACTAAATATATTTCAGTTACAGTAGTTAGAATATTATCCTACAAAATATATGAGGAAACCATGATTTATTAGTATCTCAAAATAAATAGAAGTCATCATATTTCTTAAAATGCTTCAAAAGTTTTCTAGGAAATATGGTTCATTAAACAGGCTTCTCAACACAATTCATGATACATGTACACAATAATGTATATTCAATAAATATTTAGTCATCCATCTCCCATTGTCATGCACTGACAAGAGGACAATCAAAATCTTTTTCCTTCTAAGAAACCGAAGAACTTGATAATTCAAAAGAGAAAGGAAATTATGTCAAGTCATTTGTCAAAATCATCATTAGCTTGCATGATAAAAGAAACTCCTATGGAGGTTCGGGAAAGATTCATCATATCTGAAATGTTGGATAAAATACACTTTGCAGCTGCTTGCAAGATCTTGTGTTGCATTTGAAACATTTTTGCTGTAGAAATATTTAAAATATGGTCCCTTTTTTCACAAATCTTTCTAAGTTGTCTCTGTGGTCTAGAGAGGGAAACCTTGAGGGGTTATGGGGTTTAGCAGCGCAGAGGGAGAAGGGAGATGTGGAGCAAATTTATTCTTATCTTTTTACCAAACATATCTGTTTTACTCTTCAGGAATTTTCCCATAAGACTGCACTTGAAAATGCAATACCACAATAAATCGAGCATGAGGCTGACACTGAAGAGAACACTGACCCTTTTTACATGGTGTTAATTTATGTTGCACATCCCATGCCACTTGTTTGAACTCCTATTAATATTTAGTTCTCTTCCAATTTGTTATTTTGATTTTCAGGCTACATTTACTTGAAATCAGAAACTCAGAATAATTTAGATGGAAAGAGATTTCAGGGGTCATGTGATCGAACTTCCTCTTCAAAGCAGGCCAACTTCAAAGGTAAATACAAATTTAGAGCTAAATCAGGTTATTCCAAGTCTTGCTTAGCTATGGATGGATATTCCAAAATTTCCCAGGGAATATTTTTCTCTTTTGACTCAATCATGGAAAAAAAAAATACTTCCTCTTATGTTCTAAGCAGAAACTTCCTCACAGAAAATTGTCTGTTTCTTTTTATCCCACTACAATGCACTTCTTAAAAAGGTCTTTGTCTTGTCTGCAACTTCCCAATATTCATTTAAGTAAAAAGTATTATCTTCTCTATATATGGTTAAATAATAGTCTGTATTTCTTATTTTACCTCTACCACTTCCACCACCAAAATGGTATTTAAGTGAGTGATTGTAAAAGAACCATTTTATATGTTTTTGCATTAAAACTTCAAGATGTATGAAACTGTGATATGTTGCTTGAATTAGGTATAATATAAAAGTTAGCTATAATTGCTCAAATTCAAGTGTCTAAAGGCTCTATGATCAAGAAGCTCTTACTTCTGTGAACAATGAAAGGTATTTCTAAAATAAAGATGCTGTTTTGCTTGGTTTTGTTTTGCTTTCAGATACCTCTATGCATTTATTCTTTCATATGCAAAAGTGACATATGCTGAAATACACCTGAGAGTGCCAGCTCACTGTGATTTTAATTCCAAAAGCAAACAGCAAGTGACTGTTAATGTGAGAACTGTGACTACAATTAGGTATTCTGTGATGTAAATTTCTTATCAATATTTTAGATTAATATCTCTGCCTATGTTTTTTAAAAAGGTTGTATTTGAAATTCAAATCTAAGACAAGTTAGCTGGCTTCCCTGAAAATCTCTAATAAACAATAGCAAATTTATATTGTTATTGTCAAACAGAATTAAGCAGACACAGACAATATTGCTATTTTGCATATTCAAAAGTAAATGCAAAGTAACATATAGTGATGGGCTCATTATTTTCTAGGAAATCAAAATGATTCCTCTAAACAAAACCAATTTGGTTTTACCTTATTTTTCAGGTTGCCATTTTCCATTAGTAATATTGTAACAGAGATATAACACCATTGACTACTTTGCAGAAAGCCTTTATTAAATGTTACTGCAAAATAACAGCTATTTTCTTTGACTGAAAATAGAACAAATCATACTTAATCCAAGCAATCTTTCAGCAAATCCTTTTAAACAAAAATCTACCATCTGTGAACCACTCCTACTGAACCCATCCACAGGATCATGATATTGTTTGAGAAAAGAAAAAAAACCACCTTGAGAAACTTGGTATTTTTAACAGTCATCAGTCAGTTTAGGTCTCATTTTAAGAGACACAACACAAAACCATGTCCCAGTTCTCACCTATCTTGCCTATGTGTTTTGAGACCCAGCAGAAATGAAGAACAGCCAGACAGGCTACCAGGTTCACCAGATAATGTCCTGGATTTCTAATCATCCTGGTTCCTATTTGCTCAGGGACAGAAAAATGATTCAGGATCAATGCAATCAAATTATATCACATCCTGTAATTTCTGTGTATTTATATATTCTAAGATGTGGTAGGACAGGTGTGAGGGGAGCAGGCTGCCAGCAAGTCACAGCAGATGGCATCAGGCTGCCTTGGAGTGAAAGCACAGGGGTCACTTTAATGTTTACAGCTCAAATCTACAGTGGTATTTGCTCATCTAATCCCCACCTGGGTTTCTAATTTGCTATTGACATTCCTGGGTGTTAAATACACAAATGTGTGCCTCTCTGGATCCCTGGGAGCTCTCAGGGGGAGCAGCTGAGTTGGTCTGGTGGATCCCAGCACTGGAAGATTATCTCCCACACCTTCCTTTCTGATTTCTGGTCATCATTAAAGCCCTTAATGATCTGACTGGGGTCAGTAAGAATATAGAAAATATTAAAGTGTTTGTCCTCATTTTTTGCTGTATTCTTTTTGTGTATATTTTTTGTGTTGTTTGGGTTTTTCTTTAGTATCTTTTACCAAATCACAACCTTAATGAATGAGTTTAGGGAGTATTTTCCTGTTGTTCAAAGTGGGAAAGTTTTCTTCCTTGGCATCTTTTCCTTGTGAACTTGAAAGCTGCTCAAACATGTAGATTTGCATAAGGTTACATTTTCACACTCTGTAATTAAGGATTAAAAGTTGAGTATGTGTCTCAGATCATAAAAAAAAAAAGCAAAAGGTGAGATGGTAAAATGGAAATGGACACTTGTGATGACAGAGGTTCAAAAGTCTTAGTTCTCAAAGTCTTTTTTAGCAGAATTTCAAAGCTGGAGATGTTACTCTAGGTCATCCTCACTTCACTATTTTCAGGGGAAGGAAGAATGGTCAGAAAGTTACTGATACTGTGACCAGTCTTCCATCATGCTACCTGTTGAGGTCAGGAGTGATGGTGTCTTACTCCTACCTTTATTTACCTGGCTTGCTTTTCCTTCAGTTTCTCCCACAGAATTAAGTTAAGTTATTGCCACGAATATACTGCTTATGTTCCCAGAATGAAAGGCAGAACATCTGAGCCAGCTTGATTCTGTGAACAGCCCTGCTTAAGTTGGTGATTGAGGAAATATTCACTTTACATTTATGACAAGGAATGCGCACATGCATATTTAAAATATAAATTGAGAAATACAGAATAGGGAAAATGGACATGATTGGACAAGGCAAAAGTCTCTGTGATGGCTTTCATGAAGTCAGGAATTAATTTGCGCTATGCTGTGCATGTAGTCAGCAGAGACAGGCTCCTACAGAGCCAGAATTTATTAGGCAAAATGAACCTCTGGAAATATCCAAGCTCATACATTGCACTTTGGAATTTAACCATTCATAATTATTAATTTGACTAGAAATAGATGTCTATATTATAAACATCTATACCTGAGATCATTTTCAAAATTAGTATCATACTGAACAGAGGGAAAGGGATACTTTCATGATGTGTTCCATCATTTCTTACCATGGACATCTAACAAACTCAGATATATTCTTCCCCAAATTATACTTTTCAATGCAAAACAGAGTCTGAGGTGACATACTCAGATACTGATGCTAGGCAGGATAAATCCTACCCTCTGTAGTAAGGAGAACAATCTAGTATTTCAATATTTGCATACTGAACGAGTTCACATCGCACTGCTTAGAAAACAATGTCTATATGCAAAGTGCATATTCCCATCTGCACATCTTCCCTATTTTCTATATACTTCCCTGTAATTATATTCTAAAATAAGGGACAATACTGGGAAAAGAGATTTTACTTCCATAATATTTATTACCATGGGATATCACTGAGGCCAAGAACACAGTAGGATCAAAAGAAAAAAAAAAAAGGAACAAAACAGGATAAGCAGCTATATGGATAACAAGAACATCTGCAATTATATTAGATTAAACAAAAATTCATAAGGGATATAAACCTTCATGCTTCAGAGCATAAGCTAATCACTAACTGATGGGAATTAAGAAACTTCTGTTATGGAGAGGTTAATCCCTAATTGCCTACTACAGTATTTCTTGCAACATCATCTGAAGCAAATAGTACTGCCACTGGATACTAGACAAAACAGACAATTAGTCTCATGTTATATAATAATGTCTATCTTGCTGTCTTGTGACTGCAATGTACAAAATGCAAATCCACGTTTACCCTGGTTTCCTAAAGAAAAGAATTTTACACAATCACCTTGTCTGCTATCTGCCATACCCATCTAATATATTCTGAACCCATTAGCCAGATTCAACATTTGCCAAAGGAATTGAACCCTGGCGGATAATAAAATTCAGTAAAATCAGAGGCTTGGCCATGGAGAAAAGCCCCAGTTAGTGACACAGTGCCAGGAAATATTCAAGAGCTCATCCATTGGTTGACCTGCTGCTAATCAACCATTCCCTTAATCCTGGGCCTTAGGCTACTCAGAAGAAGCTTGTTCATGTCACCTCCACAGGAGTTAGAGGGAACACTACCAAAAGGAGAGTGCAGATGGAAGAGGTGGAGCTTAAACATGCAGATGTGAACAAAAGAAATATCTGAAAGATTAATAGGCATCTGGGAAATAGAGACAAAGTAATAATCTCTGTGGTGAATAGATGAGTGGATGTAAGACAGTAATTTACAGAAGATCTGAGTTAATTCCCTTTTTTATTCATAGGACAACTCATTTGAATGTTCCAGAAAAAAATATGTCTGAATAGTAGAAATCACATAGGGTTGTTTTCAATGAAACAGTGCACCCTCAGCCACCTCAGCGTCTTCTTCTCTTATTGCTTTTAATTCTGCATCAAAACCAGAGACCCATGGTGGCCCTGACATTTTTATGCATGGATAATTATTTTGTCCTCCCTTTTTCTCCTCAACAAAAGAGATAATCCACAGATCCACTTTTAATTTCTGCCCAGCACACCACTGACAGAATTAATACACAAGAGTTTGTTTGCCTTCATTTTCAAAGGCAGTACAATTAAACAAGGCCTGTACTCAGAAAGGATGATAAAAAAGACAGTAGTACTATGACCTCATTTAAAATAGCTTGAGGGCTTCTCTAACTTACAGCATTTTTATGAGACCGGTGAAAGGCTCTCTTTCTTCTCTGTTATTCATCCTGTATATGTCCATCCCACAGGGTTGACAAGGTATTTGTGGGAATCAGCTGTGCTGACTCTATACAAGTAGAGACTTTCCCTCTGCTGGGAGCACTCTCCACTTGCAGATGAAATGCATTCGCTGCACTGCAGAGCAGTGCAAAATGATTAGAGCTGAACCGAGACCTTAACTGACACTCATTATTACGGTATGTCTGCGCTGTAAGAAGATGTGTGATTGCAGCATGTATCAGCATATTTGCACTGCCTTCCATTCAGCCAGGGAAAATACCATGGCATGGAGCTTGAGGATGAGATTTACAAGTCTGTTAGAGACCATTGCTTCACAGTTCTTATACTGGGTGTGCATAAATGTGCATTTGGTATATACATATATATCCATATAAATACACACATATAAATCCATACAAATATATTTATAGTAAGTATAGAGTAGACCAGAAGGAGATTAAATCAGGTCCAGACATAGGCCATGCATTCAGTTGTCCATTCTGGTAAATTACTGAAAAGTCTCCTGGCACAGCTTTGTTCCAAGATCTGGTACAATCCCTCAGCTGTGTACAGGAATTAATGTGGCTCAAGAACTGCAGTAAATGGGCAGCGTGCATATATGCGTTCTCTAAAATGCCAATTTTTTGAAGCTAGCAGGGAATAGACACAGTTAGGATATGACAATTTGTCTAGGGGTAGCTGAACAAATACCAGTGCTGTTATATTTGTATAATACAATCAATGACAGGTGGATGCTCACCATCACCCAAAATTACTAAACAATAGCTATCCCTACTACACCTTTACTCTTGAGGATCACTGTACTAATCATGAGCAAGCAGATTCTTGGCTAGATGAGACACTGGTAGAAATAATATAGTTCTCATGTTTTCATTCATGTTCATTCAAAGGCTACTTTTACTGATATTTCCCATTTGCCTGAGACTCTGGCAGCCAGATCACCATTCTCTGTTTTGTCTCTGGAGCAGAAGAATTAATAAAATTATTAAATAACTCTTCCAAGAAATGACTCTAAGTGGGAGCAGAGATATTTAAATAATTAGATGCAGAAGTGAGTTTGCTGATCATTCTTCAGGATTTTGTGTAATATTTGTGTTGTCCCTGTAACCAGGCTTTTACAGGAGAAGGTGCTGAAGAGAAAGGTTTTTGTAGAGTGTATGCTTATAGAGTGCAAGGACAGCTTTCAAAGTTGCTGCTCTTCAATAAATATCATTGCTTTTTACTGCATAGAGACTGTATACTAGAAAGAGGGAAGGAATTTATTAATTTGGGAAATAAATAATATATTTCTCTATATATTAAGTGTGGTAAAGGGTATTCAGCCCCATTCTTTCAAGAGCACTGAGAGGGGTCCTTCTTCCTGAGCAGCTATGTTGGCAGTCCTCAGACAGGAGGAACAACTCTTGCCAACTGTCAGTAATAAATTGAAAAAATGACAAATTCAGCTTTAATAGAAAATTTGCACAGGGGAGAGCAAATAGCCAAGGAACATATGTAAAAATTTTTAGGCATATGGGCTTCTTGCTGTCCTAGTAATTAATATAATACTGCGAGTGCCTTTATGTTCTCTCTTCTCTTCTCCATAATCTGCGCATAATGGAAGCTGCTTGGGATATGATCAACACTTGCTGCTTTTATACATTATAAAGGACACTTGAAAAACATGTATTGGCAACTGGATACATAAAATACAGAAGGAGATGATGGAGCAGTAGATCTTGAAACAAAACAAAACAAAACAAAGATGTTATTAAAGACCAGATACTAGATCCTTCAAAGTGAAAAACACACCCCCCAAAACTTAAAGGCAAGAAACAAGAGAATTACAGGACACGATTTGATTCAAACTTTCAATTGCTAACCACACATCCCATTATTCTCTTGCAATGTTATGCTTCAAACAGCTTATGAAAACTGAATATTTCTGGAGAATCCACAAACAATCTATGCTTTGCAAATGTATTTTACACATCCTCTAGAAACCTTTAACCTAAACTCAGCAAAGTGAAAAAAGGGCCTTAATTCACCTATGCATTAAATTACTTCATGATGTGAAAAAAAAATGCTAATGTAATTCTGAGGTGAGAATGATTTGATGAGAAAAATAGCAAAAAATTTCTATGGGAAGGTTGAAGAAACCATCACCCTTTAAACTAAACAGGAGATGAAGGATAAAGAAAAATTAAAGCTAATAATCTGAAAGATATTTTTAAAAGAGAAGATTCAATTAAAAATCAACAGCAAATAGAAATTTATTTCCTGCTTTTAATAGCTTGAAATATATTTTTTTTAAAGAAACATCCCTGCACCCTAGTGAAAAATAATTAAGAAAGGGACTTGCATTTTCAACATATTTTTTTCCAATACAATCTATAAATCTGTCTTGAGACTAGTAAATATCTGAATTATCAGAATAGAAAATGGGATTTTATTACTGATTATTTTGGAATGGTCACCTATGACTATTGAAGGCATTTCATAATATGAGACAATCACTAATTAAAGCTTTAGACTGGCCAGGTTAAAACACAATTGTCCATAAGAGGATTTCTCATTCTATTTACCTGAAGTGTTTGATATTGGCTTTCTGTCAGAATTATTACTTCTGACTACCAGGACAATATTTGCAATAGCATAGTAATTCCCATGTCCTTCTATCATCCTTCAAAGTTCACAGATTCCATGCATATCTTGTTGAAGAAAATAAACAAACAACCAATCCAAAACCAGACTTAAAAATTCCTGGCACTGCTGTTCCATAGTACATCTGAACGGTGCAACAGTGTCTGATCACTCTGTAGATTTTTGTGACTTTTCAGGTCAGAGTGGGGATGGCTGATTACATAAAGAATGACCCAGGATGCTGACACACAGCAAAGTGCACGGTACCAATGTCACAGTTTCTAGACCATGTACCTATTTAGGTACTATTTTGATGCAACAGCAGCTGTTTCTGCTGAAAAGTTTTTTTTTGTCTTCCACAAACATACAATTCCCATGTTATAAAAGACAGAGAAATAGCTTTTACTCATCCAGATTGTAATAAAAATTATAAAGTTTTGGTGAAAAAAAAATGTTTGGATGAGTACCCATGCCAAATTAATTTAAAATATTCATAATACAATGTTAATATTTGCATCTCCAATTTCAGTATTTATAGGATCAGAATATTCTCCAATATTTGCTTAAACTGACTATTACCACATGCATGCTGCCATTAAATTCACTTTATAGAATATTCACACAAGACAAACACAAAGGAAGCAAAAAATGATAATGGAGAATTCAATTATTTTACTTGATTTCATACTCACAGAAATATTTCATAAGTGTTCATTCAATATTGGCACCCATTGCTATATCAGTAAATCAAATGTTCTTTAAAAAGAACCATTAAAACATCATCACTTTTCTTTGCTAAATTGTAATTGTAGTTCTCTTCAATTGCCTGGGTCAGTGGTTAGTTGTCAATCGGGAGGTAAAAAATTCCTTATTGCATCATTCTTAATAAAAATGTGAATCTGTTGAATAGATATTCTCAATACAGAGATCAGAAATCATGGCATGTAGGACAGAATTGTCCTGCTCTTACTCCAGCCCTGGAATTGTTCCAGGCCACGCTGGATTGGGGCTTGGAGCAGCCTGATCCAGTTGGAAGTGTCCCTGCCTCTGGCAGGAGGGGTTGGAACCAGGTGGTCATCAAGGTCTCTTCCAACCCAAGCCACTCTAATATTCTGTGACAGCGGGAATGAAAAATGATAGTTTTGGTTAGATCAGAGTGCAGGTGCCTTCTTTTTCTGCCTGAGAAAGAGGGTTTAGGTATGGCAAATCTTGAGATTTCCAAATTACTGAGAAGAAAACTAAGTGACCTCAGCAAGAGGAAACCAATATTATTGGAAAAACAGCTGTCTCTTCTGGAGAAAAATGTTAACTAAAAGTAGCAGTAACCCAGTGAGATTCTCGGGTTGTTTCAGCATTTGCAAAATATAAAGTGAGAGCAGTAAAGTATTGGAAAAAAAAAACCTCTGTATGAGCATTTTAAAGCAAGGAACTCTGAAAGAAAGACACTCTGAAAGGCTCTTGGGGGAAAAATAGGTTTTACTGGTAGGTGGCGAGTCAAGAGAATAGTTGAGATACTTCTCACAATATGAAGGAATTCTAGAAACTTCCTGTAATTTTGATAAATTAGCAATTTTATTAAAAATAGAGTATATCTCCAGAAACTACCTGGCACTCTAAATACATGTTCTCTCCCTGAAGATCCCTTTTGTGACTCCACTGTCACTCTAGGGATGAACAATAAAGCATCTCTTCTCCCTGCAGCCTGCTACTCTTAGTGCTTTTGAATCCAGCCCACGCAGTGAAAATGGCCTTTTGCCTTCTCCAACTTTCTGCAGTTCATCAACTGACTGTTGCAGCATAATAGATCCCCCTGCAAGAAAGGTGCTAGAGAATTTGGGACTATAAAGATGGAACCTCCAGACAGTCATTCAAACAGCCTTGCTAAAGTCCAAGTCTTTCACGTTAACAGCAAATTACCTGGCATCCCAAGGGGCTCAATTTAACAACAGTGATCATCAAGCCAGTTTATTGCTACCTTCTCTTGGGAAGTTGAAAAGGCTCTTTCCTCTTTTCTTCTGTGAAACTCTTTAGCTTCAGATTATCTGGTTTAACAAACTCAGCTCAACATGGAATTATCTATAGATGTATTTCTTTATTCCTCTAGCCTCTGCCTTCCCCCTGACCTTATTTAAGAAGGTAAAAACTATCTGGGATTAACCACTGCCTCTCAATAAGTACAAATTACAGGAGAAAACAGACTTAATAATTATTTTGCAATATGCCAGTTACCTAATATGTATTTTCTTATCTGCTCTTTTGTGCAGAATTGTGACTGCGCTTACACAAGAATCTCAGCATTATGACTCTCAAAGTTTGGATTTTAAAAAGCTAAACCAGTTCTGCCATAATTATAATTTGAAATAAAACTAAACTGGATCTCACTTCAGTAAGGAAACAGCAGGTGGCCAGAACAGAAGCCACATCTATCATTTTCTTGAGACTGTAATAAATCCTCTAATCTTTTAGACTTATAAGACTGTTCATGTCTATTTCAGTCAAAACAATTTCTCATTCAGTTTCTTTTAACATCACCAAAGTCTGCTAGATTTTCATTATATCAAGTATCACCTTGTAGCATTGTCCTCATCCCCTTATTTTTTTAAAACCCAGAGAAACCCCAGGGTATATAACATTCAGCAGAATAGCGTGCATACAATATACACCTATGAGTGGAGGCAGGAGCTGCCTTATTTTGCTAACAAAATCAACTCTGCACCACAAAAGTAGCACACTCCCAGATGTAAGGATAAGAGACCTTCCTCCAGGCTATGGATTATAGCTCATGTATTTGGGTTACATTAGCATTTCACACTGTAGAGGCTTGATTCAGCCATAAATTCCAGCAGTGTAACAGAGATGAGGGGTCTGAGGCTACAAAAATTTACCTGACATGGCCTGCATTCTTTCCTCAGCAGTGTGGCATGGAGGAATGTAACACAGCTGCAGATGCAGTCACAGATCACAGGAGTACAGCCCTCAGCTGTGTTTAAAATATGCCTTGTGCATGGATCCTGCCTCTTTGCAAACATCCATATACTCAAAGATTTCTAAACACTTTCCCCTAAGGCTAGGAAAATGTTATTAAATGAGCAGGGCTCCATCTAAACCACTCATTGCTGTACACAGGGCTTGCTCTTAAATTCTTGAAGCTGGGGAATTATGTCCCTGAAGGATATATTTCCTGCAGGTGTAGGATATAACATCTTTGTTTTCCTCAAAGATATCTCTCCATTCCTTTTACACAACAGATTTAATTTGACTTGTGAGTTAGAAGGGGCAGTGCACAACTGACCGTGAAGTTACACAGCAGTGACTGTTCCCCACCCCAAACACCCACACTGCACTCAAGAACTCATGGAAAAAGTGAGATTGTCAGTTCCCCTTCCCCTCCCAATCTCCCCTTTATAAAATCTGCACCTGGGTTAGCTTTGGCAGCATAACACCATTGTTATATTCTATCCAGCATGTACTGAGAGATGCTGATCCTAATATTTGGGCTTGCTCCTTTTCCTGCTCTTCCTGCAGGAGGGGAAAATATTATTTGTAAATTAATACAAGAAGTAGTAATTAACTGTTATATAAACCTAATTTCAGCATGGAAAAACATAATAGTTTTTATATTAATTTCCCTGTTATCAAGGCTTCCCACTGCTGAGAAGGATTTGGATGATGGGACCTAAGGCAGCTCTAGCCCTGGGGAATGCAGGAGTAATGGGGCTGTCCTAGGGATGCTCAAAGTCATGGAACCCAAGCCCCAGAGCAGACAATATTGGAAGATGTGCCCTGAAGCCAAAGACCCTGAAAGCTGATACAAGCAGTAAAGCTCACAAATATAATCAAATTCACAGTCTGGAAAACTTCTGATTCATCACAAAATTGTAAAAGACCTTGGATTTACATACATATTAAAAAAAAAATAAACGGATGAAATTAAATTTTTTTGAGACTCGGAAACCCTTTTTATGCTTGTGTGAGCCTGAATTTGTTTCAGATATGAATACAGTTTACATCTCCTGATTTTCTGTTTTCTGGACAAAATGTTTTTTTTTTTATCCTTTCTTGACAATTTATCTTTTTTTGTGATCTTTTGTTGTCTTTGTTGATCTCTTTTAGACTCTACAGTGTTTTCTAGCCTGCTTGTTAATGAGTAGTGCAAATTCTACACACTCTAACTGGATCAAAGACCTCAGTAGTTTGAAAATAATTAAATAACTACATTTGTAAGTCTTCACACAACTCTGAAATTAATACACATGAGAATGATATTGTGTTTCTTATAAGACTGTACATTTAACCCATACACATTTTATAGTTAACTCCCATTTTTTATATTTCTCTTGTTTTGTTTTCCGTTTTTAAGGGACTTTTTGTTTTTCCTTCCTGAATATACTTTGTAGTTGCCTTTCAGAAATTTTTTCTTATTGATTTTAGCCTAATTCTCTAATATACCATGTCTCTGAGTTACTCTTTTGTCATCTAAACTGATGTAACCACTCTTAGCCTGAAGTCCTTCCACTTCTCGTAAGTACATTCACTATTCTGTCATCTATGTCTCTAATGAAAATATTAAATAATACACATCCCAGAACTGCTGTATGTGGTGCCAATTTGAAAGACTTTTATAGGCTGGCAGAAAAGTACTGAGAACTCTTCTCTGAGTATGAAGGTTTTATTTTTCCCAAACAGTTCTTCATCTGCATCAGCTGCATTTGATCAAGACTGCATTTCATAAATTCATTTGTAAAAATGCCATCAATATAAAAAGAATTACATAAGTCAGACTATCAAATATATCTAGTGCTTCCTGCCTATCCTCTTGGCCAGTTACACGTCAAGAAGGAAATTCAGATGGCTTGGCATATTTTGCCAAATCCTGACAAATCCATGTTGCCCTTTCCTTAGCACCTTATTATCTACCAGCTGCACAAAACCAGATTAACGATTTTTTTTTCTATGTCTTTTGGGGTATTAAAATGTGGTCAAATGTTTTTGAAGTCCTTGAGATCTCCTTTCTGCCATTCTAAATATCAGTATTTTTCCACTGGTGTTTCTCTTGCCCTTTGAATCATCTCTTCTTCATACTTTTCTGGAAATAATGCTTTTGTACCTTAGCTAACATTTTGAGCTACTTGAGAGTGTCTTTCATCTATAGAAAGATAATACATCCAATTAACTCTGATTTCTTCTTACTTTAACCTATTTTTCTATCTTGTTGTAAACTAGATCACACAAATTTGTTTTCATAACAAATTTATTTGAAAGAATGGTCTTTTAAATTTGATCTTTTCTAGTATCACATACCTCTAAGTACTTTCTGCACATTTTTTCTCAGATAAAATTTAAGGATTTTTGGAAAACATAGCTGTACTCAGATAATAAACTAATGAACTGGAGCTAGAACCAGCACTGGGATTCAGTAATTTCTGCTGGTGAATTGTTATGATGCCCATGCTTCTGGCCACAGCCAACCAGCCAAAAAATTTCTGGATGTAGTTCAAGTGTCAGTACAGGTTGGGGACCATTCCCAAATGGCACCACAGGTCTGACCATGCTGCGCTGGAGGCTAAGAGAGTTCAACAGCGTGGCTGTGGCAGACTGTGCCAGTTGGCCTCAATGTCAGAAGCTGGTCCCTGGCACTGTTTGATTTGTTAGTACACACCTAGCTTTTATCTCCTGATATTTTTCTTATCCATCAGATGTTAAGTTAGTTCAAGTCCCTCCATCCCAACACTCTTCATCTTTACATGTCACCGTAATGAGCTTAATAATTCCTCATCAATACATTCTCTGAACTTGGCGGTCTATAGGGGTCACGTATGGCTTTTATCTCAATCCATGGGTATTTGATAATTCCATGTTTCACTTGCCTCTGTGTTCATATTGGATGTGTTTTTTTCCTAAATATAAGGCAATGCCTTCTCCATTTTTCTTTCCTTTCATTACAGGGTAAGCAGTCCTTTCCTCTATCTTTCTACATTTTACATAAAGCAAGGAAATAAGAATTCCAGTGGTCTGGATGATGAGCTGGAGACACAAGTTTCAGTAAAAGATTCAGCATAAATTTTATTTGGTTTTATTTCAAATAGCAATAAAAATGGGTTTCTGAGAAAATGACTCACTTATTGGATTTGATATTTGATTCTTCTTCCTGCAAATTGACAGAAATTTGAGATCAGCATTTTTTCACTTTTGGGAAATATGTATAACTGATTATTAGAGTTTTATGCAATATTTAACCCTGCTTATTTTTCAGATACTTTGTATCAGTCATTCCAGGTGCACACAGGTACAACAGCCCTTTCAAGCACAACATATTGAAAAATGGAGACTTTACAAAGAATTGTTTCATCAGGTTTAATGATAAGCAACGTATTTAAAATGCATGTTTTGGACTCCCTTATAATGCATTCGAAGTGGTATAGAGGGGAAAAAATCACATAAAACTTACAAAAATAACCTGAAAGTTTATTTTTTCCACATCCATTCACACATTGAAATATATATGCTGGAAGGAGAGCAAAAAAACCTAGGCCCGCAGTTTTCACAACATCATAGATAATTACAATTATCCTTCTCTGAGGGACATTGGAACTGCCAATTTTCTGCAATTGAAAATAAATAAATAATTCAGAACAGATGTTGACTACTCATCCCAGTTTAGCACACAGGCATGTCAGCACTAAACTTGAAAACAGTGATCGACCTTAAAAATAATTTTTCTGTTTAATTTCCTTTTTTTTGTTGTTGCTGTTCTTCTGTTTGTTTTGGATTTTGTTTTGTTTTCCTCTTTCTGTTTATCTTTTAATGGTTGGACAAAGTTTCAAGTTTGTCATAGGGTGATTTAGTCCAGTGGAAGAAAAACCACAATTTTAGCAATTCCATTTTGATTAGAAGTGCAAAGTGGGAACCTGTTCAATAACCAGGAGAAAACTGAAGTGCCTGTGGGTGGCACTGTAGGTATTTGATCATGAATTATTAACAGAACCAGGCAGTGACTGTTGTGGTCCTCACACAACTGTCAAGTGGAGGTTCTTCAGCACACCTGTGACATTTACTAGAAATGAGAGTCACATGAACAAAAGGTCTCTGATTAGTTCTTTTGGCTAACAAAGGTTATCAGTGCATCAAGTTAACTATTTCATATGGTATTATCTTCTGCATTTTGCCTCTGTGGTGATGATTGTTTTGTTTAGGTCTGGATAAATACTCTTCAGTCACTGTTAAATTTTTCTGAACTCCATGAACACTGGCCTTGTGATACCTCTTACCTTTGCTGCATGTTTAGTTTGTTTGGTTTTATTTCTTTTACCTATTTTTTTGTGCTTGTAACACAAATGCAGATATTTTCTCTTCCAAATATGTGAATTTCCAAGAAGTAATATCATCTAGCTGTTGTTCCAATAAATAAAAGACAACAAAACCCCCATCCTGCTCAGACTGCTGCTTGCAGCCAAACACAGATATTGTTTCATTTAATTTAAACAATTTTAATTGTTTAATTTTAATTTTGGTGGGGTTTTGGGGTCATTTTGGTTGGACAGTCGTTTGGTCAGCTGGTTGGCTTTTTTGGTTTATTTTTGTGTTTGTTGTTGTGTTGGTAGAGTTGTAGGAGAAATTTGCACAGGTATAATAAAAAGTTATTTTCTTTATAGCCTCACTTTAAATCTTTCTATTCTAGTTGATGCTACAGTTAGGAACTTTGTTATATTATTACTCTTTTGGAAATAAAGTAGATCCTGTCAACTCCTGATAAAGCCTTACTGCTTTTTGTATATCAAGGCAGCCAATACTGAAAATACAAGGCATTACTTCTGTGACCCAGCAGTTCCTTAGTTCAGCTAATGACCCTCCTGCTGGATGACTCAGGATATATTCTGGATTGACAAACATCTCAGTTCTTTCAATTACAATGCAGCATGAATTAAATTGTGACATTTTGCTACATGCATTTTGGGACTATGCTTATAGCATCAAATTAACATCCAGTACATTTCTGGACTTTCCAATATAATCATCTATATTCTCAATACCTCCCACTGTTAAATACTTAGAACAGTGTCTGACTTGCTTTGGGTTTGCTCCAGTTTGAAATTTCCTAAATAGCTTTTGGAAACAGTAGATTTTTAAACACCACTTGCAACAGGCAGTTTGCATGTAGCCACTGTTTTCAGAGTCTGAGGTAGATGTTAGCTCCTCCCTGCCAATTGGCCAGGAATATTCCCAAGGACATTTTAATTTATTAGTGTAGAGTTAACCATAGGGAATCTAACCTCAGAAATGTGTCTAAGATATTTCATGAGGTGAGACAAAAAAAAAAAAATCCTTTGTTCTATTTCTTTCTCTTGCTACACTCCTTACAGCTCCTTCAGGTGGAGTAGGAGATGTGTACATAGCAGAATGCCTTTAAAGGCTACACTGAAGGTATTAAATCATTGCAAGTTTTGCTAGCTGTATATCTGGCTTTAGATGAAATTAAACATCATAGTTCTGACAGATAGAATATGAAGACTCTCTTTGAATTTCCCATGAGGAAAAAAAACCCAAAAACCATCCACTGCATAGTGGCAAATATTATTGGCAAATTCTATTGCAATGCTTTACCAGAGTAGGTCAGAATGAGTCATCTCTTGTCATCTTTAGAGTCAGGCTGTGTCTCCTTGCTATCTGCTTTTTGACAATATTTTTATTTCCTATGGGTTAGTGTTATGGAGGGATGTAGTAATGGAAGGAATGAAAGGAAAGGGCACACTCACTGTTCTGTGTAATTCAGGTATCATGACTGAATGAAAAGTACTGTGAAATATTCGAAAATATTGCCATAGTTGTGCAAGGGAAAACATCCTTTCTGCTTGTAACTATGTTTATTATCAATTTCAAACTGCTCAATACAGGAATTATATTTAACTTCATACTAAATACAAGAAGAAATTATAACTGGGTTTTAAATACTTTATATTATACCCAAAATAAAGCTGAAAATATGTGCAGTGGGCCAAGAGACTGGACCACAGACTTCAGCTGTGTTTGGGAAGTAAAGCCTGCTGACAGTGTGTGCTACGGCAGTGCTGGTACAGTACGTTTCCTGTCAGTGATTAACCACAAACATTGCATATGACTTCATTCTTCTATCTCTCATTTGCACGTATGTCTACTGTGGCTGTTTTTTCCATCCAAAATGATTGGAACCACGATTCCCAGTTCTACCCTCAAACTGACTCATGAGGCCTACATTCATGAAGAACATTTATATTTTTAAAATTCGACACCTTAGCAAAGTAGGTAGTAAAATATTTTCCTTTGCCAAAATTAGCACATAATTTTGTATATACATTGAGGACAAGTCATTTTTATGGGGAGAAATTATTATCAGACTTGTGATAAACAAAATTCACCACCATGCAGAACAGAGTAATGGTGAAATGTATCTGCTGGTATTCAGAAAAACACTCTCCAGTGTGTTGACTTACATTATTTTGGACACACACTGGAATGATTGTACTCCTAATGCTACTTAAAAGGTCAATATTTATCACACTGTGCAATTTTCCCAATGTCTTAACTGCTTGTACAGACTGTACTGTGACAGGATATTGTTCTTGTCAAACTTCGCTGCAATTACCCTCAGAACACCCATTGGGATAAGAATGTTTTTATGCCACTTCCACATTCCAGGATTGAAGATACAGGAACTAGCACAGGTTGTTAGGCCAGATCTGCAGCAAGGTGTGTTTGTATGGAGGTTGTTCCTCCCACTGCATCCCTGCTCTGTGGTCATCCTCTCACCTCCTGCCCCTAAATCACCCTGGCACCAAATGAACGTGGCTCAACTCTCCCAGTAGGCCTGGAGCAGTTGACAGGAATACTTAGGACATATTTTTCTCCATTTTCCTCCTCACTGACCCATAAAATGTCATTTATAACAGGCGGTTCTATAAATATCCTTTCTGACCAGTGCATCAGGGTTTACTTTTCATAACAGCAAGAATACAAAGGAGGAAGAGAAAGAGTTTACACCCACACTTGTTCTGGACACACAGAACGGATGTGGCCAAAGCTGAATGCCATAGAACACCCCTCACATCATGGTGGTCCCCCACTCATTCAAACATTATAATCAGTGTACAAAAGGCCCTATAAGTATATATCTGTGAGTATATTTCTTAATGGGGAAGATGAAAGTTTACTAGACAGTGAATTGCACTGTAAGTCCAAGGGCTAGAAAAGGCTGTTAAAATGACACTGTGTAATATAAGAAATATTCCTTGAAAATAATAGAGTCTAAAGAAGGATTACCAAGATGATTTAAGGGATGGAGCAGCTCTCCTGTGAGGAAAGGCTGGGAGAATTGGAATTGTTCAGCTTGGAGAAGAGAAGGCTTTAGGGTGACCTAAAAACAGCCTTCCAGTACCTACAAGAGAAAATATCCTACAAGAGAGATGGAGACACAATTTACAATGGTATGGAGAGAAAGGACAAGGGGGAATGGCTTCAAGCTGACAGAGCGTAGGTTCAGATTGGGTGTTAGGAAAAAAATCTTTACTATGGGGGTGGCAAGGCTCTAGAGAGGTTGCACAAAGAAGTTGTAGATGTCCCATCCCTGGAAGTGTTAAAGGTCAGATTGGATGAAGTCTAGTAGAAGGTTTCCCTGCCCATTGAAGGAGGGTTGGATCTAGATGGTCTTTAAGGTCCCATCAAGACCAAACCATTCCAAGATTCCACAGAAAAGGCTCCCCAAGGAAATTGTCATGGCACCAAAACTGTCAGAACTAAAGGAGAAACTGGACAATGCTTTTAGTCATGATGTCTATTTTTGGTAGGTTATAGGTCCATTGACACTTGAATTCTATGATTCTGTGATTTCTCTTAATCAGCAAACATCTCAGGAAACCACTGGTAAGGACTTTTATTATACCTGCTTTTCTCTGAATATGACAATAATTATGAAGTAATAATGATGTTTAGAAATACTATTACTAGTAGTAATACTACTGCTATTTGTACTACTATTAGACTTAAGAATAGGAAAGAAAGAAATCTGGACAACTTTACACCCATTTATTGAACTATCACGTTATCCATGAGTAGGAAGATATTTTAAGAGGAAGAATAATTAAATATATAGAAGTAAATGGAAAGTAGGGTAAAATGTCACATGGATTCACTAAAGATAGATCACATTAGCCTCAGCAGATATTTCTTTTTGATGAGTTAATTGATTTTTCTAGATAAAGGAAAGGCAATAAGTTTACTCTAACTGGACTTCAGTAAATCATTTGACATGTTGCCATATGGGAAATCGGTGGTTAAAATGCAGAAGACACAGATTAGTATAATAATTAGATGCAAACAAATGAAACAACATAAGAGGGTATTGAAAAAATATTATTGACTTTTACAGATTAGGAATAACTTAAAAGTTAGGTCAAGTATTGTTCTTGAGGTTTTCCCAGAACTAATGCTTAAGAAATTGATAATAATATCTTTATTACTGATCTTGGCACAAGTCTGTTACTAATGCACAGTGTTAGAAGTGATTGTTGATAAAAGGAACTTGAAGATGTGAGAAATATTTATTGCAAATTTGTACAAAGTGCCAGAGAGTGCACTTAGTTTAACAGAAAGAATTTCTTTTGTAAGGTGGGGAGACATCCACTAGGAAACACAAAGGAAGTAAAATACCTTGGAATTCTGATCAATCACAGGGAAATTATGTGAAAATGAAATAATGCCATATAATCTAACAGGACAGGTTTATCTAGGAAAGAAAAGAAAAAAATTACATCAGTGTTTGAGCCTCTAGTGGTCATCTAGATAATTTTTCAGATTCTTAGGCCTTGAAGAAAGAGACAGTGACACTAGAAGAGAAGAGTTACCAAAGATATAACTAAACCAAAGATATTCATAGTGCAGATGATATAACAGTCTTTATACGCAAGTAAGAATGTGAAAAGAAAGGAAAATAAATCACATCCACTGGATATGTATAAAATAAGGGAAGAATTTCATTGCAATATGAAACTGATGATATGATGCTAAGCCTGTGACACCAAGGGACCCCTTGAGCCAAAAACCCCCTTCATTCCTATGTTCTTAGATCCAAAACCAGAATAAATGGCTTCTCCTCCTACTGGTGTAATAAGGTCTTTAAATGACAGAAAGCAAAATATTTCAAACATGCACACATATACACAAACAGATTTTCTGGTGCACAAACATAAATTTATTTCCAGTTTGTGCCCAGGAACATGAATCTCACTGCTGTCAGTAATACTCACTCAGTGCTTGTGATATATGTCCCAATAATTTGAGGGCTCCTAGTCACATACTATGGTCTTGTTCTTCTCTGCACAATAGAGCAAAATAATGTTTGTTTCCTTATGATCACTTACATAAAAACAAATATAAATTTCATTTCAAATTAGTTAAGATGTGGATTAGTTAATTAGTTAATCCACTTTGGGGCATTATAATAAAAAAAAAGATGTTAATAAATTGCAATTACTCCAGTGGAGGGCCACTAAGGCAGTGAGGGGCTGGAGCCCTTGCTGTAGTACCGAGGCAGAGGGAGCTGGGCTTGTTCATCCTCAAAATAAGATGTTTCTAAGCAGGGGGTCAGCATTGAAGCAGGCAGCATATGGAGGCTCTGCAGCCTCTGTCCTTGGAGGATTTCAAGACTGACTGGTTAAGGATCTGAGCAACCTTTCAGAGCACCACACCTGACCCTGCTTTTAGCAAAAGAGTGGTCTACAGACACCCTGAAGTCCAACATGAATGATCCTGTGACTCTGTAGGACTGAAAACTACAACAATTAAATGTTTCATAAATCCACACCAAGGTAGTTATAATGAAGAAGAAATTCATATTGTTAGAAGTCAGACAAAAGATGAGGGAGAATTGTAGTAAAGAATGATCAAAAATAGAAGCTCTGGTTTTGTGCATATTGATTTACAGCAGTGCTGGCTCTGGGATTACTGCCCTGTGTTCCAACATTGGTGTGGCAGACACACTTGACAAGTAGAGCTTTAGCACCATAACTCAAGAAGCCAAATTTTTCATTGTGCTGAATGTTCAAAATTCAGATATGCGAACTCATATAAGATACCACAAATTAAAACAAGTGTTTTGCACAAGTTTGAGTGGACGCAAATCACTTCCTAGTCCCCAGGCAAAAACTGAAACAGGACCAAATAATAATCTCATGGCTTTGCTTCCAAGAAATGTGATATTTAAAAATAGAATTGTAATAAACAAACTTTAGGTACTACTTAATGGAGTAGTGAGTTCCCCAACCATTTTTCTAACCAGTCAGATTAATTTCATTCCATTTTTTTCATTAAACTGATTACTTTAGAATGTGAGTTCCTTTGCCAATTTCTAGCCTGTGGAGAATTTTAATGACTGAGACATAAACCCCAACAAAAATGGGATATGTAATGAAAATGCAAAGGGACCTTTAACTAGAGCACGTGTTGTGTTATGCTGCAATAATAATAAACAATAATAGTAATATTAATAAAAATAATACAGTTTTATATGTACCCATAAAAGGCCATTTATATGATCACTGTGCTAATACTTAAAATTCCAAGGTACTGCATTTTTTACAATTATTATTGTTATAGGCTTTATAGAATTTTCCAAAGCCTTTGTGTCTTAATGTGTTGTGGCTTAAGGATATGCACTGGAAGACCTCTAGTTCTCAACTATTGATTAGTTAAAAGGACTCTTTTTTACTAAAACTTTTTTAACATTTCCACTGTGCATATTTTTCACATGTACCCCTTAATAAGAAATTAAAAGGTTCAAAGTTTCAGGAAGTTCTGAAAATTCCCCAAGTACAAATAAATGAAAGAAACCTATTCAATAAATTATGAACCTAAAAAATAATCAGTTAATATTCACTATCAAAAAGGCAATTTCTTATAAAGTAGTTTCTGCATGTCCCCAGGCCATCAAATTGCTCCCTGGCTTCCACTGTGTGGAAGTTTCAATTAGAATTTCATGTTGAAAAGTACGTTATCACCTTCTTATATATATATTGGTAATGTCTGTTTAACTCGGGCTGTCACAACTTGGAATGGATTTTTTTTTCCCCAATAAACCAGCTGAAAAAAGGGGGGGAAGATATTGAATGATTCATAAATATATAATGTTTCCCATTTGTTATATTTTGCAATCAGAGGCAGCAGCTTTAAACTTGTATATCAGTGCGTAATTCCACAAACTTAAAAAATTGATCTGCCAATGTCTCCCCTCAAGCAATATTTTAATTAAATGAACTTCATTCACCTTACCTCTATACTCCTTAGGTTGATTCTATACAGAGATTTGATTCATTTTTCAGTGAAGTTTTTTCTTGTTTTTAAACTGTAAAGGTTGTTTAGTAAACAAGTGTTTAATAATGTATAGAAGGTGACTGAACATAGATCAATGCCAATTATTTATTCACAATAAAAAACTTGGAAGTAATGAGGTTCTTTTGTATGCTTGCCAACCAAAGCACAAGTACGCTTGGTTCTCAGTCACACTAAATGAAATTGAGCTTTTAATTTGTAGGAAACTCTGCTGATTTAGATCAGCTAGAGGTCTGCTTTAAGAGTATTTTTTCCTCCATTTTCTTATATAAGAATGGAATTTGTAATAATGGCAGTTCTGTTTAACTGTATAATTAAATTAGTACAACATATGGTTCAACACAGAAAGTCTTGATAATATCAATAAAAGCCTAAAATATTTTGGAACACTTGCTATTAGTTTTTGAAAAAAATATTCTGATAAGTGCACTTAACAGTTCAGAATACAAAAATCCAGGTTGAACTACAGGTAAAATGAGAGACAAGTGTGTAGCTCCAGTTGTTCAGGATACCGACCCTAATAGCAAATGTAGCAGTTGTACAATTTTGGACTTTTAAAAACCTGCAGGAGCATGCAGGGCTGTGAGGAGTGAAAGAGGAGATGCAGATTGCCAGGGCACCAGTGAGGAGCTCCATTTATTGCCTGCACCCGGGCTGCTGCAGGTCCTGCCAGCACCAGGATGTCTTCTAAAACCAGATCCCTGGAGAGCCCTGATGCTTCTCTACCTTACAGGGTAGGGTAGGAAGTGTAGGAAAGCTGAGTGCTTTATCTTTTCCCTTCATAAACTACAGTTTGCTTCCAAGAGGAGGACAGGAATTCCTGATTTCACACCTCACTAGTTCCTTACTGTCGTTTTTTTTTGCTGTCATCAAACTGGACTGTATGAAGAACATCAAGCATGGAAGACCATGATACTTTTGTTTGCCACTGACATTTTGAGACCCTGTGCAGGAAAATCTATGGGTAAAGCTGAAAACCAACATAAGCCAATGTATTTCTCTTCCTCTTGTATATTTTAATGTTACTTAAAGTTCCACCATAATCCAAAGTATATTTATGTTTATAAGCATCCCACGTGCTTGTATATTGATGCAGCAAAAGCTAAATGCACCTGCCAGTGGTTTTCAATGCCCATAGTAAATATTGCTCTATTTCTCCTTCCAGTCCCCAAAAGTCTTTGCTTCTAAACCATTTGCAGTGCTGCTAAGGAACCATAACTGCAGCACCAGACATTACATGACAGCTGTTTGAACAGAAATACTAATTGCTTTCATATTTAATTAGCTATTGTTTAAATTAAAAATACCAACAAAACAGTCACAGCAGGCTCATTTTAACAGGAGGTTTATTGGTCCAGGCAGTAGCTCAAAGAGCAGCAGGCATTGGATTCATACACCAGCTCACTTTAGTCCTGAGAAACTGCCAGTGCATTCCTCACTCAACAGCTGCTGGTTCATCCCACTGGCCTGATCTTCCTCCTAATGGTTTTCTCTCTCCTGAAAAGGCAGAAACAGAGATATGTCATCCAAGTCAACAGGGAGTTATCTCACCTATCCTTATCTAGTAATGATCCAGGTGCCTGAAATCCCTTTTTTGAGAGTGGGGAGTAATAGCCCCATTCATGCATCTGAAGAAGTTGTAGTTTGGTGCCAGGGTGTATCAAGTCCACACTGCTCAGGACTGCCCACTTTAGCACAAACAGTCTGCTTTCACACATTTGAGTACTTGGCCCTAGAACATCATGATTATCTTTATGATTTTTTCCTAATTCAAAATGACTGAAATGAGACAATGGCTGGGTCACAAGGAATAGTGTTTTAGTATCAGGAGGATAATAGAATGTGCTCTGCACTCTGAAAAGTGATTAGGAACTATGATACCTTTGTTTCTCTACTTGAGAGATGTGTCCCCCACAACCACTAATTGCTTATATGAAATTGTCTCTGGGGCTTCCCATCCCCAGATTGACCTTGGGTCCTCTTGGAAAATAGCAAGCTCAGCTGAAAGGATATTCACTGGTTTATGTGTAGGAAGCAACAGGTTCTCAAAGCAATGAGGAAACAAGAGATTTTTGACCATGTAATTATAGTTGAACTTAGAGTAAGATAAGTTAGGTGCCTGTACATATGCCATGGGAATCCAGAGTATGGCAGGATGAGTATCAAGCTTTGTGTGACATGAAAGACTATTGTCAAAGGCTGTCATTCTCTGACAAGTTGAACATTGCCCCCCACTCCCTCTGTGTCAAATGGGGATGGTGGAAGCCTCACTCCAGGCCAGTTTGCATAGCTGGAACCAACACAGTGCAGGGACAGAGTACTGTGTAGTGCACAGTGTGATGTCTCAATGGCAGGCCAACCTAGGAGATCCATAATTGTTTCCCTGAATGTGGATATTCTGGAATGTATATTTACTTAATATTTTTATGCTATTATTATGTTTACATAATATTGTTTTACATATTACCAAATGGCAGTTGAGGCATTTTTCATTGGAATGTGGTGCTATCCAATGACTGTCATTCCCATCTTCCCCCTGGTGACATCTGCAGAAGTTACTAATGCACTTCAAATTGCTTTGCTGGTTGCGTGACCATTCACCTCGGTGATTCTTGAAAATTCTGGAAAGCATATTGCAGGTACAACTATTCTCTTAAATAAATATTTGTATGGATTACCATGTGAGATTCACTTTCTGCTGATATTCGTGAAAAGAAAATTGTCTCACCCAAATATACATGAAAATCAAATATTTAACTGTTACAAACACTGCCAAGGACAATTTTGTTTAAAATGTGTGCAAATATTCATGACAAATGTTTTGTGATATTCAGCTCTGAATAATTAACAATGCTTAAATTGCAACACATGTAACAAAACCTATTAGTTCTAATAAGTCAGTACAGTAGAATTAATCAGGTTTTCATTTAAGCAAATGTATTACAAACTAAATTGTTTCATAAGCTGTCAAATGCACAGAAGCACAAAAGTTTGCATCTGTTTTTAACTACCAAGAACCAGGTTGGTACATGGCCCTCAGGGTTTGGTGTATGTTCAGACTGTGAGCCCAGATCACACATGGGGGCAGTGGTGCTCAGAAAGGGATTTGTAGTGAGATCCCTCACAACTGACCTCAGCTGTCTGAAAAATACCCGTGGGAATGATTTGTCCCAAGCTTCCTGTAAAAGCAGGGAATGTTGGGGAAACTCACTCTTCCCCAGGATAAGTGCCTATGACAGATTGAATGCATTGCAGTCTGAAGGTTCCTGTCACTCTCTGTTAACCCTAAGAGGTGCCTTAGCAGATTATTTAGGTTAGACACCTACGAGACAGAAAGAATTAGGTGATATGAATCTCTTCAATTACAGATCCCAAACAACAAACTTGGATTAGGTGAAATGAACTCATCTCTGCTTGGCATTTTCAGTGGACTCTAAGGGAATTGCACATCTTGCTGAAAAAAGGTTTTCATTACAAAACCCTGATTTGCTTATTATGTGCCATGTTTCTTTGCCTGAAAAAAAATATGACAAACCCTTGCCTCCATGGCCTTATTATGAAGGTCAAAAATAAGTAATGATGCATTTATTCAAATCTGACTTTTTGACTGAAATACAGGCAGAAGTATTGGAAAGATTTTCTTTCAAAAAACAAGTTTCTATAATTCATGGTTAAAAAAAATGAAACACACCTGTAGTGTGTCTCAATAATCAAAGCAAAAAAAAAAAAGAAATAATAGGAGAAAAAAAAATCAAGGTATTATACATTTTCCTATTCTCATGATTTTTAAAGATATGGTTTTTGCAGACCCAATCTATGATGTTTTTTTCACTTTGGGTTGGGATTATCAAGATGAAGATACACTTCTCTTCTTGGTTGTTGTTTGTGAGGATGCATTTGTTTTCCTGGGGCAAAATACATGTGCATCATATTTTCATTTAAAAAATGTAGTAGGAAGATTAAGGAAATGCCGTGGCACTGATGCATGTCTTCATGCTGAATGCATACAATGGAGACCTTCAGACAATTCATGAACACAGCACATGAAGGAAAGCAAATGTGAAACAATTTTCCTATGCTGCATTAACATTATTGTGTGAATGTTCCATTTGGGAACACAAACATGAATACAAAACGAACTCTATTCTGCCCACAAGCACCATGTCGGCTGAAATATACATTACTCAGCAAGAGAAAAAAAAAAAAAAAACAAACAAACTTGATTCTGGGAAAAATCAGTATGGGAACAAAACCCTTGTGTGCTTTGGAGGGAAAGCCTGCCCCCTGAGCCATGAATTCCTGTCTGCAAGTTGCAGGATGATGCACGGATTCCCAGCTGCTGCTTTGTGAAAGGATCTGGCAGGATCTGGATTTCAGTCCTCTCTGGAAAGTCGGGTGCTGCAGGGCTGGTCCTGGCAGTGCCAGCCCAGCTGTGCCTGCCCTTCCTCGGGGTGCCACACACTGAGCACCTTGTGTGACTTGTGGAGCAGCCTCTGTCCTGGCACAGCCAGCCACACTGTCTCAGCAAACAAAGCACAGGCTGTGGTTTCACCTTCATATAATTCCTAAACAGGCATAGAAAGCTGTAATGCAGCTATGGATAGATGTGGATTTCATTGCAATGAATTCATTGAGTTTTTAACTTCAAACAAAATGGTTTCTGGATTCAGATTTTAAAATCGTGTGACTGGAGCATTTAGATGCTATATATCAGTGAGGTTCAGCTGCACACCTAAAAGGGTGAGTTGGAGACTACATTTTTACAAATTTTCTGCTAAATTTTGGTGTTATGGAAAACTTTAACATTTCTTCAAGTTTGTTTTTTTAATTAAGTTCAAAATTTGCCATCAGCAATATTTCAACTCAGTGTACTGTTAACTAATTTGTTTTTCATCAAGTTCTTTATTAACAAAAAAATCCCTTGATTATTACACTTCTCTGACTTCTTGATAATCTCCCTTGCAACCAGTCACATAATGCCTAAATACCTTTCACTGAAATATTATTGAGCCAAAAAAGCTGATGGGCCCTGTAATTAACTCCCAAATAATATGAAAGAAATAGGGTGTTGCAAATACTAGGAGTCAGAAATGGATTAGTGCCCGGTTTGAGAGGCCCATGGCACTCAGCACAGCCTTTGAGCTGAGGCTCACTTTCTGTTTCAGTCCTGCTCTTCATTCTTCCTAACAGCTGCTACATTTTCAGTGCAAGGCAATTTACATTTTACAGTGCTTTTCCTGACTGCACTCCGGGATACTTAACACATTCAAATGACCACAAGCTATTCAGCCCTGATGGGCAAGATGAAGCACAGTGATGCCTCCTCAAACTTACTTCCTTTCCAATTACAAAAATAAATTAGCTGAACCTAACAGCACAAACCTGAGAAATGGATATTGCAAAGAAGAGAGTACCTCCAAGCTGGGCTGAGAGTGATAATAATCTAGCCCATAATTAAGAGTAGAAATATGCTTCAGTATTAAACAGCCACTGCTTCATTTGCAGTTGATAGGAAGAGAGCAAACTCATTACAACAGCAATGTAAGGCTTTTCATACAAGTGCCATAAAAAAGACATTGCAAATACAAGTTAATTAGCCATATAACGTGTCTTGATGGCAAGAACTTCCTGTCATAAGACTTTTTATGGAGAGATAAGAAAAGTTAGAACTTGCTCAAAAGTGGAAATGTAGCTGCACGATGAGGAATATAAATCAGGATTTCTGCTTTAATGTAAAACCACAAGGGTTCATTGCCCCAAATACACAACGTGAAAGCCTAGATGTCCTCAACAATTTGGGAATAAAATGTGTTTTAAGTAGCACTTAAAATGTGTTTCAAGTAACAGCAGGAGAACCTCTTCACAGACCACATGTGGTTTCTTTGCCTTCAGAGACAGGGTAGAAGCATGATTTTTTTTTTCTGAAAGGAGACAGAGCATTCACCTTGTGCCACTTGCTCCAATCTCCTGAGATCACTCTATGCATGTGTATGAAGAGCTGGAGAGAAATGTAAGACTCCTGAAGGACAAGGAGCCCAGGAGGACTGAACTCCCACTGATGGTACCCAGAAGTAACCTCTAAAAATGTTCTGTATGTGCAACATCTCATTTCTTCTGGAGTTCACAACAAATGAACTTCAGAGAATTATTTATTTAACCAATAGATATAACCACAAGTAGACTTTTTTTTTTTCTGTTATGGAGTCCCTTTCTTTAGCTTTTATCATGCTTTCTTTGGAGCAATTAGACCCAGAAAGCAGTATTAAATATAAAATCAAAGCCCAAGGCACAAGTTCAAATACAAACTGGAACTAGGTAATGTTTAAGGTTATTTCTTTTGCCTGCTTTTAACATTTTCTTCCTTACCCAGCAGACTATGTTCCTTTTAAAGCTGAGATTTTGAAAATGAAAATGCAAAATTTCCCCTTTTCAAAACATGGATGACATTTCAGGAATCCTTCCTCCATATCTCCTTCTCTATTTTCTAAAGCCAACAAAGCTGCTATAAAAAAGTTTAAAAAATGAAATTCAAGTGAAAAGAGAGAAAAAAAAATAGAGAAGCATAAAGTTCTTTTCCATTTCTGGCCTGTTTTGTACTTCTTGTTCATATTTCCCATACTGTGTCAAAATGAGCAGCTGGTAACCTTTGTTATTAAGAACAGGTTATAGGTGGATCATAAGTTATTTGCTGTGCTCCAGAATATGTTATGGACATGACAAAATGCTCTGATTTTGACTCAAAATTTTATTTCCCACATAAAAGTCTGACTTGTAATAATCTGATTCCCCAGCAAACTTTCCTATCTGTCAGAAATAATTAAATAAGACCATAATGCATTAATGCTAAGAGAGAATCTTCTAATATGTATTGTAAGTAGAAGAAATTTTATTTCTTTCTAGATTTCCCTATTTACCGTCTTTCCAAACTATCCACTTAATTAAAAGTAGCTCTCTATCTAATCAAGCTTTCAGTAGAAAATGGTTATTTTTACAAAACAGAAAGAAATGATAACTGGAAATTATTTCCTTAACTTCAGTAAACAATCATTAAACCTTTGGTGGAATCAGCAAACTTTTTTTGAATGACTAATTTACTTAGATTCTTGAAGTCCTATAAACACCTTAAATACTTCACTAGAGAGAAAAACAAAAATACATACTAAATGATCCTGAAGCTTTTAGGTACTAATCAGGCAGATATTACCTATATAATAGGTTGTATAATACATTAATAAATGACTACTAATCACTATTTCAGTTAATGCAAGTCACAAAGGGCAATGAATTTGCAGACTATAAAATAAACATTTGCAGTGCCTAATCTCTACCTGGATCTAGAGTGCACAAATAATCCCTATGCTCATAATCTCTGGAGTTCACCAAAGGGTACCAGGGGAAATGAAATGGGAATGGGAATGAAACACATATGTGTTTTTAAAATGTGTCTGTTTTGAGAATAGGGAGCTCAAGCAGTAATCTATTCTGCTAAAGCAGAACTGTAAAAGATCATATTTCTGAGCAGAGCTTTGGAGATGCATCAAGCATAGATAGGCATGCCCTTCAAAAAATTAACAGCACAGCAGCCTCCTTAGCATGAAATTACCCTCAGTTTCGAAATTACCCTCAGTTTCGAAATTACCCTCAGTTTCCTGGGGTAAACAATGGTTTCCAGAACCTGCATATTATACATTCATTTAATTGCCACTAACTTCTTCAAGCTTCTCTTTCCTCTGTTTCACATTCATTGCTTCTAATGTTTTGTATTTTCAACTTCTCCAATTCCTACTCTTCTTTACTCTTCCGTGTTCTCTTTTGCTCAGAGCTCAAAGAGAGGGTTCAGAAAACTTTCAGTAGGACACCTGAGAGAGGATGCTGGTCTATCAGGAGCTGCCTATTATCTCTCAACCCTGCATGACACAGACAGTGAACACAGAGCACTTGAGCTCAGGAATATTGTGCACAGGATTGAATCGTTGTAGCATCAGTTCATTTTGCAGTGACAAGGATCCTTAAGATAAGGGTTTAAAGCTTCCTTAAAGCCAAACAGTATAGATACCTCTTTCAATGAAATTGAGGCTTATTTCTAAATCTTTTATAATCCTTCTCATTTCTCATGATCTCCTCTTCCTCCATCTTTCAATCTCTTTCAACAACCTTGCATATGCGAGCACAATAAAAATGCTCTGATATCCATCTTGGTAAATGAAAAACATGGTAAAAGCAGAGTATGAATGTGCAGTTTACTCCTAATACTTAGCTATTAGAACATTCTGGGAAAAAAAGTCATTATGAAATTATTGATCTGCTATCAGCTATATGGTTGGGTTTTTAAGGTGGGCAGTAATATCCCTAGGTATGGGTTGTAATATGAGAAAGATTATTAGAATTTAGCAGCAAAGCTTAATGGAACAAATCATCCAGATAAAAATTAAAAAAAAATCTTTTCATGCTTTATTTATTCAGTCTGCAATATCTTTATTCATGTGCTCATAGTGTGAAGTTAGTATATGGGATGAAATATCAACGAAGATGGAAGTCTATCACAGCCAGATTTTATCTAACTTCAGTTTGTTGAATAATGTACAGATTCTTTGTTTTGTTTTGTTGTGTTTGAATGAAGGGGTCGCTTATACCAGTATTGCTCATGCAGAGTAACATCTTACCACTCAAAATGCCCAGAAAACACTCACTATATTTAAAGGCTTTTGCAGTCACTCATCATCATAGTGCCCAAAGTCAGGATTCAAATCAATATTAAGTCACTTCAGTTTAAGTGTTTGCCCATGCACTTGTACATCTAGTAATCTGAGGAGAAAATCTCCGGGATATCCCACAACAAAACAAGCCTCCCACTGGCTGTTGGCATTGGCAGCTGGGTTCCAGCACAGGCCTCTAAGCCCCTGGTGCAGGGAGACCTGGAGAGCACTGAGTGAAACTAAAGAGTGAGTCTTGACCACCAGCAGCTGTCCAGTTCTATTGCACACATAAGCATCGGGTGTAATTTGGGAAGCTGGGAGGTGCCCTTCCTGATCCAGAATGGTGTCTTGCATGGTGTTCTGTGATCTCTGCCTGCCCTGTGGGGTTGTCTTGGACTACGTCAGCAGCTCAGCTGGCACCAGATGCATCTGTGTGACTGAAGGGACTCCTTGATGACCACTGTGTGGAGAGCTGAAGCACTGCCCGATGGACTCAAGGGTGTCTGAGCCCCTCTTAGCTCACACCAGGGCTGTTCCCAGCAGGAAGGACAGATGTTGTCACACTGATGGTCTGGAAGAGGCTACATGGACCATATCAGCCTGACAGTCAGCCTCAAGGCCAGGAAACAGTCCCAGAAGCTTCTGTGTTGCTTAGCACAGGCATGGTGTTACTGGGTAGGCTATGATTTTCAGTCTTCTTGATTTATAGGGCCTCTCTCTTGTAGTGCCTCTTAAACAAGGATGATACAAGTTCATGCCTATGAAGATTTCTTAGAAGGCTGTAGATCTGGTGTAATTCATCAGTTCTAAGGCTGAAATTTACTTACGGAGAAAATAAAAAATCAAGACTAGAGAAAGAGAGAAAGAAAGAGGAGGAGAAACAATTAGAGTTCCCAGATCAGTATCCTCCCCTGGGTTCATATTCAGTGCAGTGTGTGTCCCTGTAATATTTTGTGACAGTAACAGTATTTTTTTTTTTCACCTGGACCCATTTGTTTGATCCTGTTTAAGATGCTGAAGCTCATTTTGATTTTTCACAGAGGCTAAGTTCTGTATGACTGCTAAGCTTAGTGCTTCTGCTAAAGTAGCTCAAAAACTACAACCAAAGCAGAGGAAAAGGGAGTAAAGAAGGGATGATTGTCTTGCTGTGGCAAGTACTTATATCAGCAGATGCAGGAACAAAGTCATAAGAATAACAACATATGGGAAATGGCAGAAGAACTACAGCAGAAGAACAACAAAGGAAAAATACTTCCAGAGTGTGGGACAGCAATCCCATGGCAGCTTGGGTGAAAGGGTGCAGAGGTGCTAGGGGAAAGCCCTTAGATGTAAAAAAAAGCCAAAGTACCCTCATGCAGCATTCCCTCAGTCTGGTCACTCATGATGCACTTCTAACTATTAATTGCATCACACCTGGATTCAGAATGGTGTTTTCTTTCCTCTTTGGCTCAGAAACACTCCACAAAGTCAATTTAAGAACATTTATGGCTTGTGTAGGAAATCATGCTGTTACAATATCCTATTGCTTAAATTACGTAGAAAGAGAGATCTATAAGTATGTGGCATGGCTTACATAAATCAAAGTGCATTAGCGATTTGGGGAAGATTTTGCTCTCACATATACTATTCTAAACTTGAATTATGTAGATCAGTACCAATTGAATTACTCTTGATTTGTCTTACTATAAATGCTTTAGTGTAGTCCATGAGTCAGCTTTTTAATTAAAAATCCCAGGGAGACTGAAGCTGGACAGGCATTTTCTACATTAATTATATTTTTTCAAGGAGACTTGAAACTGAGAAATACTCCATAATTTGGAATAAAATAAAAATAACATTAAAATTATATAATCCATTAATCTTAAAATTATATAATTCATTAATCTATAATTTTCTCTGTTGTAAGTGCTCTTGAGTCTCCACAGCACTGAATTTAGAGCATAAATAAAAGACTGTTACAGAGGCTACAGAATTGACAGATCATAAATAAAATCACTAATAACATAAAAATAATGAATAACATTAGAAATAGGGTAAAGTAGGCAAGGTTTTCTTAATTTCTCTTTTGGAAGAAGTATGAGACAAATCAGCAGGAAGCTTTGCATTGATTTGACAGTTCTGTCTGGTTCCACACACAGTATCACAAACACAGACTCTGCACCAGTATTGAAATCTGTACTGCTGAGCTTCTGTGTCTGTAGAAGAATTACAACCAGGTCACTCTTAGCATAGGAGAGACTTTAAATGAAGAAATACAGTACAGTATTCCATACCTACATACCACTTTCATGGAAACAGTAGGAGCTTTATGGTTGCTCCTGCTTTTGAATTGCCTCACCTCTCCTCTGCAGCTTTGCAGTCTCTGCTGTGTCTCTCTCATGTGGCTTTTTTTTGTCTTTTTGCAGAAGACTGACACAAAGTAGAGGATACAATGTCTTGTGAAAGAAGTGAGTCTAATACACCATGGTTAAGGCTAGGAATTGTCCAAAGACTAACCTTGGATTGTTGGGATAAAGGAGGCAGAATTTCAGAAAGATTATGTCTCTAATTTTGTTCAGTTCACAATAAGTGGTAAAAATAGTCATATAAAAGACAGTGGTAAAAACCCGACATTGTACACAAAAAGAAACAAGAAATTGTATTTAAAAACCTATGACTTGTAGCTAATCAAGCTTAACACTGGAAAGTCATTTAAAGGGAAATTGGAATGGTCTTGTCCTTTGCAGAAAATCAGAGTATATGGTGATCCTACTTCATCGAAAAGGAAAATGTTAAGTGGTATTGACAAAACATCTGCCTTTTCTCCTGTCTCACTACTCCTGCAACCTCTTTTTCTGCTGTAAAAAAATATGGATTGGATTCCTTTAGGAATGAGTAATAGAAGAAAAGCTTTTGCTAAACACAGAAACTCAGATGTAGAATGTCAGCAATGTTGTTTTGTGAAAGGTCCTGTGAAAACAAAATAATAAAAATATTAAATGGTCAAGGAGCAGGTCAATGCCCAATAGCATGTGAAGTAGACACGTATGTGAGTTTTAAAAAGCCCACATTTGGAAAAAACAATATTAGAAAATTCAAAACATAGTTAAAAGCAGATGGATGTTAGACAAACAGAAGTGACCTCTCAATTTGTTGGATATAGTCCTTCTGTCCCTTTCAGAACTAACAAACTGTGCAAGTTTGGTGGTCCTGATGGCATTTCCAGGCAGAGGGAAGATTGCTGCTGTGCAATGTCCACCACAACATTGGTCATTGGAGCTCCCAGAAGAGCAAAAGCAGACCAAAACTCCTTTTTGTAGGAAGTTATACTTTGGTAGGGCAAATAATACCTGTGCTCCAAGGAGATGCAATTAGTATTCAACATGCTAATATTTTACTGAGAATTCTCCTATATTTCAGATCTCCAGTTTTTCTGTTACCCACACCAAAACAGAAGCTCTTCTACATTCCTAATCTAGGATTGAAGAAAAGATTTTGGGTCTTCTTAGGGTTTGTTTATTGAAAACATTATTTTTATTTCATTAGAAATTTTGAAAAATGAAATCAAAATTTGGATTAAAATCCATAGTCTTGAGGAATGTAGTTCAGAAAGCAGACTGTTTCAGTCATTCAAATGTTTAATTTTGTAGACTTTTCCTTCTCTGTGTCTGGGAGAACTTGTCTTATTAGTAAACATTTCAAAAGACAATTGATAATTGTGGACTATAAGTCATAAAGTTCTCAAGTGACAAATGCTGACAATGTACAAAACTTTTATAGTTTGTGGCTTTGATTGTGCCTGGATTCAAAGAGAAAGTTGCTGTCTAAATTCTGTAATGTTTCTCCCATTTTCCCACTGCCTCCTGACACAGAGCATGATGTTTATTGATGTGATCCAGAAAGACAGATTTGTGCCTTCTCTTAATGTCAGGCTCTTTATTTAGCCGCCTACTCCAGGTTCTTCTTCTGCCCAAAGCCACTTTGACAATATTTTAGTTGCTTGTAAGGAATGTTACATTAATCAGTACAAATTGTGACCTGATAAAGTCTTCCATGTTCAGACCCTGCTAAATTTTCACAGTCCAACTGAAAATAAATATATATAAATATATATATATGTGTATATATATATATATATATATATATATATCTGTTCTTTTCTATGCTCATTGTCAGAGGAATCAAGAGAATAAAGCAAAAGCACAATATCATTGCCCTGAAATAAAGCTTTAATAATGAGAGAGCTGCTGATATATGGTAAATACTGGATGGATAAATTTAAAAAGTAAGAAAGCCAAAGCAACAAAATGTCTGTGGGTGAAAATAGTCAAATAAATAGTGAAAATAAAGCTGCCTAAAATCTCCACATCTCTCTGAACAAAATGTTTATCATAATGTGAAGGATGAATCACTGAAATATGTTAGACCACTTGTTATTTGGAGGGCATCTTTGTTGACAAGCAAATTGCATACAGTCAGAGTTTTGTGGTTAAAGTCAGTGTGCTCTCTTCATTCTCAGAGGAAAAATTAAGTAGGACAGAGAATTTCTCATGTGCCTGGAATAGAAACAAAAGTGTATAAGCTAAAAGGATTACTTGACATGTACAAAAATGTACATTTATTACTTTATTGCAGCATATCTTGAGGTCACTAGCTTCAGAACTGATGCTACTACTAGCTTATGCAAATACACTTCTTTCTGTTGTCTTATTTTCTCCATGTAAATTTAATCATCTGGTGCTTTGGGGCTTAAACTGACAAGTGATCCATGATCCTACCATCTCTGTATCCATATTCCATGAGTTGCTAGGGTTTGTCTAGAAGGGAACTCTGCTTTATTGTAGGATAGTTTATCCCAGATTTAATTCAAGAGAATGTGAGGAAAGGAGTCTTGGTTGCATTTAAAGAATTATGCTGCTCTTAATTTGCATGGGTGTGGCCTAAAAGAACAGAGAGATGTAGAGGGGGAGTTCACCTTGCTAAATAGTGCCCAATACAGTGAAATCTCAGCTTGGCGTCTATAGTATAGTCTATAGTCCAAAAATAATGAAAATTAAAATAGATTAAGGTCACTGTATTTGTCCTGGGACATTTGCCTTCCATTACCTGTGGTAAAGGCAATGACTGTGTGCAGTATTCCCTCAGGTTTGCAAAGGGGCAAATCTATGGCCACATTGGAAATCAAATCAGAACAGAAGAAAGAAAAACAACATGTCAGTGAGTAGTGTGGGATGTGTGGGTTAAATAGAAAAGTGTTGCCCTCTCAAGCACATTTCAGGTTAGAGCTTGGGTGGTACCTCCTGAATTCTCTGCATTGAAAGAAAAGGAGGTCTCATGTCTTCAAATTCATGTAAGCATTATGAATATATCTCAGATTGCTGAGACTCATTTACTCTTAGGGACAGCACTATCCAGACAGAGGTAGTATTTTATGCTCATTAATTAAAGGGACATTTTTTATATAAAAATCATATTTCATCCTGAAAACTTTTAAAATACTATTATAGAAGTAGCGTGCTTTATTGGCAGACACTGGAAGAGATTGGGAATTCTTCCTCCCTTTCTTTCATACATTTACTTGGCAAGGACTCTTTGTACCAAGGCTGATCATATATTTTCTGTTACAACTATGTTTTCACAGATTTTTTTCTGTTGTTAAAAAAACAAAGTTTGATTTAAATTTTGTAACAAATCTCTGAAAGAACACTCAGTGTTCTTAGAAAATTTGCATGTTAAGTTCCTCTGGAAAAAAAAAAAAGAAAAAATTCAACTTGCTCTTTATGGCATAGAGACAATTCTGTGGGCACCTTTTGTATAGTCAGTCATTCTGTCACTATCATCCTCCAGTGACTTTGTCTTTCATGCAGTAATAGAGAAAAAAGAAATACAGTTTAAAGATAGGAAAATGTGAACACAAAACTGTTACACTGGCAGGATGTCTCAAGGTAAGTGCATTGGCAGCAACTGCATTTAACTTCCTTTAAATTGACTAGATTTCAAGTTGAAAGTTTCCCATTAGTGCTTGAAATTAATGTGTCATTCAGTTTTCAAATGACAAAATACCATAGAGCTAAGAAAAAAAAAAAAAGATGCAAGAGGGAAGCAGTATAAAAAGAAAGAAGAATAAAAGCCACCACTCCATGATGACTGGGGCACAGTGATTCAGGCTGCCAGCTGTCAGGCTGTGTAACCTCTGCTCCCCAAGATTCAGGAAGAGAGATGGGCCTTCAGTTTGACATTTGTGCCAAGTCAGAATGAAGCCAAGTCCACAGTGACCCACACTGCTGCGCATTCATGTTGGAAATACATCTCTTGTTAGGGTGTTCTTAGAGGTCACTGCACCTGAATTAATGTTCAGGGAAATAAGCCCTTCACTGAAGAGCAGAACTTGTGTGAAAACAGGTGCTATAATCAATATTGTGTTCTGGTAAGAACTATCCTGTGACAACCCTTACGCCTTGGGTATGCAAAAGTGAAGCGTGCATGGCTCTCTCCTCTCTTGTGTATTGAGAGTCTAACTTAGAGAAATTGCATACAGCTATGGTTTAAGGCAGTGAGGTTTAGTTAATAATTTTCTATACCGGTTGAAAACTACGTGTTGCCTTCAATTTATTTTTTTATTCTAGTAGCAAACATATTAAAAATAAGCAAAATAATCTTCAAGACAGTATTTAAAAACTAAAAAAGGGAGAGAATGAACACATAAAAGATCCTTTTGTCGAATAATATTAATATTGAAAACTGGCTCAAGTTATTAATGACAATAAAGAAATTACAATGCAGACTGGCATATACCAAAATATTCCTTTTCTGATCTAGAGACAAAAATATGTTATGAACTCTCATTTAGTATTTAGCTTCTTAAGCAAAAGTAGATCCCTATTATGGAGGTTGTAAGTCAAAATTCTGATTTTCTGCTCATTTTTTGGTGTAAATTAACATCGTCCCTTAAATTAGTGAAATTTCACCATTTAAAACCAGGAGGAGAAATAACAAAAAACCACATGATGATATGTTATGCAGAGGACTAAATCCTGTCCTCAGCAACACATTTGAAAAGAAAATAATAGTCTTGTGTTTTTCCCCATCCAATTTTTGTTGTTTGTAAATATTTTAATCCAACTAGGATGATTTTTCTGTAAAATCCCTCTTCTAAAATGTTTGAATTTTGATGCATTATCTAAACAGTGCTAGCAGTCTAATAGAAGTGTCAGTGGATGAGGTCTTACTTGATAAAGAATTGTCAAATATTAACTCATAAAGATCTCTCCCCCATTTTTGTCCAAAGCTTGTTCATGTTCACAAGAAGAAAATTAAGTGGCAAAAAATATAGCAACTCATTATACTACTTGAGTTGTTCACATCATATTCTCACCTGTTAAATCACAAAACATTCCTTGTCTCCAGGATATAGAGGTCAGGAAACAAGATAAAAAGTCAGGTGTCACTCAAAGTAGCAGCAAGACAGAAATGAGCCCCTGGAAAAAGCATTACTGCCATGACTGTCGTTTATGACCAGAATTCATATTCATACACCCCAAATCTGGACCAGTGTCTCATCCAGAAAAATAAAACACCATTTGCAGCAAAGCAATGAGAAACTGCCAACCTCACTTTACAGGTTCTGCTAGGTGTGAAACTGGTCATACAGCAAGGCCATTGAAAAGCATACTGGAATTGATGACAGAAGAAAAGTTGAATTTATGAATAGAGTTGTGTTTTGGTAGACAACTAGTAGGAATCTGGGAAAAAAATATTGAATTTCACAGCCTTCAATTATCTGTTCACTCAATGTGGGTGCAAACACAGCCGTGGATGCTGCTGGTGGTGGTGGTAGGAAGCACTGGGCAGATGCTGCTTCTGCCAGCCTGGAGCAGGCAATAAAGCCCTGACACCAGGGTATTGGTTCCATCCATCTGGGTGTTTGTCTAAAGCTGGGAAAACCACCCAGCTTGGTAAGGATCACCCAAGTCTTCCTGATGTCAGAATAAGGTTTGATTTGTATGGCACTGGCAAGAAGACAGATATGATTTATTGTCATAATTTAGGCTGCAGTGATCAAGTGTAATGCTGCCCTGCAGATTCCCCCAGACATCATCAGTCACAGGATTTGAGTATTGTATTGACCATGTTCTTATTTATTGATCCCCCTTTTTACCGTCCTTGCACCTCCCTACCTCCTCCCAGATCACTGAATTACTTTTCCTACTCACTGGGTTTCTTACAGCTGTACTTAATTTAGGTGTTTCTGTTACCTTTACCTAGGTAATCACAGCCTAGTATGATATTATTTATATGTTAACCAAGGTGCTTCCAAGGGTTTGCCTTGAAATATTTTCTCAGTAAAAAGTCTCCAAAAGTCTCCTAAAATTGTATGTGAGGTCTGGCTGCTTCTTATGTAACTCTGCCATAACTACATGGGAGCTCCATTTATTCCTCACCGATTCATCTTTAACTTTTGTCAGATACTTTTGTTGTTATCTGTCACATTCAGCAGTTCCTCGTGTCGTATCTAATAATTTTCCATGTCCTGTTCAGTTAACCTCATGTCTATTATTCTACAGCCAACTCCTTTGCCCCTAGTCTTAACTAGGGCAAAAGCCAAAAATGCAGTAATGTGGGTTGGGCAGTCCACACAGCGCTCTTGTCAGCCCAATATATTGGCCCATGGTTTCATCCCTGTGCTCTGATCAAAGAAGATGCCAGTGTGGATGATGCAGCTGTAATTCTGTATGCCACCTTCTGCAATTTATTGAAAAGTTCCAGATCTCCTTTTTGTCAAGTAGGAATAAATATATTTTTTGTTAGCCAAGATGTTTTGAACTTTCATTTATTCATTCTTAGAATGTTCTTGCCAGTCTTTAGATGAAAGTGGTCATGGTCAAAGATATGTAAACTGATAAAAAAGTATCTAAATAATTCCTCTGTTTTAGAATTTATCTCAAGCATAGAGGTTTCTGTGCAGTAGAGCAAGAGCTAGTCACTGGAGCTTGGTTTCATGTAATATCAGTTAATCTGTTTATTGCACTTTATTTACCTATTGTCCTTGCTCTTAAAACTTCAAATGCACAATAAGAAATTTTAAAAAAACTTGAGCTGTAGTTGACCAGTGCATAGTACAGTATATGGTATCATTTTCAGTGTGTTTCTTTACTAATTCACAGAAGTCCTGGCTTTGCAGGTGGTTTTCCAATCACAGTGACCCAAACTAATGAAATCTCTCTTGTGTTATTTCCAATTGACTGCAATGGTTGCTCTGTGCTATTAGTTGTACAATTGATGATCTGACAGCCAACACAGAAAAAAAATCTACAATCTTCTCCTTCTGGCCATATAGCTTAACATAGTTGTGTTTTGTTTTATTTCTGATTTTATTCTTCTAATTTTAAACATTAGCTTAGGGAATTTGTTGAGCTTCTGGTATTAATCAGGACAGAGGTTTAAAGTCTTTGTAATGACCCTCATATCTGTCAGCAATCTGAGTGGTAGGGAAAAAAAGTAAAGTGCCTTTTAAAGTACTATTTTTGCTAGGTGCAATATTTGTTTCAGATGAGATGTGTCATATATTGCATGTGCAGCATGTCCTGTCTGATATGTCTTGTCACATTACTTCCTCTATCATGTGTCACATTATGTAAGGTCATGTTACTTTTGCTAACAATAAGACACAAAGGACTCAAGCAGCAGTGAACTGCCTGCCAGAGACTCCTTCTTTACACTCTTGGAAAGAAGAGCAAATCAAGAGCTGCAGCACCAGGCTACCAAGTCACCTCAAGGAAAGGAAGTAAATTACCAACTGCTCTAAGGATAACAGTCAATAGATTTTTTTGAAAGGTGATTTAGAGCCTACTTCTGCATTCCTTACATAGCCTAACCTCCCATCAGGGGACTATGAAATTCTAGACAAACTAAAGGAGGTTATAATGCTCTTTTTAAATGAGTTTACAGATTTCAGCTTTTTGCTGCCTATTTTCCAGGTATCAAGCAGTTTATATCAGACTACTGCACTTTATAGAAATTATGCATTTCTTTCTCCTCTTATTTAACTGCAGCTGCTCAGGACTAAACCTACTGAAATCAGTTGTACTGTACTGGTGAGAGGGGGATGAGGCATGTGTCCTTTCTTCTTACTTGCATTCTAGCTGCCCAACTAATTTTCCAGAAGTACAAATAATGGAAAATAGTAACAGTACCAAAATTATTAAATGGTATGCAAAGCAGAAAGAAAAATCCCTGCATCAAGATCTGAAAAGAGAGCAGTTATCCTCAACTCTCATTCTATGGTGGTCAGTCATTTTACATATGTTGCACTGTTTCCAGGTAACTCTTTAAAATCAAACAAGCAGTTTCCTACTGAGGTTCTTTCCTCAATGATTTTTAATCAGAAGGGAAAAAAGGATAGAGAAAGCAACAGCAATAGCCTATAACCTAATCAATAATGCTAAGCACAAGAATTATGTCCAGAAGAGCTTCCAGACCTCATATTGTCATCTGTCAGTCATTTAATGCACAGAAAAGTTTCAGCTGAAGTTCTTGAGATGTGACAGCCATATGAGGAGAGAGTATTTGCCCTTGACAGATCACATCTCCTTAACTGCACCAGCAAACTCAGGACTGTGAGTGGTTTCTGGGGCTGCAGAAACTCACTGTTGAATCATAGAATCATTTACATAGAAAAAATATGTTTAAGATCAAGTCCAACCATGCAATGCCATGTTCACCACTAAATCACATCTCCAAGTGACTGTCTCCAGGGATGATGCTCCTCTACCAGGGGTGGTTCCATCACTTCCTTGTGCAGCCTGTTCTAATGCTTGCAAACCTTTCAGCAAAAAAATTTTCTAATATCTAAGTTTCCCTGGGTAAAACTTGGAGGCTGTTTCCTCCTGTCCTGTCATTTGTTACTTGGGACAAGAAACTGACCCTCACCTTGCCACAATCTCCTTTCAGGGAGTTATACAGAGTGATAAGGTCTTCCCTGAGACTTTTCTTCCAGGTTGAACACCCTCAGTACCCTCAGCTGTTTCTCATCAAACTTGTGGTCCAGACCCTTCACCAGCTCCATTGCCCTTCTCTGGATATGTGCTTACACCAAAATTTCCTTCCTGTTGTGCTAGGTCCAGAACTGCACACAGGATTTGAGGTGTGGCCTCACTAGTGCCCAGTACCAGAGGCAGCCACTGCCCTGGTCCTACTGGCCACACAATTTCTGATACTCCAGCACAAGACTGAGAGACTGACAAATGACATTTGATATTTTATAGTTCACACTGGTCAATCAAGGATGAAAAAACTACCAATATTGAAATACAGTTCTATAGTTCACACAGATCATTAAAAAACTGTGAGTCATTAAAAGCATATTTCCCTGTTGTCCTAAAGAGAAGGGGAATGAAGCAAGTATAACTAAATGCAAATCTGCTGAACTGCCTTTCTTCAGAAAAGACTGACAGGATTTGTGGGGTAGGAATGTATAATTTAGAGAAGAGTATTGTCTATGATTCCATGAAGACTTTTTAAGGAAATCATATTGGTAGATGTCTACATTGGAATTAATTTACAATGCACCTTTCATGGCACAGGTGGAGGGGAAGGAGCCAACAGGCTCCAATATTCATCCAGGTATGTACTGGTTAACAGGAGTTGACCCTCCCCTCCCCTGCTGTGCTTATTCCTTGTATTGGAATGTACCTCTCTGTCTGGGCTGGAAAAAGGAAAAATAAAACCTGTAGGCTGTGTTAATACAGAAAAGTGAAGAACAGGAGGTGACACCTTTGTCCTGAGAGAAAAGGGGAGAGTAAGAACAGTGCTGTACCTTGTTTGGCAGGACATTCATGTGCAATTTTGAAAAGAAACCCTTATTTCTTTCCTGGGAGGTTTACAGATTTTAGATAAGTGCTATTTTGTGTACAAAATCCAGAAAAATTCTGGGAAATAGAGCTCAACACTCATTTTCTCTTAAATGATTAGCAATGAGCCCACACATTTAGTTTTCTATATATAATTCCTCTGCTCATGTTCTCTGTATGTTGATTTCATTTATTGTCCTATTTGGAATAAAAGCCTTTTGAAAGGTAGACTGTCTTCCAGCAGTACATAACTCTGTCAGAATGGGCTCGTGAGGCTGTGTGAAATGCAATAAAACATAATAAATAACAACAATGGCCCACAGAATTGCCATTTTATGGAGCTGCAAGATGCTAAACACATTGTCCTGAATACAAGAAATGTCTTTCTACAACTGCAAACCTTCAGGTCTTTGGTGCCTTATTCTAGTTTGAGATTTAAAGACTATTTAAAGCAAAAGAAAATATTTTTTGAATATTTAACACATAAATGCCACATTTTCTTAAGCAGATAATCCAAATGCATCACTTAAAAAATCAGTCTTGTAATGTTAAAAAGAAAATGGTTTTTAGCACTGAAGACACAGTAGAGGAACATGTTGACTATAACTGCCTTCATGCTAAAAATAAATGAGAAAAATAATCTAAATTCAGTATAGAAAATAATATTTTGCATCATACACTAACTAGATTTTATTACATATTGCTTTAATGATATTATTATTGGAAAAATTAAAAAGTAACTCAACACTTGCCACTGGATATGTTCTTAATAAAACTATTTTTGAAAGCTTTAATCTTTTAAAAATGCCATATTATAACAAAATTTCTCATTTAAACTGTCCAAACTATAAGCATAGGATATAGTTTAAGATAACTAAAATGAGGAGCTGCCTGAGAGTTCTTAGGTTCTATTTGTAGCTTAGAAAATATTTGAGGAAACATGAATAAATTTCCCTTTTTTTTCAGCACAGGAGTTCTTTGTATAAGCACATGCTCACATCCTTGTATCTCTATATATGTTTGCATATATATATACCTTTTCCATGGGGATGACTACTGATGTCATCAAGACAACTCAAAGCACATCACGTCCTTCTTGCCTGTTCAGATCCATTGGATTTAATAACCTCATCCTATGGCTCCAGTGGAAGCAGGATTATACTCTTGCTTTCTTACACTGGATACTCAAATTTGCTCTGGTTTTTTGTATTGGTACTATGTTAATGTCTTCTTTTCATTGATGCTTCTTAGTTGATTTTGATGTCAAGGAAATTCACCTTAAAAATCGTGTTTAAAGGATTCATCTATGACAAAAAAAAATCCTCTTCCATGTTTTATTTCAGTAAATGCAGCCTTTGCTTTTCCTCCCTTGAGAAGTAAATTTTTTAACATTTGTGAATTTATTTTGGATTTTTTAATCCAAATAATAAGATTATTAAAATAAAAAGAGAATATTTTTGAATACTTAGCACACAAATCCCCACATTTGCTTAGACAAATAATCCAAATGCATCACTTCAAAAATCAGACTTCCAAAGTAAAAAAAATGTTTTTTTCTAAAGAATATCCCCAAGCTCTTGCTCAGGTCAGCAATAATATTCTACTCACTAAAGTCAAAGAAATTTTAAACAGGATATATTATTTATTTTATTTTATATTTTATATATATTATTTCCTTTACATTACATTTTATTTCTTTTAAGCATTCACCAGGCATCTTTGCGTAACATCTCATTGGTAATAAGTCCTCTTCTGGCTCTCTGATCCTGCCCAAATTAGATTTTGTTCATCCAAATCATACTGTTTTCACAGCCATGCACAACTTTAAGTGGGAAGTAGAGTGGTGTATTCATAAAATCAGTGGGGTGTGGGAAATTCCAGCCACAGACTCTCATTAAACCATCAGAGAGTCCATATTTTGCAGTCCTTGTATGTTGCCTCCACAGCAGATGCAAATTCTCATTGAAGGTAGTTGGAAACGTTCAGTCAGGAGGATTTTCTGAGAGAACATTCCTTTCTTGAAAAATTAATTTTTTAAAAAAATTATTTTGTGAACAAATATTCCATTTTTTCCACTGGGAAAAATCAAACTGACAGGTCTCCAGGTTCCTCACCTGGAAGGTTTTTGCCAGTCTCAGCAGGCAGAAAGCAAATTTGGCAGGCGTTGGCCGGGCAGACTGTCAGAGCTCTCTACCTCCTCCGGGCTGAGCCGCTCGCCCTCGCCTGCTGCTTGGAGGGGTGGGAGCACAGAAACCCTGGCTGCTGCTGCTGCTTCCTCCTGGAGGGCTTTTGCCAATCCACCATCTCTGCAAGCAGGGAGCAATACTGAGGAGAGCCAGGCCAGCAGGAGACAAGTTGTCATTCTGTTGCAGGTCGGGTGGGACAGACACTTTTCTTTTGTTATGTATATTTATCTCCTTCTTTTTTTTAGTATATATTTTTTTTTTGCTTTCTTTTTGCTTCTCCCTTAATTCAGGGGACATGTTTTTGCACTACATTATATATAATTACACCTATTTTTGCATTATATATAATTACATACATTGTCCCATTCCTAGAAGTTCTCAAGGCCAGGTTGGATGGAGCATGGAACAGCTTGGTCTCTACTGGAAGGTCTCCTTGCTCATGGAGGGAGGGTTGGAACTAGATGACCTACAAGATTCCTCCCAACTCTAACTATTCTATGATTTGGTGACATTACATCAGACATTATATACAATATTAACATAAAATATGTAGCATACACCTAGCTATTTGTATGTATTTCTGTGCGTATCTCCATATCTCCATATACGTCAAAGCTCTGGAATTTTTTGCAAGCAATGTTACACCTGTTATCTCTTCCAGTCCTTGTGGTTTTCATGTTCCAAATCAGAAAGCTGTTCTTTAAATTTGTTACAAAATGAGGTATAAATGAAAGGCAGCAAAGTGCACTTTACATAATTAGAAAACAAAGGAGACCTCTATATTTAGGAACACTAGCAGAACTAAAAAGAAATATAATCTATAAAATGGATTGCACCTCAAAACACCAGTGGCAGGGTGGTGTCTAATTCATACACTGATTCACATAGCTGCAAATAACCATAACAATTTTGAGCATGTAAACTTACATATAGAGTGAAAGACTTGCTGCTCTTCCACCTGTACAGCAGCTTCTTCAATTCTCTCAGTCAAAGCTGGCCAGTTTTCCACTTCTCTCCTGAGATGATCAATATTTCCTAAGTGAGCCACCTTCAGGACACATTTAACTCCCTCTTTGATCTTTCTGTGTCTCCTTTTAGATATAATGGATTTTACTGTACCGAGGCTTTATCCCACCAACTCCACTTTTATTATCCTTTAGCTGACTATTCAGAAGATAAAAGCAAGTTGAAAGGACAACTTTTCTTAGCAACAAAAATTAATCATGCATCTTCATTTTGGGGAGCATCAGACACCATGGAACCCTCATAAACAATGCTGTTTGCAACATTTCCTCTTGGTTTTTTTCTTGAGGAATACACAAAAACATGAGAATGAGAGGTGAAATATTTACCAATGTAACTTTCAAAGCTCATGAATTTTGTTCTGAGAAAAGGGGTGTTTCCAGTACAAATCCAAGAAAAAATCAAATGGAGAGATGTGATTCCAACAAGCAACTTCCCTGCTTCTCCTTTTGTCAGGTTCTTCTGCCCTGCTATTTCTTCATGTTCTGCTCTGTGCTCTTCTCTTACCACAAGTCTTCAGCTTTCAGCTGTACAGCTCACAGAACCAGTGATGGGATGCGCATATTTATTAATCGTTGTGTTTTCCTTGGTTTATTTTTATGATGCTGGTGCTGTGAAAAAACAGTTCAGTTTGCCTAAGCAGACAGGTAAGGAAATGTTTTTGTTTGCTTTTCCTTCTTTTTGGAACATAGACTAAATAAAATCTTCATAAGAATATACCTACAAGAAAATATTGAACGGCAGAAAACTTGTAAAGTAGAAAAGTTGCTTCAAATTCGAGAAGCATAAACTTTTTTCCACAACATATTTTGTGAAGGAACTTTTTCCAGACAAGCAAGCTGGAGAAAGTAGAATGTTTGCTTTGCTTTCTTAGCATAAATCTGAATATCTTTGTTATTAGTAGGAAAAGTCTCAAGACTGGAAAAGAAAATGTCTTTCACAGACAGCATGAATTTTAATCCACAGTAAATGTGGAAGTCAACAGAAAAGTTGAAACAGAAGTAATTTTCTGAGCAATAACCCTACTCTTCTACCTAATTCAGAATCTGATAATTTTTGTGTGCTTGTAAATGAGGCCAATCCTTTGACTAGATTGGGTGTCAACTTTAGAGAGATAAACAAAGAAAAAGAAGCAAAAGAAACCAGCTCAGACTCGAGTTGCCCATTTAATAACCTGTTGTTTAATGTGTTAATGGAATTTGGAAGGACGGAGGTGTTAGGGAAAGGGATACTGAAAGGACAGATAAAAGAAACAGTAAAATAACCCAGTGCTAACAGGTCACAGGGAAAAGCAAATTCTACCTCCTTTCTCCTACCCAGTCCTGGATTTGCAAGGGAAAATCTCCTGGAAGGATTCCAGCTGTCAAGTCTGAGCAAGGGTCCTTGGAAATAACATCACAGAAAGGCTGCTGAGACCATACCCTGATGTAGGACAGGCCCTAAAAGCCCTGGTCTGGCCACACAGGGTCACCCCAATGGTCTGAAGCTGCAGCTGCTCACTGAGCAGCATGTTATCATTTAAGGAGAATGCATGAAGACCTGATCTGAAACTGAATTGCCTGAATGTCATCAGCATGTGATTTTACTCTGTGTGCATGTGTGTGTTTGCCACCCTTCACAAGCTGGTAGAGGCCTGTCTGCAGTATTTTTAAATGTAGAATTAGCTCTTGAACTTCAGCTCTAGCTGAGTTACCCCTGGAGTCTGCAACTGAATTTGAGGCTAATATCACAATATGGATGATTTAGAACTACAGTTCTCTGTTTGCCTTTCTCTGCAGAGAAGTAAAGCATGTATTGCAATTGAGTCACTGGTGCAAAAGGGAATCACCTGAAAAAAAAACAGGAAAAAGAAATAGTAGGCAGGAAGCCAGATCAGAGGACTGGACTCAATTCAAAATGAAGACACCAAAATCAGATGTCTAAAGAAATGTGCATGCAGGTGTGCTATGTGTCTAAATTGCCACATAATCAATAGAGACATAGTGAACAGAGTCCGTGTGTTTTAGGGAAACATTCCTCTGACAGGTGACTAGGAGTGCAATTTAGTTTGCTACAAACAGACAGAAATGCCATTTGAGAAAGACTAGTACAGGTAAAGTTTCTGCCCAAGGCTGTAGCTAAAACACACAGGACCTGTATTATATCCATTATCTTCGGAGTGGTGACTTACAGCCAAGCAGGAAAACAAACACACTTTAGCCATGAATAAATTCATCTCTTAATGTATTTAAATCATACACTATGCATCTAGAAAGTTGAATTATTATCCAATATGCTCAGACTGTATGGGCAAAGACTGATATTCAATATCCTAAATATGGGGGGGGTGAATTTATTTTAGGCACTATTAAGTATCTTATTTGGCCTCCAATACTTCCCAGAAGGCATTGATGTATCTCTCAGCCCAGGGATGGTGTTATCTAGCACCAGGTGCCCCCTGGATCTCTGTCAGGCCTTTTTCATGAAGCTCCACTGAGTGGCCATCCGTCCAGAGAGTGAGATACACACATGTGTCTACACTTTTCTGTTCAGAGGTCTCAATTTTATACTATGCCATTAGAAGAAACCCGAGCTGCTTAATTTCTTGGTACTAGCATTCTTCTGTTGTGGAATTTTAAATTAAAAAACCCAACTCTGAGGTGGAGAGACCACTATCAGTAGTCAGTTTTCAATACTCCATGGAGTGAATAAATTGTAAATCTTCCCAGCAATATCATAATGCAATCAGCCTCTGTCCTTGTCATGGATAGATCATCCTGGTAACAGTCGGCACCACCATCATCAAATGCTCTTTTGTTATGTGCCAGAAAAGGCCTCCTCGCCTTTCTTCGGTCTAAGATTCTCATATTTCATATTTGGTCAACACACCTAAAGGAAGTAATTGAATATGACACTGAATGCTGCTGCTGGCAGGAGAAGGGGGACTCCATCATGCCACATTTGGCTCTCTACTTGCAATACGTGTCCCACTTCATAGGGTCTCCAGGATCAGACCAGCAATATGTGCATCTTCTCCTTGTGAGAAGGTAGAGAGGCTGTAAGAAGCCACTTTTCAGTGCTCTACTTCTTTAGCAACTCTAAATGGACCACCTCAGTTTCTTTTGCTCCAGTGGCCCCTCCTCTTTGACAAAACAGCTACAGAAGGACTTCTCTATATCTATCTCAGTGATTCAGCAGCTCCTGCTCATTTGCTTTTCCCACCCCTCTGGCACAAAGGTGCATTCAGTCATTTGCCATACTTTGTTTCAGATGCAAAAGTCTCATTTCAGACCTTCCTCTCTGACTCCTTAGACTCCAAAGGAACAGACCTTGAAGATATTTATTTTATAATCTGTAGGGCTGTGACTGCTGCAAAGAGGTGTTCTGTCCATGTTCTGCTTCACTAGTAAAAATGATGTGACAGGGAAGCAGAGTTGTGGGAAAGAAATCTTCACTCTGAGTTCAGAGTGATCTTGCTTTTGCTGTGACAGCTTCTGAAGTAGCTGTTCCTGTACTGGAAATAGGCATTGAAGTTACAGAAGGTGGCTCTGCCAAACTATTAGCTCTGTGTCAAATGGCTGCCAAAAGCAGGCAGAATTAATAATTACTTGGAAATTATTAGAAAACAAAAGACAAAAAATTATAATGCCACTATTTAAGTCCCCTAAGGTGTCTTTAATATAGTTTGTTGTTCCCTTGTGTCCAAAAGAATACAGCAGTACTGGAAAAGATACAGAGAGGAGTACCAATAATAGTGAAAATCTAAACATAATAATACCTTTATTTTGAAGAAGTCACAGAGGAAAGGATATGATATAGCTCTGTAAACTACCAGTAATACAGAGTGGATCAAATGAGTAGAATCTATCTTGTCTATACTAAGACCATCAAATAAAATTAACAAGTAACAGATTATAAGCAGTACATGGAGATACTTTTTTGAATGGCTACAAGACACTGTGGATGCCTAAAGCCTTTCTGGATTAAAAATGGATGAGATAAATTAATGACATAAAACTGACAGGATTCTATTAAGCACAAAAGCATCACCTTCCATTCAGGCAGTCCCAGAGGCACAAATCACTTCTGGCAAAGGAACATACCAGGGAACTGGCACCATATGCTGCCCTGCTCTTACACACCTCCTGTGCCCCTGCTGCTGGTCAGTGTTGGAGATGGAGCGAGGTGGATTTTTGCCCTGACCCTTTAACAGTGCTCTTATGTTCACACAATTAATGCCAGCCTCTGGGGAAGAGATTTAGGCCAGCTACTCTAGATGCTATTGCAACTCTAAAAATGTACATTCAAGCCCTGCCAGCTAGATCAGAACACCTCAGTTAGTTACTGTCTCATCCTATACATCAACATGAGGATGTTTGGACCACATCAGATACCAACACATTTGCAGATATTTTTTTTTATTTTTTAATTTAGGCTAATGTGCTTATTGTCAAAAGAATTTTTACTTGAAAAAGGGAATACAGGGAAAAATTATGTCCCTCCTACCCTTCTGAAATTATCGTTTTTTGTATGGGGAAAAGAGTCATAATTTCAGATATTATTAGTACCATTATTGTATCAAGTGGCAACATGGTACAAAATTCACTACTGACACTTTAAACTGATATTGATGATTCATAAAATGTCAAGTAATTACATTCCCAATAATATGATGCAAAGCTGTTACTGCAAGAGTCCTTTTCCAGTAATGAAGGATAAAAATATACTGGAATTCACTATCAGTAATATTTGGATTGTAATACATTTTTCAGGGTAGCCAACAGATAGACTTGGAACTGACTCCTATGTTAAATTAAAATGCTCTTCTTTTGTTGTTGTTCATCATTAAACATGTTGAATACTGTGTTCTTACCTGGGGGATTGTGGGTTGCTTGTAATATTTATAAAGAGAAGAGCTACTCATCTCAGTGCCATTTCTGTAGTATGTATTATTTATCTCCTGATCTATCCCCTCCCATGCTCACTGCTTTAAAAACTGTGATTAATAAAACATTCCATGCTGAACAGTGTGGGTTATATTCCCAAATATATATATTCAGGCCATTTCTATGCAAATGTCACAGGAGATTTTTCGTCACCAGAAAATGTACCTATTGTCTACTTGATACATTAATTTTACATTTATTTTTAGATTAATTATTCTATTTCCACATGACTGGTTTTATCTGAGGACCCCAAAGGTATTTTGTAACCAATGTACACATTTTTTGTTCTTTAGCACATGCGAAAAGCAACTGAAGAAGAGAATTAAAGGAAGTGACATAGAAATAATACTTCTTCATTTTGTTATCTTGTTTCCTTCAAACTATATTTCATTATTACTCTATCAGAGAGAAAAACAAAAAGAAAAACCAAAAAAAAAAGAAATGTCATAGACATATCACACCCTGTGCATGAAAGCATTGTCCAAACACTTCTTGAACGCTGCCAGGCTTGGTGCTGTGACCACTCCCCTGGGGAGCCTTTTCCAGTGCCCAAACACCCTCTGGGGGAAGAACCTTTTTCTAATATCCAAACTAAACCTCCTCTGAGACAGCTTCAGGCCCTTCCCTCTTGCCACTGTCACCACAGAGAAGAGATCATGATTTAGCATATTAGGAATGAAATATGCATTTTCTTCATCTCCCTTTAATAATTATTTAGGTAGATAAGGCTATGTTATTGCTACAAATGGAGACTTACACAAAAAGTCTGTATTGCTGCAATGCTCCTCTGATATCTACATTGATGGGAGTGTGACAGGAAGTCTCAGCTTCTGAAAAAGATAATGCATTAGTCGTGTCTCAAGAGAACAAAAAAACTTAAAATTTTCTATTAAAAGAGAAGGAAGACTCTGTAACTTGAATTTTTTTTGCTTTATATCTTGTTTTTGTTCACATCATGCCACCTTCTCCTAACACTGCAACTTAGTGCTCATTTTCTGGCAATATGCTTGTATTTTTTGGTTAATAGGGCAATAATAGTCCCTGACTGTTTATTTTTAGTTTGCATCACAGGAATAGCTACTGGCCCTGCTAGAAGGGCAGCACTACATCAACAATGTTTAGTCCCTCATTGTCAGAATTCAGCCTCTAAGGCTGCAGCAAAAAGCAGATAAAATAGAAAGATGGTAAAATAACTTTAAAAGAAAAAAAATATATTCTTACTAATACCAATGAAACCATTAATTAATCTATATTAATTTATATGTAAGTATGCATGATATCTAAGGTGCAGTGTAACAGCCCTGATAAGCTCAACAGGGCCAGTGCACACTTTGAATGTAAATTTATTCTCAGAGAATTTAATTAAGTTGATTTTCAATCTTGAATTTTAATTCAAATCTTCAGTCTTGAGTCAGTCCTTAATTCCAGTAGAATACCAAGTATCAAAAGCGGGAACAGATTGAGAGAGAACTGGGCCTCCAATCTTAAGTGTGAATTTCTCCATAAACAGGTTCTTACTACAGACCCAGCTTTGACCCCCAACATCACTTGCTCACAACTACTGCACAGCACTTTCTCCAACTGATAAAGAAAAAATGTGCTAAAAACTACAACTCCTGCAAAACAGATTTCAATGGACAGGAAACTCTGTCCTCCAGGAAATAAAAGCCTTGAGCTACATACCCCAAATCACTACTGACTTAAGAGCATCTTGCTTCTTGTCTCTGTTCAATTGTTAAGTCTCTGAGGTTATTCACAAATGATTATATTATTTCAGGAAGGACATAATTTGACAGGTAGAGAGATACCATGCTACACTTTTAATCTGACTTTACATGCAAGTCGTAAGGAGGAATAAATATTGACTCTTAATTTTCACCTGATCTTGGTGGTAGTTACACATATAAAAGGACAACAGGACTTAACTGAGCACTGCAGGACTGGACATAAGAGAAGAAAAATCTTATGATCCTGATAAGTATTTATCTGGCAAAGGAAAGGGATGGTCTGTTAAAGAGAACAAGAACAAGAAAGAATCTGGACACTAGTTTCTAGAAGTCTTTGCAGAAGAGAAAGCTTATTTGTCTGGCTCATCCCAGGGGCTAAATTGGATGGCTATTACCAATTCTGTTGCAGGCAAGAGTGTACAAATATAGGAATGACTCACAAAGTCTAAGGAAAACAAGTAAATCCTTAGAAAACACTAGCTCAATCTCTTTTCTTCTCAGTAGTAATAGTGGAGAATATTTCTAGGGGAAGAAATTAGCTGGTCTTAATAAACTAGTGTGTGGGAGTAGATTAATCTTCCAAAGTGTGAATGTGTTCCTCGCTTGAGATTACTGTGCTGAGTATTTAGGTATTTAATCTGTTCCCAAGTGCCATACCACATACAGTTTAGGTACATTCTGTACTCTAACATGAACTTCTTATAGAAGTATAAATATGGTAAAATAAGGGGTCATGACTCTGTAATATTAAATGCTCTCTTACTCTCTCACATGATCCTTCAGGATGACTCTTTTGATCTTGAAAGTCCAAGAAGAGTTTTCAATAAAAAAAAACTCAACAAAAAAACAAAACAAAACAAAACAAAACATAAACCAAAACAAACAAAACCAACAACAACAGAAAACCCCAAACAAACAAATTAGAATACACCAAAAAAACTCTAGTAAACATTTCTATGATTCTCCATTAGGTTTTGTTTTGTTTTGTTTTGCTCTTTATAGACAGTATTCTGAAGATTTGAAAAGTGCAGATTAGATTCAGGATGCTTAACCTGATTCATAAAAAGGATCTAATTTAAAGACCTTACTGGTGTCAGACATTTCACCAGAAAATATAAGTCATTTTTGACTTATTGACTGAGTGACTGGTAAATTCTCCTGTCACAGAATTTCAAGTGAAATATACTAAAGAAAATAGTGTTCTGCCTTTCTACATTTTGAACTCCAATACTTGTCTAACTGATCATTTGTTATTCAGACTTTTATAGAAGCACCTTCGTTTCAGCCATAATATTTTGCCTGATTGTTTGTGACATTCATTTCTAGAATTCAGAACAGCATGATACACCTAATATTCTTGGTTTGTACTCTATTATAAAATTCAGGCTGTCTGCTTATGACAGATACTCATTAAGTAGGGGTTTAGGATTTAGCATTGCAATTACAATCTGTGAGGGAGCTTCCCAGGAAACACAGCCTCGTGGTTAGGCAGGAATGTGAGTGCATCAGTGTCCGTAGCTGAAATGCCCCAAAGTGTCAGAGTGCCATTTGCTCCATAAAAGCAAAACTAATCAGGAAAATCCCGTTAAATTGCAAAAGTACTTCTGGAAAAACAATCAGCTTGGAAAAAAAATTAAAAATATAATTTATAGGGAACAACAGGGAGTAAGAGACAGAAAAATTGTCAAAATCTGTTTTGGTCCTGCCAGAAGTGTTTGCATGGCATCACCACCCTGCCCAAACCAGGCTGAGCATCCTTTTCTGGGTGCTCTGAGGAACTTGCCCCTGGATGAGAACAGCTGGGAGAGGGAGCAGGGACCCTTTGGGTGTGCACCTGTGGCCTTGTGGGGATTTCTTCCTCTCATCTACATTGGGGATTGCAGTGAGCAGCTCAGACACATGCACAGCTGGAGCATCTGCAGCTCCCACAGAAGGGGGCTACAAGTAAGGGCTGTGAATCCTGGAGAGGGCTTGTGTGCCCAAAAGCAACACAATTTGGGAGGGATGTGAGTGTGTGCATGTAAATATTATCCTGTGTGTATTTGAGTATAATTTATATAAAATGCTTTGAGATTAAAAGTGTTTGGAAATTTGTAGCTGGATATTTAACAGCTTTGACAGTGTCTAGTATTGCAGTTTATATGTTGCGTTGTCAATATGTTTTGAATGTAGAGTTCACTGAAGGTTTGTTGGTTTTGTGCTATTAATAAAAAAAATAAATAAACTGCTTTGATCCCTATTTGGTTGAAACCACTTGAACTGGAAAAGTTTCCCTTTTGAACACAAACCAGGTTTACTTTATAAATGGCAACTTGGAAACATAGGAATATTGCATAGAAATATAATAATCTTTAGACCACATTAGATAAAGACATTGTTTAAATGCAAAACTGGATACAAGCACGATTTGAAGTCTTTACAGTTATTAAAAAACAGAATACAAGGTTGAAGACACCTCAATGAACTGAAGGCAAAATCCACATCAGAGTTATTAAGCCAGAACTAACAATGTCATGGTGCTATTTGAACCAAAAAGTCATTCTAAGCATTCTCCTCTTGGGAACAGATCCCCATCACTTTCTATCAGACTGCTGTTATGATAAGACTATGCAAGTAATAGCCCAGGAATAACAGGCTCTAAATATTTACATACTTTATCAAGGGTGCTGATCACAGTGACATGCTCCTTAACCAAACAATAAAAGAGAGGAAGAAAAGGGCCTTCTATTTTCTGATCTCTTTTGCATATTGTCATTCTTGCTTTAGCTCATTTGTCCATAAAAATTTCTCTGTGATAGAGAATGTCAGATGATGATAATTAATAAGCACAAACCACTGACTAAATGACAAATTGTGTGCACTCAGCAAACCAAGCTGCTTTTAATTTTTTTTTTGCCAATTATTTCAATGTACTGCAAGAAAGGACATCAGATATATGGCCATACAGCTGTGATTGTTCCCATTAAATATGTAGATGGATTATTATCATATATCATAAACCTCACATCATCTTCACCACAAATACAAACTTGGAACTGGAAAGGACTTCATAGATTAATGAGTTAAGTTTCTGCTTTTATGAGCAATTATGTTACACATCCAATTTCATAAACTAATCAAAGTTTAGAATTAATTAAGTTTTTTGCCCCTCTTGTATTGGACACTTTTCCAGACTCTTGTTCTCAGAACCTTCTTTTTAATTTCCAACATAATATTTTTTTTTAATTCTGGTTTAATTACATTTATTCTTGCACCAAGTAGACTTTTGCCTCTTGGATGTTTATTATCACTGATGTATTTACAGAAAGCAAGAACAATCCCTACTTAGCCTTCATTTTGCAAGGTTAACAAGCCAAGCTGTTTCAGTCTCCTTTCATAATAGAAGTTCTTAATTTCATAGTCATTCCTCTGTGCTGTACTCTGAACTTAATCTAGGCTGAGTTTTGCTTCTGTGGGATACAGAGATTATCTCACTTGGAATGTTCAAGGATGTTCTTTGCCTTTCTCTGTTAGCTACATCATATTGGCCTATGCTCAGACAGTTCTACAAGGTCTGTCCCTCTGTCATTACCTGAAGAAATCCCAGTTTAGAGGAAAAATGCTGTTATATTTCAAAAGTTCATGGCTTTGTATTTTTTACTTCTGAACTTCATTTCACCTTTGTTTTTCTAGTACTCAGGGCCATCTCTCATCTATTTCTTTCAACACTGTAGAAAAACATTCTTCTGTATTAATAATGACTCCAAAAATCACAATGTCAGTAAATTTTATCAGTATCTCCCCCACTTCTTTACTAGGGGAACTAATGAAATCCGTAAATGCCACTGATGCCTCCTTTTTACTCAGTATTTTCCCTATTTACTGTGATTTAAACATATACCCTCCATTTTACAATTCCTCACTCTCCAGTCTAACTTCTTTTTCTTTTCAACATCGTGTCATATACTTTGCTGAAATCCCTATGTATTAGAGCCACCACCTTTTCATTTAACTATGAAATGTCTTTCAAAGTCTGTGGCATGATCTATTTTTGCTAACCTAGATTTGTGCATGATTTTATATTATACTTACCATCCTTTCTGTGTTTTTTAAAAAAAAAAGAATTCTAAATCCTTTGATACAGTTGATACTAGATTAACAAGCCTGCAGTGGGTTAGATCACTTTCCTTTCCTCTGCTCTTAAGTATAGGTGTTAATTTCCTATTGTTAATTAAGGTGTCACAAATATCTTGCGAGATTTAGTCTAAGTGCTTGCTCCCAGACCTGTAATTTCATGTCCCAGCTCTTTCAGAAATGGGGTTAGAAATTACCAGTCCCCCCACACTTGAACATATTCAGCCTTGTTGGTTTTGCTTCTCTCTTAACTCTACTTATTTCTGCGTTTTCTCACCCTTTTTTCTCTTTTGAGGAACAAGACCTATGCTCTTTCTTTTAATAGTTTTCCAAGTCTATCTGAACTTGCCTTTGGAAACTTTTTTCCTACCCTCTAGGTGTCATGTCTTTTGGAAAACTAATTTTATCACATCTTTATTATCTGAAAATTTATAATTTCTTGGGGCTCTTTACACTATTAATTCCTTAAGATATAGACTCATGTATTTCCTACTTTAATGTGGGATGTTTTTGTCACTGAATTTCTAAAATTCCAAGTCTCTATTTTGTTTTAGTTCCTGATCTCTTCAATTCAACTAGTTATATTAGTTTCCTCAAATTTTTTTTAATATCAGGAAGTTTAGATGGACCTACTTTTGCATATGGTTACACTGAATGCAAATGAAATCACTTTGCTTAGGTTAATCACTTGTATCTTCTGTCAGAATTGCATACAGTGCTTTTCTTCTAGATCATAGTCAGTTAAAAAATATTAAGAGATAATCTTAATACAGATAATCTGCTAATTTTCACATTGAGTAATAATCAGCAGCATTTGATTTCTAGTTCATTTCTGCAAACACAAGTATCATAAAATAACACACTTGTTCATATTTAAAATACTGGTTTTACTGAAATACCATTTAGAGGCAAAACATGTGAACTCAGGGAAAAGACTTTATACACCATATCTGTAACAAGTCTGGGATTGTGGGCAGATGGCTTTCTGTCCATCTGCATCTATGAATAAAATTATTTCTATTTTACCAGTGCTGTTAGAGGGCTTCCTTTCAATCTGCATTTGACCTCAAGAAAATAACATAATAAAAATCTCTTACCATCCTTCTCTGAGGTTAAATTCTCCTAAACATATGCTCTATATATGGCATATGTATTATGAGAGGAGCTGAGGGAAATAGGATTGTTGATTCTGGACAAAAGGAGGCTCAGTAGAGACCCTCTACCCACTCCCTGAAAAAGGACTTTAGCCAACTGGGGGTCAGGCTTTTTTACAAGGTAAAACGTGATAGAAGTAGAGGACACAGCTTCAAGTCACATCAGAGGAGGTTTAGGTTTGATATTAGAAAAATGTATTGACTGAAAGGGTGGTCAGGCATTGGAACAGACTGCCCAGGGAAGTAGTGGAATCACCTTCTCTGGAACCATTCAAATTACATGAAAGTTTTATGCTTAGAGAAATGGATTAGTGGTGAAAATGATGGTTAGATTTGATGCTCTTAGAGGTCCTTTCCAACCTTAAAGAATGATATGATTCTTTTACTTTTCAGACATATTTGGGATTCCTGCTTCAACCTCCTGAATCCAGCTGCCCCAAGCGCACCTCGATTACTCCTCACCTCGATGACTGCAGCTTAAAGGTGTGACCATTCCACACTTAAAATACAAGGGTAATTGAGTTTGATCTAAATCCATCTCTCAAGCAGATACACATGATTTATCATGCAAATGTGGATCCTCAGAAGAAATTTAAACATAAAGAACTGGGACTTGGCAAATTATAAGCATGATGTAGCAAAATTCTTAGCTCCTTGATCAGGAGACTTGTAAAGATGAATTTATTGTAATCATTGCCTTTGTTAACCTTCATGTTTTTATTTTGTTATGAAATTAATGATGGATACATTACAGTATCCAACAAAATAGCCCAAAATAGTAAGGGTCTCCCTGATGAGAATATAATTACATGAGCACTCCTGCAAAAATCAAAAATAACTCAATTGAAGAAAAGTACTTCTATGTTTACACTTCAGTGCAATCAAGAAGCAATACTGTCATGCCATCACTCCTACTAAATGTCTCAGCAAAACAGAAAAAAACCTTACATCTTTATATTCCATTACAGCCTTATATCTCCTTGCCTCTAAAAGAAGCTAGTTAAACATTACTTTTGTCCAATTTCTGCCTGTATTCACCAGTTCAGAAAGAACAAATCATGAAAAGGAAAAATATGGAGAATATATTAGGTCTCAGAGTCAGAAAACAGATACAATAACTAACTAAGAATCAATAAGAAAATGTTCATGAACAATCTTACTCAGTCATCCACAAATTTCTACATTTTTCTGAAACATGAAAGAGTAGAAATTAGCAGACAATTTGTTTTTCTGACTCAGTGTGACAGATCCTGAGTTGCTGCTTTTAAATAAATGTCAAGCTAATGTTTTTTAAACAGGCCAAAGCAGGGACATTATTTTTTTTTAATGTCTTTTCCAATGTCAAAATAAGAAACGGTTCTTTTATCATGTCTCTTCATGTTTGCTTCATACAATTATTTACTTGAACAAGTATATTAAGTAGAACATAAACTGTAAACACTAACTTACATTTTTAAACAGTCATGGAAATGACTGAACTGATAAGTAAAAGTATTTTCTCCAGAAATCAACTGACAAAAGCTACATTTAATTTCAAGCTACAGAAACAAACACTGTGACCTCTGTATACAATCACAGTAATGAGGATTTTGTATGGCCACAATGAACTGCATAAAAATCAACAGCTCCACAACCCTTTAGAGAAATTACTACCGAGTGCAGATTTGAAACACACATTCTGCTTTTGTCTAAGCACAAACCTGTCTGCTTAGACTTAAGATTCATTGGTCAGGATTTAGATGTATAAATTCATATGGCTTATGCTCATAAATTCCCTGGCTCTGTTCCCTCTTTCACAACTAATCTTTCTCTTCTGTATTTCTGTCAATGTTTTAACATTTTATGCAACATGTTTGATTCTTTCAAGTTTCCTCTGGATGGGATCCTTTCTCTCTAGCATGTTGGCCACACCACACAGCTGGGTGCCACTAGTAGACTTGCTGAGGGTGCCTGTGCTGCTGAAAATGCTTTTAAATAATGTGGGCCTCTGTACTGGCCCTTGAAGAGCAACAGTCAATTCATTCAAGTGTATTATATAAATTGCCATAGCAAAAATATCCAAAATTAGACTCTAACAGATAAAATGTATGTTGAATGGATTTAGAAAATGCATTGAAATGTGTCTGAATCTTCTATTTCATAATGTTTGATCACACCATGAAGTCAGGAGGTCTTTTTAAGCTCATTGGACCCTTCAGCTGGGTCCTTGCTGCAGTCTCAAAAGCAAGTTTTCAAAACAAAAGCACATTCAAGTCTGCAGTAATCTCATCCCTGTGGAAGTCATCAGAACTGAAACAAAACCTTCAGTTGAAGCCCTTAGACAAATATTCTTCCAAATACTCCTTTCTTTATGGATTATTTTAGCTGTATACCTCAGGGTTACGTGCATGTTTAAGTGCACCTTGGAATATTTATGTAGTTGCATTCCAGGAATTGGTCTACATTGATTTAATCCTTATATTTTTCCTCAAGATTCTTCCTCCTTGGAACACTCATATAGACTGTTCATATTTCTTCTGAATTAGGAGATGGTCTTATGATGTGGCACCTGGTAGGGGTAACCCAGGGTGAGAAAAGACTGGCACTGAAGCCATGGGATGAGATTATTGTTGTGGTTCCTAAAAGTCATAAAATACCAAGGTGAAGAGACAGTATTGACCTTCCCCAACATATTTGCAGCAATATTTTCAATCTTTTCTTCTTCCTGATTTTCTGCTGCTTTACTCTGTGTGTGTGTGTATATATATATGAATACATGTGCAGAACAGAGTATTAGTGGTGATGACATATGAAGCAGAGGTTGGGTGTAATCCCAAAAAATTTGGAAACAAGTGTCACTATGCAGGTATCTTATATAGGTATAGAACTAATTGTTATTGATAATTAAAATCTAATTCTACAGCATTGGATACCTGGATATCTTCAGGAGGCAAAATGCAATACTTGGAAGCCTCTCTCAAATATAACTTTGAAAGCTAAGGTATGAAGTTGACACAAACATTGGAAAAGAGTTTTGAAATGAGAAGATGCCCAAAAAAGTTAGAAGTATTCAGTTTTACAGAACAGGGTACAAGACCTACCTCTTGAAGGCCTGAGAGCCATGCAGTGATGCTCCAATGGAGAGTCCTCACAATATCTTCTGATAATCTCAGAAAGAAAAATAGGGACAAAAGGCCAGTGAAGTCAAGCACATTTACAATTGATAAAACAGGTGTTTGAAGTAATGCAGATAGGTGGGGAAGTCGAGAGAGGTTGTGGCATTTCCTTCCCTGGAGATGTTCAAAAGTTGTCTGGACACAATCCTGAGCAAGGTGCTCTTGAGCAGACCCTGCTTGAGGAGGGACTCGAAGACCTCCAGTGGTCCCTTCCAGCCTCATTCATTCCCTCATGTTGTGGTTCTGTGCAATCAGTCACTCATTTCAAAGAAAATAATTCTATAGAATTGAAACAAGTTTAGATGCTTATCAACTGAGAGAAATTCATGCTATGCAAAATAAAGCAGTTTATGTAAGGTAGCACATTAGAAATTGTAAGTGAGAAGTCAGCAACTTCATATTTAGGTATAAGATATAACATTCTCCGAGCACATAATTCCACCAAAGTGTTCTTTTGTGAACTCCATATGTGTTGGTTTGTTTCTTTGTGGTTTTTCTTTGGTTTTTTTTGTTTGTATTGTTTTGTTTTGGTTTTTTTTGGTTGTTTTTTTTTTTTGTGTTTTTTTTATGTGGCTGTATTGTTGAGGTTTTGGCTGTTTTTTTTTTTTTTGTTTCTTTTTGGTTTTGTTTTTGTTTTTGTTTTTTTTTTCCAAAATACATGCTCTTGGTGTCTGTTAGATGAAATACAGAGACTAGCTAAAATATCTTCCCATGTGGATATGACATTATCCAGGCCACAGAAATTGAGAATTAAGTTTCTTCTCCCTGGTAGGATGTTTTGCTTCTCTAACTGTTTCCAGTAGGAAGACTTTAGGCACATCTAAATTTCTTGGGAGATTATCCATTGGTTAATTTGGTCAAAATTGGCTCCTGGATCATAGTGTCTGAACATGCATAAGATCTCACATTTTAATTTACTGCACTAGACCTATAGTTTCTCTTTTGCCATATGCCTAGTGATAGGAGTTTACATAGAAAAATATTGTGTTTTTAAAAGAAAAGCAAATATTTTCCAGAAGTCAGTTGGATGCTGAAAACATAACAAAAACCACCTCATCTGGATTTCATTTTGCATGATCTATTGTTCACAGAGAACAGGCATACATTATTTGGCTTTATTTTACCCTAGAATTTAATGCCCTTTGTACAAAATGTAGGAGTTAATTGGTAACTAACTCACTTTGATAGTGTGTTTGCTATGCTTGGGGGACATATTTTCCCCAATTGCCACATTTTAAATAGATTTTACCTTGCAAGGCTTACTTTTAGCTTATCATTACAGCTTGGAAAAATTCACTACCTTTCCTCCATGCAGATAAGTGCTCCCAACATACTTAGTAATGAAATATCATGTGTATATATATATGCAAAGGAAAAAAAGAGTAGAGAAAAAAACTCTATACTGTGAAGGATGTAGCAATTAACTACTCACAAGATGGACACAGGCATATAAATTTTCAAGATATATGAGGTGGTTCCTTAAGAAAAACTTGAAGGAGTAACTCTCTGTATATTCAAAGCATTCATTTGTGTCAGAAATGTCAAATTATTGCATGACAATTCCTGTTCTTAGATTTTGCTATGCATTATTGGTAGGAAGCTGCTAATCATTCAGTATTTGGATTTTTATCAGAAAAGAAGATGAATTAGTTCTCTCATTTGATCCATTAAAACATTTTGATCCACACCAAACTGTGCCTGGGTTTTATCAACAAAAAAATCTATCTGGGATTCAGCAGTAGTGGTTAATGGTCATGTATTAGATGTGGACTTTAGAGAGAAACTCCAGACATAAAATTCAGTGAGAACAGTTGAATATTCCTCCAGGAGATATTGTTATTCAGTCCCTACTTTCAGATGAGAGTATACTGCTAATTAATAATATACAGAAACTTCATAACTTCATAACATAACTATTGCAGATGACAATTACATGGAAGTTTTGGGGTTTTGTCAGACTGTTTGTTTCTTTGTTTGTTTGGTCTTTACAGCAACTGGACAAATCCTGAGCTCTGTAAAATATCATTTCTTAGGGTATGGTGGTTATATTTTGTTTTGTTTTAAATTTTCAGTAAAAAATTGAAGAAGTCATCAGAATGCAGCTCCTTGTGAAATGCATACTCCCCCATGAGAATTTTGTCCCTGTGATAAAATGGACTTAGCTGAAGCCATATTTTTGTTTCTCAACTACGATGAAGATAACTGAAATGCTAACATAAGGCAAACTTTTTGCAGCAAAATGTTCTTTTTCATTTTTCATTAAAATCAGGATCAATCTTTAGAAAAACACACAAAGCCCACCTTGACATATGCAATGCATCAAGACATATTAGAGGTGTTGCCCTGGAGAGTTCTGCACGTGTGAGTGGAAAGCAGGAGTTTAACAAGCCAAATATCTGAAACTGGGTGAATAGGTAAGACACAAGGCTATAATTCATTGTGTCTTCATACTATGTTCTGTATAAAGAGGAAACCCTCTAGGGGTATTCAAACTCTGAAGAAAAAGAATTTTAAGTCCAAAAAGATGATAAAAATGTGAAAATGTTGGCTTGAAATGACAAAAGCCCTAAGCTTTTAAAACTTTACAATGTTTAAAGTTTAAAGAATTTGCATGAAACTGCCATTAGTTTACCATTACCATTATTGCTGCTAACAGCAGTTCAATCATATGTCTTAAATCTGGGATTTTGACAGCTCAGGGAAATTATTATTCTAAATACGTAATGTGAGCAACTTGCTAAGTAACCCTGAGGTATAGTCACTTCTCATTTTTTCAAGGAGAATTCTCCACTGGTGTCCATGTAGCTTCCCATCAGATGGCAAAGATGCCTCCCACATGATTTTGCCCCACCCTCCATGAGCCCCAAGTGTGTTTCTGTGCCAGTGCACCCCTTGATGTGAGAAATTACCTAACAATGTTACATGAATATGACTTAGCAGGCTGGTCTGACTGCCTAGGTTTATATTCCCGCAGGGTGCCTGCACAAGTCCAGCAGATGTGTCTCCTGGCAGAAAATCAGCCAAGATAATGAGAAAAGACTTCAACCTCCATATGCTGGTATCAGCACGGATTTAATGTCCTTATCCAAGTGCCTCCCTTCATCAAAACTTCTGTAGCACTCTGGCAAGTTTTCTCAGTCTCTTCAAGAGATGTTCTCAGAGAGGCTGGCACTGTGTAGTAACTCTGCTGCCTCTGCTTTTTTGCACTTATCTCTTTGGCCATGATGAACGTAAATGGAAAATATATTCTATAATTCCTGTCACCTCTCAAGTCTGAGTGTGACCAATATCAGTGAATACAGTTGAATGCATACTTCTTGCTAATAATTGCAACCCTGGCTGGCTTTAACAGAAGATCTGCATTTGTCTTAAAAGTTGAATTAATTCTGTCTTTATTCTAAATACCTCATTTGATGCTTATTAGAATAATCAGGCTCTATTATTTATCCAGCCCCCAAGAAGAGTCTGAGTTTTGTGAGAAATACTAGCAGGAGATCTCAGTGTTCTTATTTTATATTCATATAGCAAGGGGCAATCTTCAAAGGCAGATGGGTGATAAGATTCAGGGGATATCAATAGTATGCTGAGATGAGAGAAAGTCTTATTCAAGCCTGAGTCTAGTTTTCTTTTTTTCAATTTTGTCAATGTCTCCTAGTATTCTAAATACCTCCAGGATTTCAAACCCCAAATTCTCTCAAAATAGAGAAAGTATTTGGAGGGAAAATGAATTTATTAATGTTGTGTCCTTTTTTTTAAAAGATCTTTTCTTCATTATGAACAATTTCAGTTTATAATTCCTTACTGGAATAAGAGTATAAGAACTCTGAAACTTGTTCAGACTAACAGAGCAGTGGAAGTCTTGATCCTTACTGCCTGAATGCATAAAAACCCCATGAAAAGCATTCACAGAAAAATCTCTTGCTGAGACAGGTGCTAACACTAGCAGAAACTGTTGCAACTGCATTGCAGAAAGTTCTATACTCCTACCTTTCTAATGTGGCCAACTGCTTTATTCTAACCCTGCTGCATTCTTGGTCTACAAGAGCCCTACTACTTCTGCCTGGCACAGATTAGATACAGGCTTGGTTTTTTCTGAAGGAAAGAGAAATTCCCTTAGCAAGCTCAGCAGTACTTACAGCCTGAGCAGTGGCACAAGTGATCTCAGCTCGTTGTGGCAGAACAGTTTTCCCCAGGGAACTCCTGGTGTCTCCAAATATATTTTAGGTATGAGGAAACAGACCTAGGGGAGATATGCCCAAAGTTACACAGTAAACCACAGACAGATGTGGGACTGAACCTGTTTTCTATGCCCAAGCCAGGACACTGACCCGAGCTTAGGATGTTGTCTGGAGTCAGGCTATGCCAGGACAAGGTGCTGCTTGGACATCAGGCTGTTATAACTTTCACAGAATAATGTGCAAATGTTCAATGTGTGGTTTCGACAGGAGCTAAGTTCAAGGGAAATTGTGCTCTGCAGAATTGTTCCTTCCTGATGACAAGCTACTACAACTAAGCAAGGATCTCGAAGGTGAAGGGGTGGCTTAAAGGCATCTCAGCTCCCATGTCTTGAGTCTCACTGTTAGCTCCTTGTCCCTCCTTTCCCACTCATATTTTTGCAGTGATTCTCCCCCTCTCCTCTTCTCTCATAAGACCTCACCTGGAGTGCTGCATTCAGATCTTGGTCCCCCTATTTAAGAAGGACACGGAACTGTTGGAGCAAGTTCAGAGGATGCCATGAAGTTGATGAGGGGACTGGAGTACTGTGGAGGTCCAGTGGCCTGGCCTGGCCAGCAAGCCAGCCTTCGCTAAGACCAACCCAAGGCCCTGGAAAACGACACTTTAAGTGCAGGGACACTGTTTTGAATTAATGAGAGTTAAAGTTTGTTCAAAGGGAATCATGGGACTTACTATGTTAATGTAGCTTACATTCCCCATTGTGATTGGTTAGAATGTTTCTGGAATGTTTCTAGAATGTTCCCTGTTATCCTATGTAAATTGAGATTGCCCCCTGTTAGACATCCTAGTGTTTGACTGTATTTGGGAGCATTCCTATTACTGCGGCAAGAAGAATACAGGACCCTTGGATTTTCCACCTAAGCCTGTCACCCACCTTTTCTTCCCTGCCAACCCCTCACAATCACTGCCTGTTCTAGCAGGCATGGACAGAGCAATGTGGTAGAGCACCTCCCCTGTGAACACAGGTGAGAGAGTTTGGTTTGTTCAGCCCAAACAGAAGGTTGTGTTCAGGCCTCATAGCAGCCTTCCAAAATCTGAAGGGGGCTACAGGGAAGATGGAGTGGGACTCATATTCAGGAACTGTAGTGATAGGACAAGAAGTATGGGTTCAGACTGAGAGAAGGGAAAATCAGATTGGGTATATGGAAGAAGTTTTTACAGTGAAGGTGGTGACACTGGAACAGGTTGCTCAGAGAATCCTATCCCTGGCTGTGTTCAAGTTCAAGTTGGACAGAGTTTGGAGCAACTGTGGGTCTTGTGGGCGGTTTCTCTGCCCATGACAGGGAGTGCTGGAACTGGATGATTTTTAAGGTGTTTTCTAATCCAAACCATTCTGTGATGCTATGATGCTAAGTGTTTATTTTTGAATAAATATTTAAAGTGTTGGTTTTGTACCTTTGCATGAAAGAAACAATTTAAAATGTAGTATTGGGGACATACTCAGGCTGGAGTTTTTCTGGGGAATATTTTTCTTTTTGATGGAGTCAGGTTTTTTTTCTACCACTCAATGAGATGGAATTTAAGAAAATAACTTAATAGCTCCCCCTACTCCTGTCACAAATTTCAGATAAACCTTTATAGTAGGACAAATATTGAACTCCAAGTTATTTAGTGTCCAGTGGAGACTTATTGTAAAGAAAGAAAGAAAATCACATTGTTTATATAGAGTGATTTGATGGCCATATCTTGGCTTCTTTAAAATTTATTGTATCTATTGATGCCTTGACACATCTAAGAACTGGCCTATTTGGGAAAGTCTGAGGCTATTGTTTTCCCAGCAGTGACTAAGGGTTACAAAGGCATCCAGATGTTTTGTCGACATTAAGACGAAATATGTGAGTTTCCAGACCTGAATTTTATAGACATTGGACTAAATTAGAATATAGTCCTCTGTCTTGGGCTCCCTCACTTCAAAGGCAGTTTCATATATCTTTTTTTTTCTTTCTTATTTTTCTCCTTCTCCCATGTCATCTTGCCTATCAAATCCTAGATGGTGCAAATGGGCAATGCGCTTGTATTTAACTACTTCCTATAAAAGATAGAGGAGAAATAAATCCAGATTCTTTCTCCTCAATTCACTTACACAGTCTTTTTTTTCTCTCCCTCTCTGAGAAAGAGCCAAACTGTTTGAAATTTAAATACACACAGTCAATTTTAATATAATGTTCTTTCTCTGCAAATGAGATTATAATATTCACATGTTCTAGGACTCTTTAGACAATTTTTTCTCATGTGCTTTCTTTGTCATCCTTCATTCTAACAATGCCAAAGCTTGTGAACAACCAGTCTTCTTTATTTTAATAGCAATCATAATCACAATTCTGTATTACTTGAGGGACTAGAAACATAGTTCTATTTTTCTTATGCCTCTTCCAAACTGCTCCCAACTATCAGATGATGAATAGTCACAAATATTAGACCGAAGTATATTTAAGTTCTGAATCTTTTTGTATGAAAAATGAATAATAAAAGAGATTGACTGACAAAAATACTAAACCCTGCAACCTTATCAAGCATTACCATAAAGGAGCAAAAATAGCACAAAAAGAAAATTATTCTTTGTTCACAGATCTGTAGGATTTTTGCTTTGAAACTGAAATTGTTGAAATAAGAGAACAGAGCAGATGTTGTATATGCTAAGTCCTAAGAGGTGCTCAATGTGATGTATTCCAATATCTATCAGTGAAACAGCTAAATACACTAATGATTTAAACAAGTGATTTTATGGTTTTATAAATGCATAGCTCTTGGTCATGAAAGCAGCCTCAATCCTTTTATCTTAAGGGTTGAACTAATCTTACTATGTGATTTAATTACTTTCAAAGGTTTTGTACCATTACATTTACATCTGCTGCATTTAGCTCTGAAGTAAATAGCAAGAACCAGACATTAACAGCTTCAGTTTATAAAGACAAGGTTCACAAATTCCTGTTCAAAGATTTTTTTTCCTATTTGATACAAAAATAAATGGTCCATATAATTAAAGAAAAAACTCCTTCGCAAGACATCAAAAAACAAAACAATTAAACAATTGAAGAAGTTTTGCTTTCCTTCAAATCCTGATCATCTCAAAAATTCAACTGTACTTCAGCAGCTATGTTACAGTTTTTTGAGATTCTTAAACTCTCTTTGTTGAATTTTTTAGGCTTTGCATTGTCAGTACTATAAAACCTTTTTTCTCCAGCTCTCCAGTTGAGTTATGGCATTTATGTATCACTTTGAAATTTACAACTTTTTAAATAACATTTTTATTTTTTATGATTTCTCTTCTCCTACCTTTTAAAAATATCTTGGGGAATATATTTAAGTTTTATCCAAAATAAAACCAAACTAAAAATCTACCTAGCTAAATTATTGTTTTCATTTTGACCATAGAGACTAATGAAACAAAAATTATTTGAGTTCAATGCAAATTACCATACCAGAACAATGTAAAGCCAGCTTTATGATCTACCTATTTCACACACTTCTGGTTACAAATGTAGAAATGCAACAATTTGTGATATTCTTCATTTTGCTACATATCAGGAGAGCAGACTTGGATTAGTGTGTGGATGTAATAGCTCATATTAAAGGAGAAAAAGAGAGGGTAGAAGGAGAAGGGAAAGAAAAGAAAGCTGTTGTTGTATATTAGGAAAAGGTTCTTTAAATTATGACTGAGTTTTTGAGGACAGAGTAGAATTCAGTGTCACTATGACATTTTAAACTAAGTGTGGATTTGGGTCTTCCAGGCAGTGGATGGGAAATCTCATATTTATAGCAACTTTCAAGATTTTAGACCGTTTCAGTCACAAATTTTGCAATAATTCCTTGCAAATGGAGGCTGGTTAACTTAAAATGCAAGACATTTATTGCAAGATCATGTCTAAATGAATTAAGAATCTCATCAATGTGGTTTAGATGTAACAAGAGCTTCAGAATGAATCTCCAAAACATTCCGAAAGAGTGATCCAGCTCTGAGGACACTGAGTATTTTAATAAATTTTCCTGTGTCTTCTTGATTAAACTGTCAATGGATGAGGTACATCAGAAATGTTCAACTTTGGATAATCTCTTATAATCCAAATGATCTCTTCATCCCTAAGATTTTCACCCATATGTATTTCTTTCAAATCAGGCGTGGCTGTATGCTGGCCAGATAGTGACATTCTCAGGCCATTTAGTCCCGAGGCAAAGAATTTCAGACCACTAGGAATTTATCAAAGCCTGCTCCTCATCGGCTGCACTTGCTGAAGGTCAGTCTCAAGGCACAAGAGTAGGACAAATTAAAAAAGTGTGTGCCGACTAATTCCTCTAACAGCTGGTCTGAGGCTAAGGACAGCCTGTTGATTTACAGCTTTTTCAGTCTAGCATTTCACAGTAGCAGTAAGTGCACTCTGAGAAGATGGTTTTCAGCAGAGATTTTCTTCTTGTAGAGGAAAATGTTTATTACGAACATGAAATTTAACATTGGGTCAGAAATTGAGCATTGCCTCAACATTAATAATATTTGGCAGAAGTTAGGGAGAGGTCATTTGCCCAAGTCTTGAGTGCTCTTGTTGTCATATTACTAAACAATGAAACCAGATAAGCAGATACGTGCACTCTCATATAATCACTCTGAAATACAATTATCTCTATAGGAGGCCAAACCTTTGTAAACCAAAGCAATAAAAAATCTGCTCTTAGGGAATATATTTAAGTTGAGGGACAGATGGGAAAATTTGTTAAGTCAGAGAGACCTAGACATGATACAGTAGATTCAACACATCTATGCACCATGCTCTTCATACACAGGTTTGTAGATGCTGAAGGTGGTCTGAAAGTTAGCAGCAATTTCTATGGGTTCTGTGTGGCAGCCAAAGATCACAAAGAACAACATTATTCTGTCCCCACGATCAAGGAGTTATAAAGATATGGCAGAAAATTACCTCTGACTTCACTTAGTGGAGGACAAATAGTACCTTTATAACTGTTTTCTGTCTCCATAAACTGTAATTTCTCCAGATGGAGTCTATTCAGTTGGGAAAAAAGACATGATTAAGGAGACTGTTATTTTGCAGTATTGCCGAACAAGCTAAATGCATTATTTCTTTCTTCTGAACTCATAAAGCAACTAATTTGTAAAATTTTAGTCCATTTCCCTAAATATAAGTGATTGGGTATTTTACAGTAAGAAATAATGACCATTTTCATTTATGAAGCGCCCCCTGCCAGCACACTATAGGTGCCACATGGATTAACTCTAATCAGAACAATCAACAACAATTAAAACATCATTAAATATTCAATACACAAAACCCCCCAAACCAAACAGAAAAGCATTATCATAAAAGTCATCTAAGTCTACAAACATTAAAACTTAGTGTAAATCTGCCATCTATGTTCATCTCTCCATTGCTTACATTTCGTAGTAAGCTACTAATAGAGCAAATATAAAACTCTGAAATTAGTCTGTCTTGTTCTGACCACAGTGCATGCCAAAGGCTGTGAGCAAACGGAATAAATACAGAAGGGATTACTGTTTCCATTCATAGAATCATTAAAGTTGGAAAAGACCTCCAAGATCATCAGATGCAACTTTCTGTCCTTTATCTCCCACATGGGACATCCCCTCTACTTGAGTCATGGGGTACCAGGAACAGAAAGACTTCAAACAGAAATTCTGTGAAATCAAAGTAATCTGTCAGTCTGGGACAGTTTTAGTTCATTTATGTTTTTACTGTGGCTTTCTAGGTTGGTTTTTTGGGGATAGAGGAAAAAAAGCATTATTTGTTACCCATCTCTCTCTGAGGCAGTGGAGAGCAAAGCCTACAAGCACCAAGTACAGAATGGGCAGCAATGAACACAGAGACAAACCTTGATTTGGAGCCTGCTTTTCACAGTGAAGTTTAATTCAACAGGCAGGTTGGATCAGCAGAGAATTTTTTTTCACTGAGCTAATGAGGACCATTAAAATTATTCTTCAGCACTTAGAATACTTCTTTTCTTAGGATTCCCTGGAAGTTTCATTTGGTGGGTCTTTACTCTCAGAGGAACTTGGAAATCAACAACACCTTTGAAATGCCGCTCTTCTTTTCACTGGACTTTAAATCAGATCATCAGATGTAGCTGAAAAGCAATTTTCAAAGAAAAATACTTCCATATATCTGCTGTGAATTCTTCAGTTATGAACTGGATTTCATGGGAAAAAAATTGACTTTATAAATCACAGTGAAATTATAGAACTGGATTTCATAAGTGTCAAAGAGCCTTTTTCAGCATTACAGATACAATGGATCCTTGATTTCAAGATATATCAAGTTTCTTTAAAAAAATCCTGGCATCCAAGTCCTACTCTGTATAGTAATATTTTCATCTTTATGAGCTGGTCCAGAGAATAATGGATTGTCATCAAACATGTTGAATAATTGGCAATGATCGCCAATAAAACTGAAACCTAAAATAAATAATACACAAATATTATTTTTTTTGTTTGTTTGTTTTTTTGCTGCAGGACTTCAAATGAATGACACAAGAAAGGCTTCAAAGTTATGAGAGATAGCTGTGTAGGAAGAAAACTCAAAAAAGCCCTTTGGAATGTGATGTTGGTTGTGAAAACCAGGAGCATTTTAATATTATTTCAGCACAAAATTAGTTTCTGTGACTGCTTACATGCAGAGCACTCCATGGTCTTCTGTGTACCTGGGATGTGCCACCCAAAGAGGCATTAGGTTAACAAGTAGAATAAGGCTTATTACGCTATAAAATAGTTGATTTATCACTTGTTTGTTCCATGTCAATATAATTAAAGCTGAAAAGTGATGATAGCTCTTGAACATCTGTCTTTAGCTCTCATATTCTTCACAGTCTGTTGATTGGGTTATGTTTTGTATTATTTCAGTGTCCACAACTGTCTAGTGGAACGGGAGAGAGCTCACATGAAGTGGTGAGCTGAAGGCAGAAGCAGCACTTCATTTGTTTTTTACTTTAATAGGCAATGACAGCTCCAGCTCTGAACAAATTGTTTTCAGTTGTTTGATGGGTCTCAGCTGCTCCGAACTGGAAGGTGACCAGATTTTCTTTGAGTTGAGAAGTAAGAACTGTTGGAGTACAGTTGTAGTCTTTTCACTTGTTCCTAACATATCATCAAAGTCCTTCAAATCGTTCTAAAACATCAAATCTCATGAGAAATTAGAGGTTATATTGCAATATTATCCACACACAGGAAGGCCAGTGATCTATAGACCTAGGTGTCACATCATATTTTCTCTTTAAAAATTTAAATAGCTTTGTTTTATAGGATTTATGATTATAAAGATCCCATGATCCAGTTTTTCAAGGAGCTGACACTGAAATATTCACTCATAGCTAAAAAATAATTTTTACTTGGAATTATTTTGTAGGAAACTATCGTGTAACCTTTTAATGTACTCCACATACGTCTTTGTGAAAATTTTAGCATCAAATATTATTTTATTAATATTTTAGGAGTTCAAAACAAGGAATATTGCTCAGATTCTGCAGCAGAAATTTAGGAATTCCTCAAAAGCAATATTCAAAATAGAGAACTAAGGTTTGAAAGAAGTATGGACTTCTTCCAACATAATACCATCCTGTCTATTCTTGGAGATCCATGTTTAAAAAACACCTAGATCTAGACTCTCCATGGGGCTTGAGACACTATGTGACATTGTTATTAGAGGACTACTCTATAAAAGTTAGAAATAATGGAAAGGTTAAAAATCAGTGAAATCCTGAAAAGAGACTGAAGCAGAGCATAAAATGAAGGGATTTGAATTTTGTTAGACAAAATCAAGACTGTTTTTTTAGACTCATGCACAGAAAATCCTTCAGCAATTTCTCTGGCTCTATATTGTATGGAAAAATAAAAATTACCTGGAATATGAACAAAATAACCCCAAAAAACTAAATCTCTGTTACCTTATAAAAGGTTTTATCTTCAATATACTGTATTATACGTTTCCCCCACAAGGAGTTTGCATCAATGGCTCTTAATAAATAATAGGAAACTCATTGATCTTAGAAACAATACTGTTTACTGGTAGCCTAAATAACATCATTTCTATGGCTGCCATCCAAATTTATTTATTGAAAGCTGTATTGCTGTAGAAGCCTAAAAATTCACCTCAAGGTAAAGTTATGTGAAAATATAATTAACCATTTTTTTGTAGCTCATAATTATTTTTCCTTGAAGGGGAAAAATGTTCTGGTTTCTACAATAACTCTGGAGGAACAACCTACTCTGTCTGTTTCTGAAGTACATGTGTTTTCAATCAAATTGGAGACGCTTGCAATTCCTGCAATAATCTTTTACCTCCTTACCATTTGAAACATTCAGCAACAATAGGAAATAGTGAAGGATGGCAAGGAAAAAAATCAAATATTCAGCAGTATCCATGAAAATATAAGTAATCCTTGCCATATTTTTCTTTCATTCAGGCAAGGATTTAAAATTGCATTTTGGAAGGTGAAAAGGACAGTAGATCATCATCCACTGTAAATTACTGGTTTATTTGATTTTCTTAATTTTCTCCATAGCTATGCTTTATGAAACATGTAATAGAAAAACACTAAAGATGGAACAGATACTTTGTTGGTCTATTTTCTTCATATTTTATTGTTTCTATAGATATGGGAATTCAAGTTTCCCTCTTAGACCATTGAGAACATAATTCAGTTCAACTTCATTAGAGTTTATAACCTGCTGTTTAACACCAGCAACTGAAATGTATATCTTATTTTCTCTAAAGGGAGTCCAAAACTACAGAATAAATCCAAGATAGTTTTATCCTATTTCCTTTTTAGCATTTCACTAAAGCTATCCCTATCACAGAAAAGTCCTTGGGCATAAAGAAAATCAGTGTGGAAATAAATAAAAAAAAATAAAAAAATCTCTCTGAAAAGAAAAAAAAAATGGAAGGGAAATGTTTTTTATTTTGACATATAAATAAGGACAGGTATATTTCAAAGAGAAGTCATAGTGATATTTTTAGATTATTTAAAATAATGTGTGTATTTGCATAGAAAACAAAAAATATAACTTTAATAGTAACTACCTATTGTCATTACAAATGTATAATGTAAGAAAATATTAGATTTTGTTTTAGGAGAGAATATGGAGGATAAAAATCTTAAACTGAGAGTGCTATATTAGGATAACTCCCAGTTTGTGCCAGATGACCCATTGCAAACAAGTTAGGGCTGGTGAATGATCTGAGTCCTGACCAGGACTGTTTATGGTGTTCACCTGGAAAACGTAAGTATTTCACTACCAAGCTGCTGCCATCCAAGAAAAAGCAGCAGATCATTTAGAGCACAACCTCTGCATCACAGTCCTTGTGGGACTCTGATAAGTCCGTGTGTCTCAGAGAGGAAGCTCTGTGTTTCTCTCACGCTTACAGATACTCCAAGCTGTCCTAGTGGTTGCATTATTTCTGATTTAAGACAATATCCAGATTATCCAGAGAACAAAAAAAGACAAGGGGCTAAAGTCCCTCTGTGCTCCCCTGGATTTTTCAATTTTCATAAGACCCGCAGAAAAGATTTAATTGCAGAAATGTACAGTCTCCAATCTTCCCATTTGTTTCCAGAACCAAGAAAAGAGAAGCAGAAAAAAAACAAAAAACAAAGCAAAACCCGTCTACAAGGAAACTTTTTAGTCATTCTGGGTATGGCGTGCAAATGAACATTGAAGTGTCCCACTTTGATTCTAAGAGTCCCTAAAAAAGAAACCGACATGCCTTTTAAAATGTACCAAAGCATCTATAAAAAATGTAATTATATATTTGGGAAGGGAGGAAAGAGACTGGTGTATGGAATGGTAAACAGCACACACTTACAGCCAACTCTATAGATTTCAAATAACCGATCTTGTAGGAAATAATGAGCTATCTGCTAAGAAAGGGAAAAACAGAGGAACTGGTAATAAACAAACTCCAGCTCCCATGTGTGACCTAGTACAGTACAATATAGTTTAATTTTATTACTTGTCATTCATACTGAAAACAAATTTGCAATTTTCTGCAAATATAATGGGAATGTTCCAAGAATGCATGAGTGAAGAAAAGAATGGGATATTTATGTCAAATGAAACACTGCAGCGTTTGACTCCAAAAAGAAAGAAAAATTACTTTATATTTTTGCTCAGGAGAGATATTTGATTCACACACTTACAAATTATAAATCCAGAAGGGACTGTTGTGATTATCTGATCAGTTTTCTATATAAACCAGGCCAAGGGACTTCTCTCAATTAATTCCTGCTCAGGTCAGCCTATAAGTAAAAGACTACAGAAAAACAGGATAGTTGTTGCTTGCTGTCGGTATTGATGGAGTAATCAGCTTAATTTGTAGCTAAGATACAGATCAAATATTAAGAAAATCCTTTTTACTGTAAAGACAGTTAAATACTGGAACTGGTAAGCCAGTGATCCTTTTTGAATCTGCCACTGGAGGTTTTTAAGAACAGATAAGCATGGTGTGCGTATAGAGGACGTTGTCTCATTGCCAGGGTTGGAAGAAGGGGATGAAAAGATTAAATGTGCCTTTAGACTCTTTCCAGCTCTGCATTTCAATGGAAAAGAAACCTTTACTCATCAGTAGCTGTGGAACATTGCATAGACTGAATTCACCCAAGGATGATTTGAAAACAAGGCTTTAGGGCTTTCAGGGAGACCTTCCTCCCTCCTTGATATTACAGGCTGAAATGACATCATAGTTCCATATTAAAACATTGCAGGATCTTGATCTATATTTGTCCATTGTTGTTTACAATATCTACAGCTACGGGGGAATAGAGGAATATAGCAGGACATCCAAAGCAGCATAATGATTTCCTGTTTCTTTCCTAAGCAGGTACCAGTTAAATGCTCAGTGAGGTAGTTTATGTTAACATAGCTGAAATGGTCAGGTAGACTGCATGGCCAAATAATCTTCAGAAAAGCAAAAAGAAATTTCCATACTGTGGATAGAAGTTACCCGCATCCTTCATTTTTTTAATCACCATTAAATTTAAATAAAAGACCACCACTGTTCATTGGCTTTACTTTCCATTTTTGCATATTTGTCACAACTTTGATATGCTACCTAATTTTTTTATAATCTTTTGTTGATTCTTTGTTTTATTTTTAGTCCTTCTGGCATTATGCAGCTATGAATTGCCCTAGTTTTAGTTTTGTTGTGGTTTTTTTTTTGTGAAAAGAACTCTCTTTAAATTCTAAAATTTTATCATTCAGGCTCCTTATACATCTGTGTGGTCTTGGAAAACAAAGTCAGAGTAAACAGATGCACTGAATTTAACTTTTCTGTGTCTTTTATGGCACTATAAAATCAAAATTTATCCCTTTTTCAACTCTTATTCAAATGAAAAAAAGCATCAGTTTAAAAAATAATTAGTAATAATACATAAAATAAATAATTAGTAAAATTAATAAAATATTTAATAAAATAAAAAATTTTAATAATTAAAATAATAAAATACATTTTAAAAATAATTTTAAAATAGTTAGTTTAGATGGGGTCCTTACCTTGGAAAAAATAAAAGGAATTTTATTTTTTTTCCCAGTTAAGAACCCCATCTAAACTAATTATTTTTGTTAATTACCATCTGTATCTTTTCTAGTTAAAGCTTGCAGCTCTGAGATAATGTTTCCAGAACTACTCTAACATATAAGGACAAACCTTTATTCATAGAATGATTTTAACTCTCTCATGACTATAGTTTAGTTATATATCTTAAGTTTATTAGTAACAATATTTTAAAAATATTTAATATTTAAATAGATCTGTTTTCTTGTGTAAGCTTTGTAATGGGTCAACTTTATCAATAGAGTTCTATCCAAGGGCTGAAACAGCTCTAGCTGGAGTCTGTGAGAGCTTTTGTTCTGTCGCACAGAGTATGAAAGAGTAAGTGAGCCCAAAGGATGTCCTTTTTGGACCACAAAAATAAGAGTTGTATTAAATTAGTCTCAGCAGGAGTTCTTAGTTCTTGATGAACAAGAGAACCCAGGATCAGAATTGCAATGAGTTATATTTAAGCACTCTGCCATTTCCAGAATATGGAGCTCCAAATAAAGTGTCTAAATTCACTCTTTTGGGAGGAAGTCTTCAGGAACCTCTCTTCACTTGCATTTACAGTCATTGAACTTGTCCTGCCACCTAAACTAATCATGCTTTCTCTGAGAAGTAGCAGAGGTGAAGAACACACATGGCTTAGACCTTATAAATGGCTTATGTGGGGCTGTGTAAGCTGAGTTCAGATGCCTGTTCATCCTCAGTTTAGAGGTTTTAACTTTGGCTTTAACAACTTTTAGGCAAACTACCCATGGGCTGCTTGGACTCAATACCTGTAATGAACCTTCCCCACTCTGTACTGAGTAATTGGACACTCTGAATGGAGAGAAATAAACAGTAAAAATTTAATTTCTCAATATTTAAGGCTTGGGTTAAAATGGGAAAGGTAAGTTCCCAACTTCTGTTTGGTACATACCTCATTACTTTCATAACATAAACCAGCCTGAGCAGGGAAGATTAAACAGACACAGCTTGCCAGAGTGAATGGTCCTGTAATATTCCCAGGGGAGGGAATAACTGAGTCCAGTCCAGCTGAGAAGAAATTTTTGAACCTGAAGGACAGTTTCACACAGACTCTATGCATGCCCTAATCACTGGGCAAACACCATTGCCTCTTTATTACATTATAAAGGAAATGAAGTATAAATTCCTACATTCCATAAACAAGACAGAGATAGGAATTACAGATTTTTGATAATGGCATGACTTTAAGGAAGGATAGGTACAAGTAGAAGAATACAGACATTACCTAAAAAACAGAAAGTAACTTTTCTGACTCTGCCAAGTGCTTTCTGACTCTGCAAAGTGTACTGAATGGTAAGAAAAACAGTATAGATCTCTACGCCTCACTATATTTACACTGAGGACTCACTTTAACAATTGACAACACCCAGCTGAATTATTGTGTTAGAAAATATGCCAGCCTGGCCTAGAAATTCTATTAAATGCTAGGGTATGACTTGACCTTGGTCTTGCATTTCTTTATTTCTCTCTGCTTTCAGAAGAGTTTATCCAGCTGCAGCCTATGAACATCCACAAAATTCCCCAGATTCTCTACTTCTAGCTCTCTGCTGCAGCCTTTTCTCTATAAAACCCATAAATAGAGACAAATTCAGAAAGGGACACAATTAATTGCCAACAGCTTTCTGAAAGGATTGCACTTAGCTTCTGATGGAGAACAGCTGTGGTGCACACTAATACATGCCACGGATGGGAAAGCATGGTTCCAGCTGGCTGAGGACAGCCACAAGGTCATTCATCAGTGAATACACTCCCTCTCAAGTATCATGTGACAGACCCAGAATTGTCAAGAGTTATAAGTGAATCTGCCTGTACCTTTTCCCTAAATAAACCCTCCAAAACCCTGGTTTTTGGAGGTTTTCATCTCCAAAAGCTGCAATGCAATAATTTTTGAAAGAGTGAAATCTCAAATTTGTTTGGGAAAAATAAAAAGTGTGCAGTCTACACTGATTGCAAGTGGGGTTTCCCCTCCAATCTCTTTTTCCAGTTCAAAAATTTTTGCTGCATCTGTCATTTGCAAAAAACGTTGCAAAGCATCTGGTACACAAAGAAAATGTCTACCTTAGCTATGCATCTACATGGATGCAAACATGAATAGAAGCATGCCCAGCAGGCTGAGGGAAGGAGTTCTTTCACACTGCTCTGTTCTTTTGAGATCCCACCTGGAATTCTGCCCCCAGCTCCAGGGTCCTAAGTACAAGAAAGGCATGGACCTGATGGAGGCAGTCCAGGTGCAGGACCGTTCATGGTATCAGAGGGCTGGAACACCTCTCCTGTGAAGAAAGGTTGAGAGAGCTGAGACTGTTCAGCCTGAAGAACAGGAGGCTCCTGGAACACATTATTTCAGTCTTTCAGTATTTAAATAGAATTTATAAAAAAAGTAAAGACCATTTTCCAGGGTCTGTAGTGGTAAGGCAAGTGAGAAGAGCCTAAAACTTTAAAAGGGTAGACATAAACTGGATATAATGAAAACATTTTTTACAGTGAGGATGGTGAAGCACTGAAACTCATTTCCCAGAAGAGCTGTGTATGACACACATGTTGAATTAGGCTTTGAGCAACCTGGTCTAGTGGAAGGTGTCTCTGCCCATAGCAAGGGAGTTGCAACTAGATAATCTTTAAAGGTCCCGCTCAACTCAGGCTGTTCTATGATGCAAAGTCACTGCTTGGGCAATCTTTTATTTTGTTCCAAACCAAATGGAGAATCTCTGCTTTTGACATGAACAAGGGCATGAGCACTCAGGCTCACTGGGTGCAAATTTTGGTCTATCAGAAGTAATTTTCATCCCAGGGTGAATGAGAATTGGCCTTTCTCCTTGTCTTACTTCTTTCTGTGGCATAGGAGTAAAACTGATGCGTGAAATATTCAACATTGAATTTCTTGGTCAATTTTAAGGGCAGCAAGTCATTTCACTCTGCTGGATCTATCTTTGCAGTTTCCATACACAGTTCTTCATCTCTCTGTTGCTCATGAAAAACCAACCAATGAAGCCAAGTATCCTTCCTTTGTTTTGCTAATGTCATATTTGTAACAAAATATTGCCTGTACTGAACTTTGAGGGAGGTAGTAATCAGGTAGTTTGCAACTTGAGTCACTATCATGACTCTTCTTCTTTAGGTATATGATGAAGCATCAGTATTTTTAAGAAACTGGAACCAAGGCTAGATGGTTATGTTCCTATAACTGGTTACAACTTTTAACTCCTATGAACTTCAGTTTACTCACTTATAAAACAAATAAAGTACTAAATGTTTAACCAATCTTGATTTGTTATTTTTATTATTATTTATTATATTCTGAATATTTTTGTGTACTGGAATACCATATATGGAAGGAACCTAAAACTACTACTGTCAAATGGTGATCCTTAGTAGAGAGAATGAGGTTCGAGATTAATTCAAGACTAATAAAGTGTTTCAATATCATCTATGTAATGTTATTAAGACAAATAACAGCAAGACTTCTTATTAGAATTTAGGAGAAAAGTCCAATTTTACCACCTGTGGGAACAAATTGCAATAGATTAAATGGGCTTGTTTTAAAATGCTATCATTGCACTTCATATTGATTAATTCACAGAATGTAATTTATTTATTTATCTTTAATTATGGTTTTCGATGACCAAATGATGGCATTTCTATTGTGATGACCAATCATGAATATCATTAGCAAGTATGGCAAGACTTTCAAATGAAAATGAGATTGAAGACTTTTCACTTACTGATGTAAATGAATTACCAATGCAGCAACTTCAAGGAATGTATTAAAGAGCACAAGTCAAATCTCTGGCTCTGTACACACACTGTCGCATTAAATAAACTCATACTTCATTTGTGCAGTGGGTGAAGAAAGCTAATTAAAATGAGTAAAATTTCAGCTGCAGCTTCTGGCACTGTTAATCAGTAAACAAAGTTGAAAGCTTCAAATAGGGCTGGCTTCAGAGTCCAGTACACTTGTAAAAACAGATCTGAAACCAAAGCAGAAGGAAATAACAGCACTGAAAATAACATTGAAAGTGAACTTGAAAAGTTATTAAACCATCCCATAAATTACCATGTATTTCTTCCTCAAGAAATGGATCTGCTGTTGCTTCTTATTAAACTCCTTTACTAAACAACCATTTAGTCATGGAGTTACACTTCCTTGAACATTCTGGGGGCAATGAGCTCTGCAGATAAGCACATGGAACCAGGAACTAAATTTTAGCAATTTCCATTCACATAAGCTTCATAAAACCTGTTAAACAATTTCTTTTGCGATGAATTAACTCTTCAGCTTTCCTTTCAGTTTTAGATTCATCTTTGTTCCTCAGTTCAAAAAATGCAGATGAGTTTTTGAAAGTCCAGGAGCATTGTGTCATTTGGAAACAAATGTTACTTCTCTATGATTTATGCAAATCTTGGTTCACAAAACTTGCTAAATGCAAATTTTGCAGCAGCCTGTTCCATTCACTGAAAGGTACTTCTGGCACACTGAAAGAGTAATAAAAATATGAGATTTAAACTGGTATATCACAGACTCTGCTTAATCCTCTAAAGAACGTGTTTATAAGAAAAAACCTTGATTTTGGCAAAGTCTAAACCACTTATTTATTGTGCTATGAAAAGAAAAAAATTTAAAATTCCTAGTCAAATGAAAAAGTAAAATTAAGCAAAAGATTCAAGGAATGTAAGATTTGTTATTCATCTTTCTTTCTATTAAGATAAAAAAATTATGTATGAAACACATTAAAATACCACAATACATGTCAATTTTCATACATCAAAAAAAAACCAAACAAACAATTTTGATATTGTAAAAATTAAATATTTCCACATAGTACACACAATTTTAGTGTAATTTTCATGTTACCTTGAAATATTCTATTTTTATTTATTTTAAATTTTAGTTGGATTATAACTTTTTTTTTTTATTTTTGGAAATCTGCAGGATTTAAATCTTAGCTATTTTTCTCATTAGTTTGAAATAAACGTTAAGATATTTCTGAGCCATTTTATGGAAAAAATAGGATCTTTCTACATAGATCAATTTGAACCTGGAGGACCCTTTTCTTCCTTTCTTTCCTTTTATTGGTGACAACCTTCAGTCAGAAAAGGTCAAAAAACTCAGGGAACATTTGAAAGAAAAACACTTCTTTCTGTACATCTGAAAAAAATTTCATGGCATTTTCTCCACATAGCTATTTCTGATGAAAATCTTTTCTGCAGACATCTGGCTTACAATAATTTTGTTTCAATTACTTTTTTTTACATAAAATGAGCTCTGAGTTTTCTGATGGACTGCAATGACTTAGAGAAATTGATTTCTGGGTCTGTCAAATAAGAAGCTTCTCACAGAGGATGAAAGCACTGATTTTGCTTTTCCTTTTCCTATCATTAAAACCAAATATTTTATTTTTATCTATCCTAATCATAGTCTTTTCAGACACACGAGTAACCAGAAATCTTGATCTCCTGTTGTCCAGGTTCTTCACTTAGGCTTCCCATTGACTCACAGCACAACACTTTTGTATTTCTCCCCATGACCATTCCCACATGTTGGACATGCTTGTACAGGAAGAGAGATCACTTACCCTTCCAATTCTGTCTGCTCTTTCTCCAATCCACTGTGCATTACCTTAAGATATTTTATTGGCAGAGTAGAAAGACCCTAATTCTGGAAAGAACCATGATGCAGTGAAGTACTTAAGTTCAGGTGTGGGTCCCAGTGGAACGCCCTGAGTTTGAATATTTCACTAAACAGAGGCCAAAATAGAAAATAAGCTAAGTGAAAAGAATGAAAATGTATTACTAATATACTAAGATAAATGGAAATTCAACATGTGGGGTCTACTAAGTAATACAGTTGACAATTACAGCAGTTCAGAGGATACAAGAGAACATTTCACACTGATACAAAAAACAACTTTGAATATCAGCTCATTTGTTTATAAAGCAATGCACCTAAGAAACTACATACTAGAAGTATTTTCAGAAAAAGACTCTACTTCAAATGTTGCCTTTTCAATTGAGAGTAATCATATAATTTTAAAAGTTAGTTAGTTATTGTTATTATTATTATTATTATTATTATTATTATTATTATTATTATTATTATTATTATTATTATTATTATTATTATTACAATTTTTTTCCTTTGGTTTGATCGGCTATTTCACTGTACTTACTCCAGTGAAGGCTGAATAAATAAAGTCTACTCTCATTTCTTAAACCAGACAGGTGGGTCAGCAACTATGATTAAGCTGTCAGCATTAATGATCAGCTTGTTTTAGTTTCTGCACAGAGTAAAAACTTTTTACATCCAGAAAAAAGTCCTTAAATACTTTATAACAAAAAATGTTAAATTATGCTGTTTTTCGTGGTCAAATCAGAAACTCATTTATATATAGACAACACCAGCATGTCTCACTTCTCAATATTTTTATTTTTTTAAACTAAAATTAACAAGCCTATATTAAGGATAAAGTTTAGAGTAAGAACAAAAAAAACCTATCTGATACTAGACAGATAACGCATGTTCCTCCACATCCATGTAACATGTCCTTTGTCAGGCAGTATGAACACAAACATGAACACTAAAGTTGTACATGTGATGAATGTAAACATGCTGAAAACAAATCCCTGAGACTAGCTGATAATGAATATCTTGAGAATTGCAGCTTCAAACTTAAACATAATCCAACCTCCTACTGATAGTTTCAATTTGCATCTTGAGATTTTCTCAATTGCTTCTTGTCCCTAGTAGTAGGCATATTAGAGGTTAGGCAAAAGAGGAATCTATTACAATAAAATAAGCTGCTTTATGAGCATATATCTGAAATTTGGGAGCCAGGGTTGTCCAAGAGTATTTGACTAATGACAGAATATTTGTGAAAAAGTGTCTGAGGACCAAAACTTTCTTGTATTTCAGGACAAAACAGTATTTATTTGTGATCTCATAACAGGTAGGATTATATGCATTATTATACATTATCCCTCTATATTACAAGTTTCAGTAGTCTAATCAGAGCTTAAAACTAAAATTTTGTGACTTGAGAGTATGACTCTGCAGTGCATAAATAACTAAAAGTCAACAATCAAAACAAATCTTTCACAGATATAGTGCCTTGGCTAAAAAATTCACACCTTCAACTCTTTTGGCAAAAAATCTATAGACCTGTGAATTACCGTGAGCAATCAAAAATGCACCAGCTTGTCCCTTCTTTCCTTTCAACTCAAAACTCAGTGGCTGTTTGTGTGGAGGGGCATTTTGAATACCCAGAGTCTTGGGGGTTAAGTGTCCAGATAGGCCTGGTTTCACCTCCTTTAATGTCACACATATCCTTTTAGCTGCATGGGGCTATAATTCCCTATATTTGGTGTTCTTTCGTTCACAAGTGCTTTAGGCAAACAATAAAAAAGAACAAAAATTGTGGAGTGCATTTCAGATCCCAGCTGGGCCATGGGCTTCCTGAGAGAGCTGGTGAAGCCTTGCAGAAGTGAACTCAGAGATGTGGACCAGGAACGCTGCAAGAGGCATGAGAGGAGGCAGAGACAGAGCCTAAAACTTGACACTTTTCCTTCAACCTCGACTCTTTTCCCTACGTGGATTTTAAGCTTTTCAGTCAAGGACTGTCATTACATGGGTATCTAAAGACCCACCAGAAATGGGAATTTTGATAAAGAATGCTATAGAACTTAAAATTAATAAATTGTGACAGAATTAGGTGCTATTGCATGGACAATATCCTGCCAAATTCAGTACCTTTGGCATCCAGCTGTGATGTGGCCTTAGTGAAAGTCACTTTTTTTTTTATATGACATTGTTCAAATGTTGCAGCTGATTCACCTTGGCAGGCATCTCCCCGATGTCCACTGCCATGAAATTATCTGAAAAAACATGTCTGGGGACTGATCTGTCTCTCACTCTGTAACCTTCTCCTAAGTTCACCTTATCAGAGAGTTTTTAATTTATTTAAATTATTTTCATACACTTCTGAGAGATGCGCAGTTGAGGTTTTTTAGCCTTTTCCTAAGGATGACCAAGCAATTAATAGGAGTAAGTTGTTTTGACAGCAATCATAAATAAGTGAGGCTGCTACTAGTGTCAGAGCAAATCCTTCCCCAAAATGCACGCAGCTCACCTCTGTGTGAAGTGCAGTAAAGGACTGAAACACAGCTTTGGTTTGTTAGGCGTGACAAGCACCGCAGTAAAAAACATCTGCAAACTGATGGCTTTATATGTGCAGTAAAGTGAAAGGTATCAGAAATTCTGGATCTAGAACCTGAATCTCCTGCCAATCTTTGACAAGTCATTTAAACTTTTTGGCCAAGATTCAAGAAATTATCTGGGATTTTAGCTTCTATTTAGAACCCTAAATTCCTATTGATTTCCTATGACTACTCTAAAACAAGCAAAAGAAAAGATGTATGCACAGCACAGCTGAGTCAAAGATAGCTCTTGGTTGTTTTCTTTATATAGCTATATGTCTTTATAAACCTCTAAAGAAAGGCAAAAAAATAGCCTTATTATTAATGTCATTGTGGGAGAAGTTCGGTTTGGTCAGATCTAAATAAACTGAGAGTAATGCCTCCATGAGTATTTTTAGAAAAGGGTAATTTTTTAACATAAAAAATGTCTCAGTGATTGTATTTATCATAATGGATTTAAAGAAAAATATTGAATATGTTGTATTTATTAATAGTCGATCCAATGACAGATATATACTGCCTTTCAAAATTTACATGCTTATTTTGATCCTTCTTGGAAGTTTATTGGTAAAAGTGTGTTAAGAATTTTCTTTCTCTTCAAGAAGAACAATCTGCAATGTAGTCTAACATTTTCAATTTTAATTTTGTCTCAAGTCTCCCTTGTGTCATCAACATCCCTTGTTACAGAATTAGGAGTAGGTGAAATAGGAATAAATAAACAAATTAGATCACTTTGTGTTATCTCCTGCATATAAAAAGGAATTATATTTCTTCTAGTTACCCTTGGATCCATTAACTTGTCTCTATTAAGATTCATCTACCTGGAAAACATCTTGTACTCTTTATGAATACCATGGATAATTCAGTTTCTCTCTCTGGACATGGCTTCAGTGGTTAATCATTTACAAGTTTCTACATTTTTGCCTAGCAAACTTTCCCTAGCATCAGGTTACCACACACTTCTGCTAGCACTTTAACCCAGAGAAGGTTTTCATAGTCCAAATACTTTTGGATATCCCCGCTTTTGTATATCAGGAACTCAAGAGTCTGAGTTAATTGAGAAACAGATGTTTATTTAGAAATTGAACTTTTTCCAGCCAACAAGTACATCTCATAACAATACTTTCATCCTCTTCAGCTTTCATCAAAGGATGTCATATTATTATACTAACAACATTTAGGCTTCTAATTTGCCACTTAATTTGATTGTTTTCCTAAGGTTCATGTATTTACTGTTCATGTTCAGTGGGACTAGATAGATCTGAGATCTGTTAGGAAGGCAAAGACACAGAAATGGAATCCAGGATTTTGTTCCCTGGCTCACAGCCCTGACTGGCTTCTTGATCCCTTCAATTTCTTAAATTTCACCAATTTCACAATTAAAAAAAAAAAAAAACCCAAAACAAAACAACCCAAAAAACCAAAACCCTATTAAAATGGATTTGCAATAAAACCATCCAGAGTTTAAGAAAGGAAGAATTATATTGGTTTGTCCTGCACAGCACTGGAGAGGAAAAAGAAAACTTAGTCATTGCATTTTCCAGGTTTCATCTTATTATTTTCCTTATATACAGACCAAAAGGGGAAGAAGTAGTATGAAGACAACTTTTAAAAACACAGTTTTGAGTGCATCTGACACCAAATGTCTCAGCAATATTTCTGTTCCAAACTATTTTGTAAGAGCTATACCAGGAGGTGCTGATGGGGGTTATCTAAATAATATTTCAATGTAGTAAAAAAAGGTAATGAAAAACAGTTATATCTGTGGGATCTAGAAATTCCCCAGAGACCTTGCATAGCAGAAAGCACAGTAAATAGAAATATAAATTTTCTGGACTTGGGAATGAGGGACTGCTACCTGACGACTCCTGCTTCACCATTGTGACCTTTCTTTCATTTATGAGACCTTCAGCCAAAACTCATCCAGTAATGCATGAACCACTCAGAAATACTGAAATTTAATGAGGAATTTTTGAGCTAATGCACTTCTATTAAAAATATATATGTGCCATTTATATGTATATATGTCTTCAGTCAAAGAAATCATTGACTTACTCCTCTCTCTTGTACACTGATCACTCCTGTTAATATTGTACCATAAAAATATCTTTCTAAGTGCAAATATATATATATTTACACCTGGGAGTTCAAACACATATATTTACACCTGTGTTTTCAAATACACTGTGGTACAATGCCACTGATTTTATGAGACCTAATTTTGTCACATTTCATCTGAGTACTTGCTCTTACAGCAAACCCTTTCTTGAACCAAAATCTGCTTTCAGCGCTATTTCATAAATATATTCTGCTGATAACCATTCTTCTATAAGTAAAACATAAATTATGAAAGTATTTATGCTGGCTATCTTAGGATGCAAGGAAGGTCTTGGCCTTCTAAAAGCTTGGTTGAATGGATTTCTCATACCTGGACTCACCATGAACATGCAGAAGAACTCTGGCACAGGCAGGGATGCAGGCAAGCGGCATAAGCTGAATTACAGTCCTCAAGCCACGGGGGTATAGCACCCCTCTGAGAAAAGTTTGCCATGAGTCCTCTTCAATGAACCAGCCACAAAAGACTCCTTAAGTGTAACTCAGCCTACTAAGGAGTGAAAAATGTTCAGACACTATTTCAAACACAATATGCAGCATTGATTCAGGTAGAACAAAAGGAACAATATTTAACTTTGTTTAGCTGGGTAATCTAAATCACTGAGTGGTTTTTTGTTATTTTTTTCATTTCCTATTTTCACTAGCTCATAACCAGAGAGGACTAAGAAAGTAGGTCACAGAATATTTCTTATAAAACATTTTGGTTTTCTACACTTATTTCAAATGTTCCAAGCCTGGAATCATTAATAAAAACTTAGCATCTGTAATATGCTTTTTAAAGACATGAAGTCACAAGAGACCTTAAAAGTGAATCCACTACTGCTTACTGAGCTCTACAAATCTCCAGTTCATACCTTTGGTAATTATTTTAAAATACCCAGGAGAAATTGTAGATTTGTCCAATTACAGCCAAAATACTAACATTGATAATCTGCTGTAAAATAGCATTTCCACCCTCATTTCTCACAAAATGAAAAGGAAAAAAAAGTCCCTGTGTGTGAGCTAGAATTTTGGCGGAAGGAATGAAGTCACAAGAAGTGACTACTAGCCTCAGGCACTGACTTACAAGTTGTAGTTCTTTCTCCTCAAGTACATGGAAATTCACATTGCTCTCACAGATTTAGAACAGTTATAGTCAGGTCTGCACAGACCTCATTTAAGTGATCCAGGATACAAACATTCTGTGTCACTGCCCAGAAACCACTGCCCTTGACCACTGGACATAGAGGGAAGTCAGGGCAATGCCACTCCCCTCAGGCGCTTTATGACTCTCCAGTACAGATGAGAGGTAAGAGATATCATTAATTTATGTTTATATTACACTCTGACATAGCAAACCACAAAGTACAACCATCTGAACTATGTGAGAGGGGAGGAACAGATTAAGTTGGCCCAGTGATTTTTTCCCAACTGGACTTGAAACATCACGTGATACTTGAAATGCCAGGAACACGTCATTGCACACGTTCCTAAATGTTTTATCACCTGGTAGGAGAGGGACCTGCTGGCAGACTTCATCTCTTTGCTTTGCTATAACACATCACTGACCAGATATAAGTGCCTGTCTAATGTTTGAATATGTCTTCCAGCTAACAACCTCAAGAAACCATAGAAATATTCCAGGCCTGAATAAGATACAATTCTTGGCATTAGGGCAAAGGTTAAAACATCCCTCAGTGCATGTAGTGAGCACCTAAGTACTTCTAATGTAGCTAGCTCCAGGACTGTTCTCTTTCTAAAATGAAAAAAAAGGACTTTAAACAAACATTTTCCTTTTTTTTTAGATACTCAGTAACAGCATGGCATAAATATCAAAGGACAAATGTATAAATGTAATACTTAAAAATTGCAAGGATGCTAATCCTTGTAATTTTCATTCCTTTTACACATGAAAAGAAAGATATATATGCACATGCTGTATAACGGTATAGTTGTATATGTATAAGCATTACATATAAAAGTACTGTAGTATGTATCTACATTTTATGTGTGAGTATAACACACAGAAATATACATATAAAATATACTTTTTTACTTATATATATTTTTATATAAATATATATAGATATACAAACAAATGTATAGTAAAATATATTTTAAAGCAAAAAAACCCCAATTTTTCTCTGCCAAGCAAGGTAAATAGACTTTTTTGCAGGAGTGGAAGAATATCAATATAATTTAATTGGGGAGCCCCATCTGGCTGCATGGGTAGAACAAAGCTGAGCTAAAAATATGAAGATAATTAAAACCAAAATGAAACAAAAAAATCCTAAACCAGAAAGACTACAAGAGTTCAAAGAAATTGTGTTTTTAACAGCAAATGGAAGGAAGATCAATAATGGCTTCCATAGCTTCTGGATAAGTATTTCCCATAAATTCAGGTACCTATTAAAATACACTTACATGTGATATTAAGTAGTTGAGTCTGTGAATAAGGGCCAATTTTTCTCCTGGAAAACTCAGGGCTACATCCTTGGGCCAGTATTTTCAAACTTAGAAGTGAGAAACAGTAACTGAACAGCTAGACATTTTCCAGAGCATGTAATAAATTAATCTTGCTGAGATGGATTGGAGCAATTATTCAAAATGTAATTGGCTTTTGAAGTGCCCATTTATTGTAACTTTAACTATTCCCTTAATACCTTAAAAACTACTGATACTGTGCTCACAAGAATCGTATAAACAATGAAAATGTAAAGAATATCTAGGTGTTCATATGCTCAATAAAAATACCAAAATGACTTTGCTTGACATTCCCTACTTTCTGAAAGGTGATCTTTTATTCTAATCAAGACAGTTCATTAAGAGCTAAAGAAAATTCAACTCAAGTATATTCTGAGAGACTTCTTATGTGACAGCAGGTAAAAGACCTAGATCCTGACCCCCAGGGTATTTAAGTGATTATTTCTCATTTCATTTAGATTGAAACAATATGAATATGGCATTTTTTACTTCTTTAATGATCTGTGCTTCATTCTCCTTTCTGAAAAAAAGAAGTGGAAAAATTCATTTCCAGAGAGTCTTAAGAGGACATCCACATTAAAATATGGGGTGTTGGCCTGGATTAGTAATTGTGCCTCTTTGTTTTGTACACCTGGGAGGGATTTGGTGATTTAGAGAAAATTTGTAGTTGCACGAGGTTTTTTCATGGCCCTATTGTGAGTTAATAATCTCAATATCTGTCACCCAAGCACATCCCACTATGTTTAAACCTTTAGTTTAATTTTTCAATTCGTCATTTGGCAATGTGCAATGCTGATATGTTTATATCAGCAAAAACAAGGCCCAGTATTTGAGATTAAGCACTGCTAGACATTCTATCTTACAGTGTAATTGTTAGCTCAGTTTTGAACAGAGCATAATTTTGGACTATTTTGGACCAAACCTGGATAGTTTTGCCGTAGCTCTTAGGACAAAGTGACTTAGGAATGAGTCCCTGTGTGCAGTCTGTTTGAGAAATCTCTGGTGGCTGTGTTTAAGTAATGTGCTCATATGAACACAACTCAAAGGCATGTCACTTGATAAGACAAATACTAGCATTATTTGTCATTTGACAACAGCGGCACTGTTGTGACAGTAGTGGCTGGCCCCTTTTATTTATCAGTTCAGACACAGCCACCATGTTTTTCAGAACCTTTGATTCCTTCTACAATGCAGAAAGTCCAATAATCCATAACTGCTCTTCTTATTATTTACAACAATCTCAAAATGTCACAAAGGCATTAAGAACTGAAATACGCTAAGATTTTTGGTGCTGTTTGGATGTACAGCAAAGATCACCAGACCTAAGAGTCATTAGGAAGAGGCTGAAATCATTTTGTGTAGCTGGCTTTGAAACAGGCTTCTGACTGCCGCAGTCTTTGAGTTCCATTTCCATTTTGTCCATTGCAGGTGGAGGGTTTCACAGAAATGCTGGTTTGTTGGCATTTCCACAGGGCAGCCAGCCTGACTGTCCACTCAGGCTCGGGCAGCCACAGCTGCAGCCCAGGTCAGCCGTGCATCTCCCCAGTTCCCTCATTTGCCCAGCTTGTGCAGCTGACGTGGGTTCCTGGTTTCACCATGACCCTCCCTCCTGAGCACAGATTTGTCTGGTGATCCCTGGCCTGGTCTAACCCTGGTGACCAGACCTGATCTCTTCACTTTTCTGGGGGACTGTGGGGATGTGTCTCATCAGTGACAGGGTTTATTCAATGCTTATTTAATCCATTTACCTTTTGGAATCATACATAATGGTTTTAAATTCTACAATTTCATTTATTTAAACTACATTATTTTTCTTTGGAAGTAGGCAGCAACATTCACTTTCAACCCTCATTTTTTTTTTCTTTCCCAGCAGGCTTTTTTATCAAACAGATGTGATGAAAAAGCATGTTTTCATTACTATTTTCTCTTTTTAAAAAATCCTGGCAGGCCTAGATAAACTTGTCCTTTTGACACATGGCTCAGGGCATGTCTTCACTGCATTTTCACTCCTATCACATGCATCTTACAAGTACTTACCACAGGCATATTTTCAAAATAGTAAACTTTTCACACTTAGCCTCTTTTTAATACTCCTTAACAGCAAAGACCAGTGCTTGCTGCTGCAAATCAAGCATCTAGAGCAAGAAATGACAGTGCAGGTTAAAGACAAGAAAAGATGCAAAGGCACTTAAGAACAGAAAGAGAGAATAAGATACAAAAGTTTTATATCAAACTTGTACACCAATTGTGATTAGCAATTTATTGTACATGAAGGAGAGATTGTGCTGTGTTACTTCTCCCCTAGTCCACCTCCTAAACTTATTGAGCCTTCATGATACTTTGCTTATATTGTCTGGAGAAATTACCAAGTCCTGGAAATACCTTGTTTGAAAAGAATGATTTAAACTAAAATACTAAAAGCTGAACATCAATTTCCAGTTCTGCTGTAGGAAAATCTCCAAAAACTAATGCTGCACAGCATCAGAGATACTGGTAGTATTTATAACAAATTTCAGCCTTTTGCTGGTTTTCTAGTAGCTGTTTGAGACATCTAAAAACAGATGTGAAAGACTGTAAATGGGAATTCATAAGTGTATACACACAGAACAACATCTGGTACAGCACAAGTCTGTGTAAGACTCCAGATTCATGTTGAATTTTTCATCCACCAGTGCCCCCAAGTCCTCCTTCTCTTTAGGGCTGCTCTCAGTCCCACAGTCTTCACTGATACAGGGGATTGCCCTTGATCCAGTTGCAACAGACCTTGTCCTTGACATTCCTGAACTTCACAAGGTCCAGGTGGGCACATTCCTGGAGCCCAGCAAGGTCCCTGTGGGTGAGCAAATCAGCTGCACCCCTCAGCCTTGCTAAGGTGCACTCAAACTCACTGTGTGTCATTTGGGATTGCTTTTGAGTTACTGAGAGGAGTACTAACAACTGGACCACTCTTTTAATTTGTACATTCTCAGTAATTCATTGACTATTTTCTAAATCTGAGTGAAAATTATGCTGGTGAAAATTTAAGTATTTTAGATCAAATTAGATGTTCAAAAATTTTTATAAACCAACCGACCAACAAAACACCAAGGAAAAAACCCCAAACAAAACAAAACAAAAAACAACAGAAAATCACAAAAAAAAAAGATCCCACCAGTCAAATATCAAATAATTTAAGTAGGAAAATTATGTTATTTCTGTTATGTTTTAAACTAAATGCTAATTTTTAAGTACTATATCCACATTCTCTTTTCACATTTTTTAGTTTTCAGCTGAGTTTTATGTTATGTTTTTTGATACCAGTTACCATATTTCTGTACCAGTTAATTTCTCTTGATCAGTTACAGAAGATTTAAAATGCCTTATATATCAGAAAAAAATACAACATAGCAAAAAAGAAGTATGATATGCTGCAACTTTACTTTTCTGAAATGCTATCTCTGCAGAAGTTTGGCTATGTAGAAAAAAAAAGAGTGAAGGAAGGAGAAAAAGAGCTGTTGGATAAAAACTGGCAGTATTCAATGCATCATCTTAATAAAATGAAGAGTGAGAATCATATTCATTGAAAAGGAAAAATGAGGCCTCAGGTAGATGGGAAAATATTATGACTATGGTAATTTAAAAAATCTTTTTTTTAAGCTTCATAGGTCAATCTATTTTGAATCAAAAAAAAACCCAAACACCTAAATTTAAATAGGTAAAACAGACAGTTTAAAATTTTATTGTGACTACTTATTTCCAGTCACTTCAATAATAGTTGAAGATGGAACTTAGTAAGCCTTAGTAAGGTAATAAAATATTTTTAAGGGGAAGGAAATACCTTGCCTTAAATCTAGAGGTAAAAAAGTGTGTCCTTTGTCTTTCATTTTACACTTACACTGAGATTATATTTTCTGGAAGAAAATTTCTCCAAATACATCAATTCTACAAGGGCTGCTAGAGTAAGAAATCTCTGTCAGGTTAGATGGGAAATTACTACTTAGTAGATTCACCCTTTTTTGATTAGTCCATATAAGCAATAGTGAAATTTAACTTTCCTGTTATTCAGAGATGTGCAAAATTATCTGCAAAGTATCAAGTCTAACCAGAATGAAGACAGTTTAAAATACCTTTAAGCTTGAAATGCTTATTTTAAATATTTAAATAGTGGAAAGGAAAAAGAGAAGAAGAGGATTCATAGAGCCCTGTAATGATGAGTAATTTAATTTCTAATCTTCAGAAATTAACTTATGACTCAGTACTTGTCTTCATATATTAAGTTGTATGAGCTTGACTCTGTGAATCAAGGGAAGTCAAAGCTGTAGCTCAGGAAATTCTCCCTTTCTCTATCATAGCATGTGGATGTCCTTAAGAAATCTGCATATTCCTAGGACTTTTAGACATCTGTTTATCTGCATTCTGCAGAGGTTCAGTGTTGGAAACATGAAGAAAAACATCATCTTCTGAAGGAATGGTTCCTGACAGATGGACTTTTAAAGGGCTGTGGTGGAGGGGCAGGGCCATTTCACAGAGCAGTTTTAGTGCTGTGAAGGCAGAGCCTCCACTGCAAAGGAGAGTGATCAGTCCAAATGAAAAACTCCATGCAAAGTGGTGTTATCGTGTAATCTCTCATGAAAGCAGTTTTTGTGTGTCTCTTGGTGCACTGCTCTGTGATGGCTCTGAGCATCTGTTGTGCAGATCAAGCCTGTTAATCACTTTTCTTCTGAAACCTGTCAGAAACTAAGGTGAGAATCCTTTCAGCTGGCCCCTTTAGCTGTCTATCCACAAGACAACCTGAAAATGAAGGGAGGATGGTAGAAGGCAGATTTTTAAAGTGATGTGTTTTATTCAGGTCAGGGGATGTTTGTGCTTTTCTCAGGGTGTTGTGTGCTGGGATGGGTGTTATGGCAGACTGGGCTCCCCAGTCACACATTTGCTTTTATCTCCTGCTTTGATGAATAAAGAAAACCACACATTTAGAAATTATATTGTCAACCAATGAGATTCCATTATCACCATGAGTATGAAAGGGCTGAGGCTTTATAAAATGGAAATTATTATGACTGTTGCAACTACTTATTGATAAGAAAAACAAACAAACAAACAAATCCCCACAGAAAAAGCCATTTAAATCACCTGATTACCTTATATATACTCTTTTAATGAATAAATCCTACCCTCTTTCAATCAGGTTCCCATGGTATATTTTTTTATAGTTTCTTTATTTTTAAAATTCTGTGAGAATCAAGAATTTCCTTAACCTCTGGTGCTTCAGATGCACTTCTTGGTAGTGAGTAATGATATATATTTTCTGGCTCTTTTCTGGTGAAAATGAAGTACAGACGATAGTATTTCCAGCGCATATATTCACAGATATGACTTTGGAATCCTCCTCCACTGTGTACTTATCATCAACAAAATAAGATCACTTACAAATTTATGAAGAATACATGGAGAAAAAGAGGATTAAAAAATAAAGTGAGTCTAATAAGAGCTCTGAAATTGGTATATTTTAATTGCTCTTATTTTTAATCAAAAATATTAGATTATTTTGGTTATTAAGCAATATAATATTTTCATGAAATATTAATTGCAATATTGGAAGGCTTGAAGTTTTGAAATAGACTGCCATCTGCAAGTACAGAAACTTATTTTCCTAAGCACTCAAAATATTTTCCAACATACACTTTATTGCAGTCAGGTTTCTGTTGCCAGTGTATGAAAGGTGATACTTTCTCAGTTAATTTATATTCATTTCCTGTTTCCTAAATGAAATAACTGACTTTACCACCTGAAATGTTCTTGGAGGAAGGCAGCAACTCAATTAGCAAGAATAATAAACTTGGTTGGTCATCTTTCAGTGAGCACAGCCCATTCAAAAGACCTACAGCCATCCAGCTGCCTATTACAGAGTCATCTTAGCAGTCCTCTGAACGTCACTTTGAGGCAAACAGAAACTTCTTTGTTAACTGTTTAATGGAGGAAAAAAATTAATGAGACCAAGTCACTTTCCTTTTAATACCTGGCTTTTTTATACAGGAGCCAGTACAACCTGGCAAATCTAATCTGTAAGATATGTAGATAGAAGAATACACTTTTTTAACCTCTACCTACATATCCTAGCAAAAGTTAAGACTTCTCGTGTGCCTGGATTAATATACATTTCCTATCTGAAAAATCTGAAAAGGCAATGCTTGGCCTTAATTTTACTGTCTCTCTACTAAAGGATGCAGATTGCCTCTAGTTGTCCCATTGCTCCTCGGCAGTTGAACACAAAATAGGCATCCATGTCAGCTCTGGCTTTTTCAGGGATTGCATTCAATAAAGTGAATTACTCCAGCCAAGAGGTTGTTTCATCTTGGAACATGAAATTTCATCAGGAAACAAATGGATAGCTGCTTATACAGCAACTGGCTAGTGTAGGATGAGCTGGGTTTCATTTTGGATGATGAACAGAGAATTTTCTTTGTTCAGATGAGCTACATGTGGTGCCTCAGTCAAAACTTTCATGAGCAACACTGAGTGTATAGAGGAGCCAGCATTATGCTTCTGATGGAAATTCTCAATTTTAATATGCCTCTGAAATACTTTTCCTTCTAATAATTCTCCTTGGAAGCTCACTGGGCTGCTCTACCTGTCATCCAGTGAGAAGTGTTCTGCTACATTTCTTTTGATTTTATATTCTGCAGCACGGACTTCCACTGGACACATCTGGTCCATGTCACAGACAGTTTTCTCTGTTTTCCTGTCACAGCCTACCCAGAGCCCAGATCCTTTCGCAGAGCTTTGCCCATGCACTGCTTTGCACTTACAGCTTTCTTCAAGGACGAAAGATACTACAAGGTCCTTTAAGCATTGCTGAAAACCTTCACTGGCTTCTTCAGAAAACCCCAAACTATGCAGCTTTAACAAGCTATGAACCATAACTGCAAATACTGATTTTTCAGCCTCCTAAGCACAGTAAACCTTTCTTTGGTTAGAATTCTCTAAGGCATCCAGAACATTTCTTCAGATGATCTTTTTCTCTCTGTAAAGTTAAAATAGAATTCATTCCATTACCTACAGATTCTGACAAAGTAGAAATGTAGGCTAGCTATCTGGGATTCCCTTTGTATTTAGCATATCTCTAGGCAATATAATCAGTGGGGGAATTAATTTAATACTAAACCAAGTGCCTACATGTGGACCTTTGTAAGCCTCCACTTGAAAGTAAACCTGTGGAGACCAGCTAAGATATACATGTTTCCTTTGTAGATAGCTGAAGCCAGGAGTCAGGTCAGGTGTGTATCAGTCTTACTTTTCTTCTTCCCTTGGTTCTGCAGTTTGACACTTTTCTTTATAGTATTTTATTTCTTTTTTTTTTTTTTTAATTTTTGCTCCTTTGGACCTGTATATCTACAAAACCTTGGGAGACAGCTGATCTTCCTTATGCTTTACTGAGTTATGTGCCCCAAGAGGTTAAATATTTTTCTCCTGTGAATATTTTTCTATTAAATCCCTAGTATAAAGCAAAAATAACAATTTGGCCCATGCAAACAGCACAGTCAACACAGTAAAAAGGCTGTTAGTATCTAGTAAATTTGATAATATCTAGCAAAATTCAAGGTAAAACAGAAAACAAACTTTTGCTAAAGGAACTAAACCAAATTTGGATCAATCCCAAAATGACGCACTACTATTTGGTTAGGAAAGGAAACAAAAAAAAAAGTAACATAATTGCCTAATTGCACTTCAGAACCTCTTCCTTAGAACTGCTCTGAACTTTACAAAGCTATGATGTCATTGGGGTAAGGGTTATTTAATGTACCAGCAGTTCTCTCCATGTCTGTATTATGGTCTTCTTATAGTACCCATCCCTGCAGCCCCTTCCTCTTCCATTTTGCTCATCAGAATAATATTTTGGTAGTTTAAAATCTTATTTTAGAACAAAATAAAATTTATTTCATAACACCTAAAACTCATTCACACGTTTTTCACTTCTATAAGAACAACAGATATGAAGAAGCATCTACTGTATATTTATACCAAAGTTTTAATAATTTAATACAGAAAATTACTGTCTGTTTGAGGCTTTTTATGAATCAAATATTTCTCATTCTTCTTGAATATTGTCCATTTCTACTGCTGACCAACATAAGAAGTTTCTTCAGTGGTTCATTACTTATATCAAGCATCCAGATAGAGTACGTTTTATTGCCTGTCCTGACTTGGTTTAGGAAGAAAGAAAATTGAAGTTTCCAAACCCTGTAACAGATATTTTTCACTTAAGTACTATCAATTCTCAGTGGAATTATAAGGTTCAGACACAAGTTTCTCTTTTTGACAGATCCTTCACTCACCTCTCATCTCCAAACGTGTGGGGAAAATTCAACGTAATATGAAAGAATAACAAACTATAATTCAAAAAGTGAATGAAAATAATACAAAAACTTTCCCTAATGTAATTGTTACTATTATATAATATTATAATTATATTACATCTTTTATTTGATACACATGGTTACAATGCTGTGCTCTATTTCATTACTTTGTATAATGGCAAAGACAATATTACACATTGATATCTACAACCCAGTATTATTTATTTAGAGGCAGTAAACAGGAGGCATAAAGGATATTTATGCCACTGAGACCAATGTCTATTTAATTCTCAGACTGTGATTTTTACTGTATGTTTTCAGTGTCAGTGCTCGGCACCAATCAATGATAGATGGGAACTGAGTGCCGCCATCAGTTTATCATCCTTCTGTAAAACTTTCATACCTTCTCTCTGTGACTTCTCACAGGCAGCTCCTCACAACACTGACTCCTTTTCTCTTCCTTCCACATGGCCACCTGACTCCTTCCTGCCCCTCGCAGCACATACGAACCCTCACTGTCCCTGGCACAGCCTCCTGACCCCTGCTCCTCACAGCCCAGCCAGCTGACTCCAACCCTCCTCCTGAGCAGCTAACCCACTCTTTGATAACACCCATCCTTACTGGACACAGCTGTGACCTATTAAAGGCAGGGCTGTTGCTACTCTTTGGTAATTAGCACAGCTGCAACTCCTCAGGGGCAAGATTGCCTTCAGCACAATCTCTGTTCTCTTACAATCCATTCTCCCACAATATGTATTGTGTGATTAGCAACAACTATGAAGGTCATGGCACATGTAATTTCATTTTGAAGACTAGAAAAACAAAAGAAAGACAAAGAAGAGAAAAAAAAGGTTCATTTTGAGATTGTATTCTAGTATAAAGTTCTATAAGAAAGGCTTCTATGAACTCTTTGGTATGTCAGTTTTGCTGGTTGTGCACTTTTTAGTTACAGTATCTCTTCCCTAAAACACAAATTTTCAGAAACTTTGATTTTATCACTTACTACCACGATTTTGCATTGAAACCTTTCATTTTCTTCCACTTTACCTTCTGTCTTTAACTTCCTTATTTGAAGATGCTTAAGGAAAACTGGAAGTGCTCATTTATTCCCAAGATTTTGTCACTAGAACCACTGCTGCCTGTGGTAGCTCCTAAATCAATGCTACACAGGGAGTAGGTCCTAGACTCGAGCTTTTCTCTCACATGTTTTCCTCCAGTCACAGCTGCTAGAATAGGAACCTTGGTGTTTTTCTATTCATCAGCATCCTCACTGTTTCTACTATTCTTGGGTTTTTAAACCAGTGCATATGTCCAGAAAGGGGGGAGGTTAATCAGATTCTAGGATTTCAAAGTATCACTGAAACATGGAAATTATCTTCAAAATAGCAAGTAGAGAGTTTGACTTCTTAATGGAAATCTCCAGTTGCTCTGATATGCCTGCCAAGTCTTGAAAAGAATGTAAAATGCTTTTATGTTATTGCAATATATTGCATATCATATCAATAATGGGAATATTTTTCCTTCCTCTGTTGCTGTCAGATGTTCTGTGAGCAATCATTGCCTGGTACACTTGGCTTCTGCAGTTTTCAGAAACAACAGAAGTTCTAGTTTTCTGGCTTGCTTTGGTGTTTGAGAGCAAAAGTATATTCCCAAAAATGTTTATTTTATTATTTTTTAAGTACTGTGTCTAGGCTTTATCTGTTCTTTAACCTCTAGCAGGTATTGCACACAAGGTTTTTTGTGGAGTTTACTTCAGTGCATAGTTTAAGCCAGTTGTGAGCAACTTCTGATGAAGTGCAGTGTCAGGACACATGACTCATTTTTGCTTTTGTCTTTTCTGCCACCAGCTCATAGCAGCAGCCTGATTTTGTAAAGCTGAACTGAGGCTTTTGTCTGACTGTTTAAATGAGCTGCTCAGCTATTTAAATGAATCTTCATGAGCTCTCTTAAAGATTTTCAGACATTTTCCACAAGGAAAATGCCTTCTAGCAGTTCAAATGCTCTTGATGTTCTATTGGTTTTCCTTTGTGCCTTTTCTCAAAATTTTTGCTTTATCCACTAACTTACTCTTGGTGTAATTCTTTTTAGGACATTCAGAAGTGCCAGAATGCCATACAAACATAATATCTTCAATATCCTTCAATCCTTTTCCTCTTTTTCAAATATTTCTCCTCCTTGTTTTTGATGTTATTCCCTTCAGAAATTGCTTTCAATTGACTTAGCTTTTCTCTTTTCTCTAAAAATCTTGCCTCAAGCCTTCTACTCCTATCATTCAGTGCAGACATAGAAAAAGATGGGCAATGGCGTGATACAGACTTCAATCACTTATAAATAAAGGAGGAAATATTAATGGCTATAACTCCATGATTTCATGAATTTGTGTATGTACTACATCTTAATTAATTTCTGCTACCACTGCTTCCAATTTAACACAATGCAACATATATCGCAGTTGCAAAGAGTCAGAGAACAGTTGAGGCTGGAAGATACCTCTGGAGATCATCTAGTTCAAACCTCCAGTTCAAAGCAGGGTCAGCCACAGCTCAGGGCATCATCCAGATTGATTTTGGATGTCTCTAAGGATAGACACTGCACAGTGTCCCTGGGCAGGTTCTTCCAGTGTCTGACCCTCCTTAAAAAGGAATTTTTTTCCCTTATTTTAAGTAGAATTTCTTTTATTTGGACTTGTGCCCATTGCACCCTATCCTGTTCATAGAAATCTCTAAAATGAGCCATCTTTATTACCTCATACTATCAGGTCTTTGTACACATTGATTATCCTGAGTTCTCTGATCTGTTTATATGAAAGATGCTCCAATGTTACAATTGCTTTCAGGGTCTTCAAGGGCCTCAGGTTTCTAAAGGAAAATGTTAACAGCAATGACTGAAGTCATTGACGAGTTTGGCCTTCTCTATGTCACATTACTGGGTTTCCTGTGACATTCAGTACAGGACCATATTTTACATAGTCTCCACTTTATTACTTCCTTTCAGGAAGGTGCCTGAACTAGACTTAATTTGCTTTCCTAAAGCCAAGGGTTGTGATCCTGTATTTTGCATTTCTCCCTCTGCTCGGGATCCTGGACTCCATCTCATACAGCCGAGGTTGCTGACACCTTCACATCCCTGCCCTTCCTTTCTTGTTTCAGGTCCAGCAGAGCTCCTGCTGCCATTGGCTCACTGGTTCCTTGTGTAAACAGTAATCATCAATAGTCTTCAGAAAACTCCTGGATTCATGTGCTTTGTTCTGTTGTCCTTGCTGTAGCTCTTGAAGAGGCTAAAATCAGGACAAGGTTCTGTTAACGGTGATGTTCTTCCTATTTTCTAGAGAAGGTCTTTATTTTTTTCTTCCTGGCTGAGTGATAAAAAATAGACATTCACTATGATGTTGTGAATGTTGGTTTGCTGTCTAATGCCAATGCTTAAATTTTCAGTTGCCTCATCATTCATCCCAATGTACAGATCCATGCATTCTCACTGCTCTCTTATATAAAGAGCATTTACCCCTCTTCATCTTTCTGAACTATGCTCCAATTTTGTCAACTGTCCCACTCTTGGATCCCAAAGAAGTCATATTCCAACAACAGCATGCACATCTTTCAATGATGGCATAATATTGTTTTAAATTAATATGTAATATTCTTTTTCAATACTGCTATAATATGATATGGATTCAAATTCATAAGGATTTTTGTTTTTTTTCCTGTATTTTTTTGACACTTGTCTCCTCTGGAATAGATATAGGTTCCCTCATCCTCCAACTGCCTACTCACATATAATAGTCTGTGATTATTCACTCAAATTATCAAGATCCTACAGACTATTCATTAGGGTCTGTCCAAAAAAACCTACACAATAACAAAGCAGATTGATTCTGTATGGCATTATTTTGTCTTTCATCGCTTCACTAAGTTACTTAGTGACTTGATAGAAATTGATCCATATTGTATTATATGAATAATGAAATATGCCAGTTTTCTATAATATTCAACAATATTACTCCATTGTTATTACAGATTTTCATATCATTATGACCATTTCTGCAATGCCATCAGCCTGGATTGTTTCATCTGATTTGAGGTAGCTAAAAAAAATGCCTAAATTACTACTTTAGCTGTCTGAGCTATTACTTTATTGTAGCATACTGCAGCATTAAATTCTGGTAAGAGGGCAATGATGATATGAGGTGCCCTGAATTGTTCTCTGGGGACACCTATAGCTCTCCACTAAAGAAATATATTCAGATAGCCTCGCAACAAAAACAGAGAGAATGGTATGAATCTGGGACATGTTGTCCAGGAGACCTTGTTAGTCTGACAAAGATGAGCAGTGTGATAAACCCATGGTCTTTGTATAAACACTGTACTTGTCAGGTCTAAAACCCCTCAAAATTCAAAACTAAAATTTCTCTGCACTTCACTGGTGTATTTTTCATGCAATTTCATCACAAAGAGGTTAAAAAAACCCAGGGAAATTATTGTGGCTTTCCTTTGCTGGAATCACATCCTTTAAATCGTCACAGGAAAATGTCACATAAAGATTTGAAAGCTTCTTCTCCAAATTTTTCTAAGTGCCTCCTTGGAAGAGCCATAGCTCTGATACTTGCAATACTGGCTCTATTTCAGATATTTCAGTTGGCAGTTTAGGGTTGCTGGTTTTATTCTCTGAGAAGGCATAGCCAGGTGTTAATTCTGAAGTTTCTTCTTTTGGTATTAAAGGTTAAGTATCCAAAAGCACAGAAAAATCCGAAAATTTAGCCCAAATTCTTCTGAGTGTCAAAATCACATACCAGAACCATGGTGCTGTAAATTGTATAGGAAACAAGGAATATATCTCTTGGACTGCAGTGTATTTGATTTTAAGTGAGCTAGGAAAGAAATGTTGATTTTAACTAAAACAGACATCATAATTTACTGACATGCATTCTTTTGAAAATACTGGCTCTGGACAGGTATAGAGGTTGACTGCCGATTGAATTTGGCCTTAGGATATCCATCTTAGGCAGAGAACTTGCAATGAAACCAGACATCAAGTTTGCATTCAATAAACAGGACAGGCAAGACAGGTCACACTTTGGTTCTGGACAACATAATTGCATCCCATAGGACAGCAAAAATTCTGGCTATTTCCCTCTCCCTGTGAGGAATCTAGAGGCTATGCTCTTCTTATTGGCTGTTTTTAAACTTTCTCCAGTATGTTGCCAGGATCCTCTATTGTCTCATCATGTACATTCATGGCAATAGAAAGAGATGGGTAACAGGAGAACAAGACTCAGGTTATCTGTAAACAAGGAAAATGTATTCCATCAGAAGCATTATAAAGTCTGCTCAATGCCCAGGACAACAGTGCAGTTTTCCCTTCTTTTTCTTTTCTCACTTTTTTTTTTTTTTTTTTTTTTTTTTTTTTTTGCTTCGGTAGAGTGCATCACTGCTTTATTTTCCTCATCTGGACACACCTGTTTCTTCAACATTCATATGGATCCTCCCTATCTTCCTATATCAAGTCTCAGGCATAGTTTGAGGTGCACTGAAGACAACTTTGGTAGTTCCTTCTGCACAATGCCATGACTTCCACAGAACTGACAACAAATGTATCACTCAGTCATGAACTAGAACTGATCAAGTCTAAACAAAAAGGATCTTTATTTTGTCCTTTGGTGGCTATTTTTCAGCAAGATAATTCCCCAAACTAGATTACATTACAAGCTGCTTTGCCAGCAAGGAAAAGCACATTGACAGAGAGGAAAGAGAAAACTTTTCTGGTTTTAGTCTGAATAAATTTTGATCCAAATAACCATAAAATTACAATTTCTTGTTACTGCAAGTTTCTTTGCCTGCCAGTGGTCTCTTCTGCAATAAGATTACTTCCTGGGTGAGGTGTATACTCTATATAATGCATTCTATTGTTTTATCTTTAATATTTTCTTCTTTTAACTTTTTTTTTTCCCATTAAATAACTTACATACAGGTACACATAACTTACATGCAGGTACACATGCAAAATAAATGAAGTCATAATAGTAGAATCATAGCCTCACTGAGGTTGGACAAAACGTCTGAGATCATCAAGTCCAGCCTTTGACCAAACATCACCTTGTCAATGAGACCAAGTAGCAACAAGCACCACATTCAGTAATTTCTTGGACACTCCCAGGAAGAGTGACTCCAGCACCGCCCTGGGCACTCCACTCTAGTGCCTGACCACACTTTTAATGAAGAAGTTCTTCCTAATGCCCAACCAGAACCTCCTCTGGCTCAGCTTGAGGCCATTTCCTCTTGTCCTGTTGGATGATTTTCTTTGGATGGAACCTTGAAAATCATGTAGTTGCAATCCCCCTGCCCTGCACAGAAACAGTTTCCATTAGACCTGGTTGCTCAAACCCCCTTCCAACCTGGCCTTGAACACTTCCAGGGATGGGACACACCCTAAATACATAGGTATGCATATGCATGATGGAATAAACTAGATTACTTTCTGGAAAATTTGTTTTTATGCTTTGCCATCATCTTTAAATTAGAGATTTTCTGATTGGCTGTCACAGAGATGATCGCTCATGAACACACAACCCAGGTAAGCTTACTAAAGTTAGGCATCTCCTATTTACTATCAAGCTTACTGAAGTTAGGCATCTCCTTTGACTGGGTAAATGAGTGGGTGCAGCAACCACTGAAACAGCAGGGAAGGGGTAGCTGGAGAGGAATGAAGAAGGAACTTCTTAAAGGGACAATAGTGGGAGGCATCTCAGAGCTCATTTTCTTAGCTGTCATTGCTTCAGTTCAGTAAAGCTCACATCAGCTCAGTCTTTCTAACAAAGAAAATACAAATGCTGGTAACACAGAAAGCTATTGCATCTGTGTTAAATGTTGGGGTAAACACAGGTGTAAATTATATATATGGTCATTATATCCAAGTGCTTTTAGTTTAAGTAGCTCTGAAAGAAAATACAGTAAAGTTTTGACAAGTTTTGTCAACTTCTGCATCCAAGGAAATTAGTGTTTGACACAGTTCTGATTAGATAAAAAGGTTAATTTCAACTCCTATGGCTAGCACATACTAATTACTGTTCTGAAGCCCTGCTGTACTTTTACTATAAACTATGTGGTCAATGCCAGTTGCAGTAAATCCCGTCAATTAAAAATGACATAGACCTCACAAGGATAGTAATGTACATTAGCTATAAAATTCTAGCTAGTATCATGTATCACAAGCATGAGTTAATTTTAATGAAAGTATGATTTATAAGCATTTTCACAGGTGATATTTAATAGATATTAGAAAAAATTATGAACTGCTTTTATATGTTACAAATCTAACAGTCAGAAAAGTAATTACCACAATGTGTGTTTCAAGAGATTTACAAAAGTTGCTGAGCCTTAAAAGATAAGTATTTGTGAAGTACAGGAAACTTAGCTATACCTTGCCTTAAATTGTCATAACATTTTCACTCTCTTTTAGCCCTCTGGTGAAATTTTTGAATGACTTTGGGATTGTAACCCACTGAATGAGAAATACTGACAGCCTAAGCTATACGTGCAGCTGGATGTTTTCAAGACCTTCAACATTTATTTTATTGAAAAGAGAGTTTACATTGATTTATTTTCCTAATTGATCTGTCTTTTGTGCTAGAGTAACAATGAAGAGTGCTATTAAAATCCTTAGGACTGTGTAGACAAAAGAAAGTCAGAAAGAGCTGCCATGTAATTCACAACAGTTTATGAACTACGTGTACTGTACTCTGCATTTTCCCAGCCACTGCTGTGATAGCTAATGTCTCCCAATAGTACAAGTGACACTTACTGATGGCATAGTTTTATGTTAACTGTATTCCATTAGCAGATTTCTCTGTAAATCCCCAGGATGCATTGATTGATAACACAACCCCACAAGGAATTTCAGTACAAACTCATCATATTTCTTCATATCACACTAACTGTATTTCTCAGAAAGATTTACAGTAAAATTGCAAAAAATATTGGTCAGTCCAGTCTTGTTCTAAATATCTCCTTCAAAAAAAAGATCCAGGAACTTTTTCTGCCTAAACAGTGTTTTAGGGTAATTTGTAGATCAAATTAATTTGAATCAATATATGGTAGAATTATAGAGGTGTATGAGATGCCCAACTACCCACTAGTGAGTAAGACAACAGTTATTTACCAGACTGTAGCATTACTACTGGGAAATCACTTCCTCACATATGTGGCCCATTTATTAAATAGCAAAATCATAACTACTTTCAATTCTAGAAAGTGATACTAACCACATTTCTATACAGATCTAACAAAGCTCTGAAATGTGTATCACAGGGCACTGCAATAAACCAGGCTTTTTCTATTCTTACTTTCTATATTTCAGACAACACCTGCATTTAGCATCAATCTTTGCTTTTTTTTAATTGATCAATAAATATTTTGGGCTATGTTACTGAGGTACATTATATTTAATTAATGTAATAAACAAAAAATCATAGCTCCCATGAAGTCAGTGTTAGTCCTTTCCTTTATTTAAGTTAAAAACAATTTCATGCAGTAAGCAGCTAAATATGGATACTATATAAAGATAATTACTTGTTTAGGAAATAAAAAATTGCAATACACCACTTATTTAACATGGGGTAGCACCATCTATCTTTAACAGATCCAGTTTGTTAACAGTATCAAAGGGTTTGAAATATTTCCTTTCATAGAATGAAACTTATGGTTCTGCTTACTCCAATTGACTAAATGGCACCTAAATTTAATAGGATACAAAAAATGAGCAGACAACTTAGAAACTGACAAACACTTTTGTTCTTTCATTGTAACTATATAAATACGAACTCTCTCTATGTGTGATTTTTGGGATATGTAGTAATACAAAAATCTTGAAACAATACTTTTTGCTGTAGGACATCATTACTGCTACACATTTTAGCTGTCCCATGACTAGCATTTATTACCAGCCACAAAGTATACCTGCAGATTATGGTAAAAAAAGCAGAATACAATCAAATTATCCTGTCAACCTTTGAAGTGCATAACTAGATTGTGGCCCTGTTATCTTTACATTCTGTTATAATGGAATTTGGAGCAACAAAGTGCAAACATCCTTGAATTCTTGGCTACAACATCTGCAGCAAACTGAATACACATATACCTTTGCATAATATATGCATTAATCCAAGCTGCAGAGAAAGTCAAACCTTCGACTAATCATCACCCTAGACTTCTAACTAAACAGCAATAAGGCAAATCTCTTCTAAATGTAATTCTGTCAATTACAGTGCAGCTGCACTAGGGATAAATATGGCCCATTGTCACTGTGATTGATGATTTGGCTACACTGGGTCAGAACTGGGTCGTAACAAGAATGTTGTTTTTGATAAATCCTCCTCCCTGACTTTCTCCTTTGACATTCACTTAAAAAACAAACAAACAAAAAAAACCCCACACTTTTTAACATTATTTGTTTCATAAGGAGAAGGAGGTAGTCAAGGAAAAAATAGTCAGTGATGTTTTTTGCTTAAGGGAACCATTCACCCGTTACAGCAATAGGGGGAGTTGTTGATTTCGGCATGTACTTTCCACTTTTCCGTTTGCATTAATGAGAGCTTTATGCAACGTCCCAGGAGTATCAATGGGAGAATAGATCATTAGGAGCCTGATAACTCTATTTGTTACTGTGTATGAACTTCATTGAGCACCTGACTTAAAACCTGACTTTAAACCAAAGGTAGCTGCAACTTCTTGTGCTGAAAAAATAACAGCTCGGGATCTAGTATCATTCATAGCAAAGTATTTTCTCCTGCAGGAAATCTCAGAAAAATAATATTCAGTAGTCCCATATTTTACCACATCACTATGATCACCTGAAATAGATGGGTACTTCTAGCTCCCAGCACTGTGTTACTACCAAATTCATTCCCAGTTTTAGATTGTGTTGCTATTACAACTGGCCATAGACAATGTCATACACTGACAGTCTTTTTCAGAGTGATCGCAGCTTTTTTGCACTATTTTTTTTTCTTCCAGAAAACCATTATCATTGAGCATATTTCTATTCCATAATTATCAGCTGATTGTTTCTTTCATCAATCTTTCTAATTTTTTTTGCCTAGTCCCAGTTTCAAATTAACCACACTATAGCTACCTAGGCCAGCCTGTTTGCTGTTTTACTGCTGACCTCACACTTTTACATATCCAGTCCTATGGAATGTCTTCAAGAATCCCTAAAGAAAGAAAAAAATAAAAGGAAGAGTAACATAGATGCACTGCAGAGCTCTTTATTAGGGCTGCTCTGAACTGAACTTTGCAATGCTAAATGAGACACCTGTTATAACTGGTAAGTGTTATAGAGTGTACCCAGACACTCACAGCATGTCTGTACTCTGGTCTGATTGGCTCCAGCTCTTTGAACATATAAAAGTGGAACTGTCTGCTCCATGTTTATATATGCCCTTCCCAACATCATACTTCCAGGTTTCTCAGGACTTGTACTCCTTTTTCCATCAGCTTCAGGTGCAAAATCTGAAAAGTGGGAAGCCGAGGTTGCTGCTTGCTATGGCTCTTCATTAGAACTGAGACATTTGCTGCCCACAAGGGAATTCTTCAGAAATTCTCCATAGAAAAGAGACAAGCTAGCACAACTGCTTAAGTGGAAGTTTTTTTTAATTTCAGCTTTTTGATTGAAAGATTGTAAAGGGAACTTCGACAGCTTAGGTGGGGGAAGATGGGGAACAAACAGACTTTGATAAAAGGGAGGTGATGAGCAACAAGGAGGAAAAAGTGAGATAGCTAAGCAAAAATTCTAACCAGGCATAATTGCAGACATAAACTGCTCTTAAATTCTCTTTGTCAAAAACAAGAGTGCATTTACTCCTCTTCACTGCCTCCCAATAATCACCTAAATTAAATTTTATAGGATTTATCATCCTTTGATCTGCACTTCCCATGGGGATTCACGGCTGTTAAGATGTGTTTATTTCTGCCTGAGGTGGATAAAATCTTTGGATTTGGGATGAGAAGCAGGGTCAGAAGATAAACAAGTTCCCAGGACTGGTAATGACACAGAGATGAAGAATGCTGACAGCAGCAGCAATTCAGAAAAGAGACATTTATTTGAGAATGAGACATTAAATTTGTAAAGTGAGTCTCTGATGATGAAAATCTTGGTGCATATAAAATGATTCACAACATTTTGTCTAATTAATAATAACCCAAACCTATCAGGATACATGAATTTTCAGAAACTGTTATAAAAATACACCCATACAGCAATTTGATAAATAAAATATTTTAGAAAGATTCCCATCTAACAAAGACCAGGATAAATTAAGACAACTCTGTGTCTCACATCTGTGGGTCAGGACTGTCAGATGTCCATTTTGTTCCAGTTTCTAGGCATTGTAAATCTGAATAGCTTCACACACTACTTCTGTACATTGTTGTTTTATCAAATGCTCAAATCCTTGAATATTCATCCTCTGGAACCTTTCCTAGCCATGCAGCACAGTATAGAGACACCAGGATGAATTAGTTTTGAGATTCAGAAGTGATTTAAACCCATTGCAGCACCATGCCAACACAAGCTAAATTTCTTCAGACCTGAGCTAGTTTCACCCTAGAGCTCTGCACTGCAGTGCTGCATCCAGCTCTGGGGTCCCAGCACAGGAAGGACACGGACCTGTTGGAGTGAGCCCAGAGAAGGTCACTGAGTTGTTTGGAAAGATGAAGCACCTCTCCTATGAGGAAAATCTGGGACGATTGGGATTGTTCAGCCTGAAAAAGAGAAGGCTTTGAGGTGACCTAATTGTGGCCTTACAGTATCTGAAGGGAGACAAAAAGAACGATGCCAAGGGAATATTTACAAGGGCCTGTAGCAAGAGAATGGGAGGGGATTCAAACTGAAACTGAGTAGGTTTAAATTATATATTTAGAAAAAAAATCTTTAATGTGAATATAGCATATTTTAAAAAAAATGTAATTTACAGTAAAATACTGTGAGGTTCACATAGCATCACTGTTGTCTTATGACACAAAAAAAAAGTCTTCCCATGAGGTGAATTTCCTTGGACCATACTGGGATATGCAAAAATATTTCCTATTACCATGAAGATATTGCCTAGGAATGATAGTATATTATTCACTATTTTTGGGGGGTGCAAAAAAAAAAAAATCTTGACTAGAAAAAGAGGAACACTTATTTTTACATTTGTGCCATAGTATGTAGTGAAATCGTCATGTAAATGGAGGTATACTATCTCCATTTTATCTATGAAGAGATGTAAGGATATGTAGGTAATTTTGTTGGATATCACTAGGAAGAGATATCACTGGGTTATATGCAAAAGATGGAATTTGTCCCAGGATTGCATAGCAAAGAATTAATTTTACATTTATCTCCCAGTAATTGATCATCTTTTTACAATGGCAAATTCTACATTTAGGCCTCATATAATAACCATTCCAGCCTCTGTATTGTCAATGGAAATTTAAGATTTAATTAAGCTACCAAAATGTAGGAGTTCTAGTGCCATCTCAAATGCCCAGAACTACCTCTGCTGATCTCAGTTTACCTTTCCTAAGAATTAGGGATATTTCATTTATCCTGTGTCACATCTGCTAGTCCCATGCATGTCTGGAATACCCTAGGTCATCTCAAACAACTTCAGAGTCTTCTGATCAGGCAGTTGAAAAGTACTCTGTCAGTGAAACCTGGAGAACAACTAAATTCACTATAAAGGAGGTACTAAGCAGCACTAAATTGCATAAGCGTTGACATCTGGAAGAATTTGAGATGACCTAAGGAACCTGAAATAGGTGAATAAGACACTGGGTTTGAAAGAGATTTTTCAAAGCAGTACAAGGCAGGGTAACCACGGCATCAAAAATGTCACCTTCATTTCAATAACTTGTCCCACTTTTAACTCTGATGAGTCACAGCCCACTGTTTGTACTGATGAAATGTAGGGGGTGTACATGAAGTCACTACACTGTAGCCATCCAAAGTTAGATGCATTAAAGCCCATCCCTGTTTTTTCTGGTAAGATATACACAATTCACAATGCACTTTACATCATCCCAAAAAGCCATGCTCTTTTTGGAGCAATTAATCTACTTCTATTTATTGACTATAAAAAGTGCAAGAAGTACTACCTCTGATATTTACAATTTAGATGTCTCAAGTTCAGTGACATGGATCTACACAAAACAAGCCAAAAACACCATAGCATTTAATTTTTTCAAAGATATATTTATACCCTTCCAACAGGCAGTCCTAGGATATGGGTTTGGGGTTCTATAGGAAAATTAGGAAGACTGTGCAGTATTCTTCTTGCTCAGCCCAAAGCACTTGAATGCATTTACTTGGTTGTTCCATTCTACGTGCCATAATGAGATGCCAAAATCTCTGTTTTCTCCAAGAAATAGATAAGAGTTCAGGTGGAGGGGACGGCCTGCACTACAGTCCATCCTGGAGCTGGCAGGAATAGGAGCTCTCTGACACGGGGGAATTTTCTATTTTCTTCTCACAGGAGCCACCCCTGTACCAATCTCCCTCACAACAACCCCATTAGCAAAACCTTGCCATGTAAGCCCAATACAAACACAAAAATCCGGTCCACTAGAGACTTGTCTCCTCCCGTGTTCAAGTGCATGACTACAGGGTAAGCTGCAGAAGCTCTGTGTGAAAATGTCCAGGGCAAAGTACACAACCGTACTGAAAACCTTTTGGTGACAGGAGATTCATCACAGGGAGTGAAAAAGCAAGTGAGAATTTGTAGAAAACAATGATGAAACACTGTGAGAATAAGAAATCATGACAATCATTTCTTGAGACTCATAGAGGAGTTGCAGTTCCATCACAGCAGAGAGAATGCTTCCCCACCACAGCAGCATTAGGAAAGAATCAGAGTAAAACACCAGACAATTTTACAAAATTCATTTAGTCACAGAGTATTGAGCAGGTTTGAGCAGAGCTGTTCTTCTAGTGGTCACCTCAGTGGGCAACTGTGTGTGTCTGTTAAAGGATGGGAGAAATATTCAGCCCTTAAATGATACTGCCCTCCTCGAGCTGCTATGTGAAAGATATAAACAGGATATTCAGCAATATATGAAAACAGGAATCTTTCACTGAAATGGTTGGTAGTGCTATTCACTAGAACACGGGTAGGTCAAGTTTGGTGGGTGTGGAATTATTTGCATGATCTGTGCACAGAAAACATTTGTATCTCATTACAGAAATTGATGTTTTGATGCAGGAGTTGTCAGGCAACAATTGAAGAGTTATATGAAACAAACAAGAGAGAAAAAGAAACATTTGCTCTTAGAAGCTCCAAAGTTTCTTTGCATCTGCTGAAGAAAAGTGAAGATCTGTCTAATGAATGCAACCATCTTTACCTTTTCTGCCCCTATATTCACAGTATCATCTGTATCAGAGATATGGTGTCTTCAGTATGCAACAGATACTGACCCTTCTGTCTTGCAAAGGATATGTTAGAGGAGGCAAATTCCATAAACAAGGAGCATATAAAATGTTTGTCTTTACAATTTTTAGTTTCTGTGCAGTTTTATATCAATTTGGTTATTTTGAAAGCTATTTTTGTAGGTTTTTTCCTCCTCATCAAGACAGCCATTTAAGTGGCTACCCACTGAGCTGTTCCAATTAACAGGCACCCATATCATTATTTGTCTTCTTAATTTTTTGTGCCGTGAAGGTCCACTCATTAGAGTTCAGACTCTGCTTCTCCATGATGAATATGTCAGGAGGTGCTCTCACCTCTCCAGCACAGTCTATATTCACATTTTAGTTAACTTAAGCAACTGATTAATAGCTGTGTTTTGAAGAAGTTTGAACTGGATTTACCTGACTTCAGCTTACATTTTCTACCTTTAAAATGGCTGCAGTCTCAGGGACTTGCTTCCCTCACTGGGAAACGGATGGTTCCTAAATAAATGCAATCGTTCTGACTTGTACTTTGACATCAGGAGTCAAATGCCCTCACCTTGGTTATTCTTTCTTCTCTAAACAGAATACCAAGGAAAGTCAATAGTTCTTAGAAACAGAATGTGATGCATTTGCCATGTACCAGCTCATCATCAGTTTCTTGCCTGAAATCCACAATTTTTTCACAGCTGTGAAGGGAACACAATATGTTCAACCTCACCCTTTCTGTCCCATGAGTTCTTTATGGGCTGTGCCACAAACATAATAGGTTGAAAAGGTGAAATTTCAATTTCTATATAGTGAATTGTAAAAGAATGTTATTATCTATGTCACTAAAAGGGAAAGTGCATCCCTCATGCAGTAACACCTATACACAGAATGTTCATAAATTTCATGACAATTCTGACACCCTCTACGTTTGCAAAGCAACAAGCCCTCCCTCCCACCTCCTAATCTCCTTCATCTGAAAGAGAAATGTATTTTTAGCTGCCTCAGTGGAGCCTAAGGCATTGATTTATGAAAATAAGGTGGAAGAATTCATGAATTTTTTCTGACCTCCATCTCTCATTCCTTAGACATTTCTATTTTAAGATGTTTAAAATGAATTGTCCTAATGTGGCATATTATCACCTTGGTGCTCTGTATTTCACATTACCCTAGCATGCACACATATATTCCTATACACCAAAATTATATGAATGTTAATTTGTATTGAGCTTAAAATGTCTCTCTGTAAATTAGTATTTTACCGAGATTATGATGTATGGTTTTTTGGGTACTGAGTCACCCAACAAATGCTCTTGAAAGACTGGAATGACTTCCTAAAGGTACTCTATAAATGAGGAAAGACAAGCAGCTGAAATTGTAGCCAGTTGATACAGAGTTTTTTTAATATTATCTACTGAAGCTAAGCCAATATCTCATTCTCCTCAGCTCTTGATTCTGCAGTAAGAGCCCTGCACTTCACATTCCAGTGGCTTTCACTGCTCGTGCTAATTAAATCTTTAGCAGTGTTACTTCTGCTCTATATAAACATCTTTGATAGTAAAAGTAGTTCTCCATCAACAATATTGTTAAGTATTTTAAGATTCCAGTGAAAATGAAACTACAAATAAGTCTCAGATTATGAAACCCTTGGAAGTGGCCAATGGAAAACCAGACTTCTTGTCATGATTTAGGAATTACCATTTCATTACCATTACCATTACCCAGTTTAATATTTCCATTAGGAAAAAAAAAAAAAAAAACAAACCAAAAACACACACACACACACACACACACACACACACAAAAAGATAATTTTCCTAAATGGAATTTTTCCAAGAAGGAAGTAATATTTTCCTAACTAATCTTCTTTTTTATATTTTTTCCCCTCTCAGAACTTTTAATTAATTGTTTATATTTTTTGCTTAATCTCTTTGGGTGGAAATCACCTGCTTGTAAAGAGCCATTAAAAGGCAACCTATGATGTGTTGTTGTCAGACCTGGGTGGATGTTTGTGCTATATGCATCTGGATCCATGATGAATTTTATCCTGTGCTGGGGGGAACATTTTGGATAAAATGACAGATGCCTTGGAAATAGGAGGAGAGGTTTCGCTATTCCATTTGCTGTTTCCAGAGTATTTTCTGTTTCAATCCTATATCCTTAGAGTAGTTAGGCTAACCTTTCAGAAGACATTTGGAACAAAGCTTCACCTTTAAGGCAACCAGGGGATGAAAACAATCTAAGTGAACTGGCCAGCAGGCAGGAGCTGTGCTGGCTCAAACAAATGTAGAAAGTCAGGTGAAAGGGCCATTAATAATAAAGAGACATCCAGAACAAATGTACTGACTTCACAGCTGAGACAACTTGTGTGAATAATAATATTACTGCTGAACTTTGCAGAACACATAGAGTTGTCCTTGACTTTGCTCTTCCAAATGAAGAAAAAAAATCCCTAAATCTGCAATATCTTGCTACAAAATTTCCTTACTCTGCTGATATGTAGTTTCCAAGGCATATATTTATCACAGATAAAGAAATCCCTACAGGAAGCTAAATTTTAAAAAAAACAGAACGCTGAAACCAACAAAATAAAACCAATAGTTATCTCCATAAGATAAGACATCACTTTGTCTGAAAATTGATGTTACAGACATTTTTATTTATTATTATTATTAACAAAGAGTATTTTCATCATGGAAATGCCACATTTATTTTAAATCCAGTGCAGGTAACATATTCAGACACATAGCAACAGAAATTAGCATTCCCTTTTGCTTCTAAGTACAGATCCCTAATCACTTACTCCATTTTTAAAATCTTCTCTGTGGCTACACATGCCATACATTTTTTAAAAACAGAAAATATTGGAAAATAGTGTTAAAACTTAAGAGAAGAGTTAATTTTAATGTGATGATATTCTTAATAAATTGACAAATCGAATAGTCAAATTAAAAATTGTGTGAATATGTACTGCTTTCAAAACATTTGGGCTTTTGGATTGATGGCATTTGTATTCCCAAGTAACCAGCAAATGTGATGGGGCCGTGATCTCCTGGAGACAGTTGAACACCTGCCTGCCCATAGGAAAGCATTATTTTTTGCCTTCAATATTAAATTGTGTTTATCTCAACACACAAGTTTCCTAGCTTTTACCCTTCCATTCTTCTCCCCGATCCCACTGGTGGGGGAGTGATCAAGAATCTGCATGGGGTTTGGTTGATGTTTGGGATTAAATCACAACAGAAATTCATAAATAAATCTAGCAATCAATTTTAAAACATAACAGCTAAATAAATGGATAGAGTTGACCTAAATGACAAGTCTACTACACTCAAGAAAAAGGCATGTCACAGGGGACTACAAAATATTGAGCAGTGTAATCTACTGGAGCAACTACCAAAATCAGAACACTCTAGGCTAATACTACATCTTGTATAATGCAAGCCATGGTGTAAAGAAATGGTCTTCAATAGAAAAGCTGCAAACTATTGCATATATAGAAAGTAATTTAAATTTATAATTCTCAGCATTGCAGTTTATCTGCATATTCTATTGCCTGCAGAATCAGGCCCTCACCATCTTCTAATGCCCCTGCAATGTGTCTGAATTCTTTGGTCTGCTTAGGTTGTTTCAAATGTCCTTTTTATTTGATTTGACCTTATATATTTTCACATATGAAAGGGAATTATCACAGAAACCTCTACAGCTGAAAAAGTTCAGGGTCTTAGCAAGTAATGTAATGTTGCAGCTAAAAGCTCTAAGGTATTTTCAGTGGATCAAAGGAAACATATTTGTCCACTAATTCATAATGATTTTTTTTCTAAATCATGGAAAAGGCATTCTTGCAGTCTTCTGCTAATTGCTTAGAAAGAGATCGAATCTAAGATATCTAAGAAAACAGGGGATTTAACTTTGGGTTGCAACAGAGCTGTCTAGACCACCTCCTTCCAAAAGTCTAAGGTGAAATAAAACTGGGTTTTAAGTATCTAAGGAGATATTATCTATCATTACATGAAATGAAAACTTTGCTGAATACAAGAAGCTGAATTCTTCATTCAAAAGGCTGCGGATTCAAGTGTGATATTTCTGTTAATGATATAGTCACTAGTTTATTCTTAATGCTTTAGAGGAGAGTCAGGTCCTTTTCCCATGTTAGGGCATCAGGAGGTGATTCAGCCCATCCTTCCTTGCCTATTAAAGGAGCCAGGTATGGTTGCACACAGAAATGCTTTTGGTTTAGATGCAATTAAATAGGAGATCACTCCAGATGGGAATACCTTTTCATCTTGAGACTAAATCTCGAATACCAGTGAAAAGCCAAGGAGCAGTGCTGCAAGACATTTCAGAGCCAATCTGCCCGCTGATGTGTTTTAAGGCTGGATCCAAAACACTTAATACCTGGCAGGTGTTTATTTAGCCTCTTTATTTAGGAAAGATATTTCACAGTCCTCTTCCTATTGCATTAAAATGGTTCAATACTTCAGGTTCATTTATCACCATTTGAAGGGCAGCCTTAGAAGAACTGAGGACTGAAGCAGAAAAAAGACCTAGAAGGCCTCAGTGACCTCTCAGTGACCACCACACTTCTGAATCTCATTCATAAGAAGTCCTTTATCTGTCCTAAGTGGGACACAAATCAGTTTTTTCACCTTTTAAATCACTTCAACAGTAAAAAATAATAAACAGCATTTAAAATTCTTAAATTTTAGTGTTTAATCAAGGCACTAAATGCTAAATTTTTTTTGAAAAATTTAAAGAATCACAGTATCATCACAAAAGTATACTTTATCCCCTAAATAAACAGAGTAGGAATATTATATATATATATATATATATATATATATATATATATATATATATA